>BOPP01000062.1:3196365-3256069 GCA_017312745.1 Gryllus bimaculatus
AATGCCGGAGCGGTACACAACAAACGGGCCACGGACCGCGCGCGATATTTCCTTCCCCTTCCTTGCTCTTTACTTACTCCTTACTTACACACACTTACACTTATATGGACTATTCTACCACACGTATCGGGAGACTAGACGGGAACTTAGAGCTTGTCCCGGGTTGAGCGGTGCTCCTCTTGTGGGAGATACCAAGTTAGGGACTATCCCGCTAGCCGACAGGAAGGTTGGCATCGGATCTCACCACACAGCAGAGAAAGACTGCCACCATCTCCCGCGATTGAAACATGCATTACACGTACGATATTAATGACCTTAGCAGTTGACGCTCCCGGAATCAATCAAAAGCCACCAATCTACATGCGACATTTGTTGTGGCGCGTCGACCTTACGTCCACAAACCTTGCTCACTCAGAGTGTTTCTCCAATTATATTTGAGTAAATGCACTTGTTTTTTAACTATGTACTGAATTATCTCATTCCTATTGTTTGCAGACACTGTTATGGCCGCTGTGTTAGTCGTACCACTCTCGCTGCTTTACCAGCACCATGTCAGTTCTCCACACTTCTAGTATGACAACAGCGCCAACCTCCAGTTTTGGAACTTCGATCACTCATCAGTGTTCGTATAAGTGATTCACCGTTATTTTTTTCTAAATCCACGTATTTTTATACATTTATATCTATTTATACATTTAAATCACCCCTCCCAATTGTCCGTTGACACTTCGTTTCAGCCACTCAATTCACACTCCCGGTGCTCTGCCTGCTCCAACACGCCCACTTCGACACTTTGTGTGGCACGTCTACTTCGAAATATAGTGCCTTCCTCGCCTGAGTCATCTACGAACATATAAGGCGTTGTCCAGTAGGTATTTTCAATACCGTGTGTGTATAAGTGTATTTCTCACACTGCCTATTGGCCACTGACGCATTTACGAAAACGAAACTCAAGAGGCCGAATATTTCATTTCTTACTAAGAGTTTTGTTAAATGAAGATGTGTATCATTGTACGGGATATAAAGTAAACTTCACACTAAAAAAATTATTGTTAAAAATAAATTTTATTTAGAGATTTTACATTGTTATTGTTAATCCAAAACTATTTGTATAAATCGACGTATGTTTATAACTTTATTTCTCTCCCTACCAATTGTGCGTTTTACACCCTGCGTAACGCTCCTTGCCATCTGACATCGGCGATATAAGAGATTCTCCCATTATTTTTTCCCACAATCATTCAGCCCCTACACTTTACACTATCTATCACAGTTATAGAGTCTAGTGTCCGCCTGTCTCGTCATCATTGCAGTTGTTCTCTGCCTTATCGACTACAGCTGCAGACAATACTCCGAATTCCAGATCACGTCACCATATCCATCTTTGCCGTCGCAGACACTGCCGTTCTATCTAGTTCAGCCACCCACGGCTCCTCTTTCTCTGGCTGCCTCAATTGCTGACGTCAACTCCATTCCGTCGCTGATATGTCGCCACCACTCTCCCCCTCCCTCAAAAAGTCGTTCCTGCGACATATGAGAGGGTTTTTGTACGTACGAGTACTTCTGCCGCCGTCAATACGCTAACATAGCGAACGCCATCGCTAGCCGAACTTCCCGCGTTTGATCTACGCCGTGGTTACACTAGCCTCGGCCACTACCGCTGGATGGTGCGAAGCCGGGAAAAAGCACACAAAAAAGGCGTCCTCCGAAAAAATTATAACTTTATTAGTTTATTTGGCCGTTCCTTGTGGTCCAGGTGGTTGAAGCAGTCGTCGTCTGCGCTGAGGAGGTTGCAGGTTCGAATTCTGCGTAGGCATGGGCATATTTATAAGTCCCTTCATCCCGCATCATCGTGTTATCACCTCATAATCCAATCTTAACATTGTTTAATCAATTGATACAACCGAAAAAGTTGATCCTCGTAACGTTAATCTGATAACGTTAACACGTTAATCTCTAAGGGACACACATGACTGGGCCTCGGAGGAGAAAAGTTGTGGCGTGGTCCTAGATGTCCGATAATCCCATTTAAAATAGTTCATTTGAAAACATATTGCAAAAGTGAGAAATTAAACTTTGACAAACGTACTTCCATGCCAGCCTAAGAATGACAAGGTTATATCTAATTTTGTGGCAAAAATGATGTTTCGTCATCTTACAACTCTATTCTGTCAAATATACAGCGTTTAATAATAAATAATAATCACTGTTAATGTGGCTAGATTCAGGCCACCGAGTCAGGTCTGCCATCTAACCACGTAGTGCAACATTTATGAAAATAATATTTAAATAATAATTTCTTAAGATACATTTAAGTATTTGAATAGATAACAAAAATATGTCCTGCTCCGGAGCTTACAAATGCGAAAAATAACATCCCAACGGTTGACTCAAGCGGTCCAGAAAAAATTGGGAAAACAAGGAAAGAACGAAAGCACTTCCACATTGTGGAACAAAATGAAATATTTAAAAGAAATTCAAAAACATTACGGATACCGGAAACGCCATTACACGGGACAGACACAGAAAAATAAATTATTATAAAAAGAAAAACTTTAGCGATATGCATGAAATATTGCCATAAGCAATTAAAAATTAAAGAACATTAAAAGGCAAATAAAAAATTCATGAGGTGCGCACAACCACCTGGACAGGACAACAGCTTAAGGCCACTTTAACTTACAAATGTCATGTGCCAATATTAATAGTGAATTAGAATAAGATAACACAATATATGTGCCAGGATTAAACAAAATATTTTGTTCTTAAATTCAACTAAGAATTAACGTAAGAAATATTAGGCTGAAAAATATTTTTAAATGATTTATAATCATATTTCAATTTATCTTACGATTTTGAATTTTTAGCACATCTTTTGCATCCTACTATATCAGATGAAAAATCGACTATTTAAATGTTTGTGAATGATTGCTGATTACATTTTCAAACATTTACTGAAAGACTATTTCACATATTCAAACAGTTTTCAAATCAAACTTGTACAAACCTTTTAAGAACAAAATATAACATTTTGGGAATCATTATTAGATACCAGCAAACTTTCAAAATCTGTCCTGTAAAATTTCCTCAAAGTCGGATAGATCCTTGTCATTCTGAGGCTGCGACCTAACAACTGTCACTTCTCAGATCTGAAGTTCCTAGGTTTGGGTTTCAGGTGTGACGGATTTCGACACCTTAAATATCTGTAGCAAAACTACCTCTTTTATTTTAGGTTGAGTCATACGTAACATGAAAACTTTTTTTTCCTGTATATTTTAGTTACGACCTATCTTGCCGATGTTGCGATGTGCTCGATTAATGTACTACATTCGAGTACATTTAAGTGACGGTGAGTGCGTATTGTTTGTGTTTCTCGTCATCCAAACCCCAAGTGCAATTAACCACTGAACTGAACCCGCTGGTGGGAAATACCTGGTTGGTGGAAACCCCGCTAGCTGACGTTAGTTCAGCGCCGGATCTCACCATCCAGCGGAAGGAGATTTCCGTCCGGTCACAAAACATGCTCAACACTTACGGTACTAACGTCTTTAGCAGTTTACACGCTCAGAGTCATTAATCAATCAATCAATCAATTTTGGAGTGGGAAGAATTGTGTGTGTGGATCGCGTCTTCCAAACTACCATGTATCGCGCCGCGTCGCGTCGCGTCGCGCGCCACGCCGTGGCCGCGGGCTCTAAAACGCAGGCGTTGCGTCACCGTTGCTGTGTCGCCAGAGGCTTTCTACGACCCCGATTGGAGGCGGAGGCGTGCGCTGTCGCACGCGCCGTCCCCCGCACCCACCCCCCCCCCGCCCGCGAACCTAACTGTGCCCCCCGGCGTCACCGTTCAGTCACTACAAACCTACCCCCCGCCTCGCCCCGTCACCCGCCCTCACATCGTCTTCTCTGCCCGCCCCGCTCCCCCTCTGCCCTGCCCGCTGCCCTGCCCCGCCCTGCCCCGCCCCGCCCCGCCCCGCCCGTCCCCGCCCCGCCCCGCCCTTCCTCTCCTACCCACTTCCGCCCCCACCCCCTGTCCCCGCGCGCAAACGTCTCAGTCGACGCGCCTCGCCCTGGCCTGCCCCGCCCCTCTCCCCCGTCCCCGCCCCGGCCTGTCCCACCTCGCCCCGCACCCAACCCACCAGCCGCGCCCACCGCGGACCCCGGCGCCACCGCCTCAGCCACCACGCCTCGGCCGAACCACAGCTCGCAGCCATCGGCAATAGCTTTTTTTATAAGCAGAAAGCATCGCGGGTTACTGGATTTGCATAAGTGATCATTATTCTTTATTACCCTTGTTTTGGACCCGGCCTCAGGGGGAGCGAGGTTTATCGCCTTCTGAGGAGAAATGGAATAGCAGGCAAGTAGATCAGTAGCTGATATATGTAATTAACGTCCACTTTTCGTTCTCGTTACAAAACATGCCTTAAGTCGATCTTGGATTTTTATTGACGCTTTGTGGTCGGTGATATAACATATTTAATACGGGAGTAGTTAATATTGGAAATAATCATCAATAAAATAATTAACACAGTTTCTTAATCACAATTTGATAGCGGAATTATGAGAACAAAAGAATCTAAAATAATATTGTAATAAAATCAATGAAAGAATTCGAAACATATACATATAATTTATTTTTATTAGATTCACTTTTCTTACTTGTTCTTTCTTCAACCTTTAGCCAAACATTAATCTAAAAAGTGTATTTGGCTTCTTCACTATTCATTGAAATGTATGAATATACATTTATAAATTTCCTACGTTTGGGGGAATGTTTTCTCTTTCATCGACTGTATTTACCTATTACATTATCTATCAATGGAGTAACTCTCAAAAAAGCCAATTTAATGCAGTTTATACCCATTATTTATGTTAATACATGCCCACAGAGCACACAACGTATTAGCACATTGTTCAAAGTTACACTGTGCGTTGTGTTCGGCAGGATTAATAGATACAGAAAACACACTATAAAAAGTATACAATTATATGGTCAAGCACTCTCGTGGACGCGTGTAGATAATTTATAAACTTGATTGTCAAGCTGCCGGTAACTAGATTCAAGCTTGAATACACATTCATACCCAATAAAATATAAGAATTTAATGGATATAATACTCCGCAACATGAATTGAACTGAGTTTTATAAGACCAACTTTTTAAGAAACGCTTCACCTCAAGATCCAAGTAGAATTGTTTTCCACAGTACTGACGAAATAAATTTGCGCCATTGAATACTGATTCCGAATAACCAGTAATCCAGACAGGAAATCTAATTTCAATCAAATATGAGATAAGAAGTTTAGTATCCAACTTACGAAAACATTTGCAAAGGCCCAACACGCTCGTTGTGGTTATTTGATGCCATTTATAAATATTGAAAACCTACATCACAGGGTGCAGGAAAGAATTATTGAGCTCTTTTCTCTAAAGGTGGCTGCAAAGATCGACACGCACCATAATTCTGCCACTGGCACATTTTCGCCGCAGCATATATCTCCCCCGGAATGTGGAGTCGTGGCTGGGTTGTTCAGTCGGCAGGTCGCCAGGTCTACCGGCTGCGCTGCCCGGCTGCGTATCTAAGCTACGAGCGCCGTTCCTCCGCTAATATTGTGGCATACGAATACGCTCTGTGGATGGATGTGTGTAAAGGAAGTGCTTCCATATTACAGGTGCGGATGTTAGTAAGCGGTGCAAACGGTAATTATGTCAAGGATGTATCGCCACAGGTTCACGGTCAAACAAGTTGAAACGAAACCTAACAGGTTGTGATTGACATTTTTAGAACATGATTCGGAGAAAACAAAAATATGTTCGATGCCCTGGAGCTTCAAATTTTGAAGAGCAAGCAAAAAAGTTCTGGTTTCTTAACATTAATAGTTGAAGGACACTACAGATGTCACAAAGATCACCGACAACGAACTTTTATGCATAGAAAGTTGAATATATTATATTTTAATAACAGTTTCCCACTGTTAACTCCTAACTGACAAAATGTGACATCGAACCTTTTTGCATCGATTCATTTGTTTGCAAATTTTCCTTCAGTACTATGAGAATGCACTACACAAAATACATCACTTTTTTTTGACAGAAATGCTCCTTATTGAATGCTTTGTGTCTTTGTGAACATTCAATGAAATAATGGAACATTCGTTCCATTGCCCAAATTGTATAGCTAAAATATTCATTTATAGGAAGAATTCCAGGAAAATGTTTCTTCAATGTTATCTAACAAATGTACGCTGAAGTAGCGAATGGACATTTTACGGCCACAAATACATTTTCTCATTATTTCCTGTCTTAACAAAATATTCGAAAATCAGTATTCGAACATTACATAATTACATAACCTTACTCAATTTAATTTAGCATGTAATGTATATTTAAAATTGGGTTTTATCATGTAATTTGTTTACTTCAATTTCAACAGTAAGTATGGAATATATTCTATTTTGATACATGAGATCAGTGATGCATCTGAAAGATTTCTAAAACCAACTTTTAATTCAAGCATTATTCTTTTGGCCACGGACATCCTTATAGTACAAATCCTCTTTACACATGGTGATTTTTTCTATGAACTTATATCCCATAATTCCTATTACTCATAGATTTCACGATATGATAATATGGAGATAGCTCATCAGCAACTAGGGCGTTCGTTCGACCTGCCCCTAAAAGTTCTGCAAACCGGTCAGTTTGACTTGCGTGTTTGTAATGGATGTGCATTAAAATTAATAATGAGATATGGCTAATTCAGTTGCACAACGCAGCGTTTAGAGATATTAAATCCATTAGGTCGCGTGCAAAACTATAATATATCGCGTCCGTAATGCAAATCGACACACACGCGCGCGCGCGCGCGTGCACTTCTAAATTGAATAACGCTCATGGCACTCGGCGAAAAATAGCCCCTGGTCCACCGAGAGAGGAGTAGAGTGCGGCGGAGAGAAGAGGAGAGGAGTAGAGAGAGAGAGAAGGGAAAGGGAAAAGAGGTTCGTTAGCAGTTCGCGGAATACTGGGCGGGAGCGCGGCGCCGATTACGGCTGACCAATCTGGGTCGCGCAAATCGGCGAATCGGACTGTGGCTGGCGGGCGGGCGGGCGAGGCGCCGGCAGATGAGGCGGCACTGATGACCATGTTGGTTTCAAAACAGAAGCTGATTTCCGAGTCAGTTTCGGAGTCGGTTTCGGAGTCGGTTTCGGAGTCGGTTTTGGAGTCGGTTTCGGAGTCGGAACGGAGTCGGAAACGGAGTCGGAAACGGAGTCGGAAACGGAGTCGGAAACGGAGTCGGAAACGGAGTCGGAAACGGAATCGTTGCCGGGAGAGTCGGAACCAAAATAGGGATGGAAATATTTTTCAAAATACTGGCATACCTTTTGTTTTCAATACCATATAACCTGCCTTGAGATGTCTTCTCTTCAGGAAATTCTTCAGAGCATTCATAAACATCTTTTATTTTATTTCAAATACAAATTAATCACTTCTTGATATAAGCACCTGTCCACCGTTCGCGAGAACTAAACACCGCTTAAATGAAGGAATATTTACGAGCGTCTTACGCAAAAATCTTTTTTTTTTCGCGAAAAAATATCGTTTATAGGGGACCGCCTAATCGACGAGGCTGCTTCATCAATTTCACTGCACTTGCATATTGAAAGAATAGTAGCGTACACGTATGCGGGGCTATAGGCTGCGACCTCGATCCCTCATAAGGCATTGGGGTTTTCACCAATTCGTTGTGGAGTGGTTCATTTCTCTTATCACCACATCTGAACATACGTCATCCTACCATCAATATAGTCATCCCTAACATAAACGGGTGGAAGGCAATGGCAAACCACCTCTGTGATCATCTGACCAGGAAAGGGAACGCATAGAGGTGGAAGCCACCCCCCTCGCCTACGCTAAGGTTCCAAGAACAAGAATAACAACAAACATTAATCGAGGATTAAAAGCAAACCGTGAAATGAGTTGTAAATTCTATTAATAAATTGTAATAAACTCACAAGAATATGACTGACAACAATGTCTCCAATCTGAAAACTAATATGGGTCATGAGATACTCAGGTTCAGAAATGTAATTGCACAATTGTTATCGATTATCTTCAATATGTTTTCAACAAAAAATCTCTTTATTAAAATAAAAATACTGTTTTGTAGGAACAACGATGTATTGTTACCAATCCTCCACGGAATTTAGAGTCGGAATGCGGGGAGGTGTCGTATATTGGGGTCAGTTTCGGATTCAGAGAAAAGGCAGAATCCATGACGTTAGCAGCGGCAAATGACCAACTATGTCGAGGCTGAATTGACGTTCGTTCATATCCTTGGCAATGGCCGCAGCAGTGACGTTAGAAGTAAAGAATGCAACGGCAACGCATCTGAGGTGGCGGAGGTGATTGTTGTGTCGTTTCCCTGTAGCGGCAGATGCGGTGAGGGCGCTGGCAATGGTGAAGAGATTGAGTTGTTGAAGAATACAAAAAGCTTTATAAGGCATAGAAAAACAGACTAAGAGTAAATGCAAATGAAGAGATTGGATTGTAGATTCAGAAGAACTATTACCAATATGAATTATGAATGCAACTGCAAAGGAGAACATTTTATGACGGAGGATATAGTATTGTGACACTCGATGGTACGAGGAACGAAATACATAAATAGTAGTTATGGCGGAACAGTAAATGACTTTTTGAGGAGATAAGGAAATAGAATAAGACCTAGAGTGATCCAGTTAACTAGCCTCCTATGTGGTTTCTATTCTCCATGCGACATATTCCTGATTGGTAAGTGTGTGTTAAAATGTCTTTTCCTTCTGTTTTCACTTTACTGCTTGTGGAAAGATTAATTGACATTGTACCGGCAATAACTAAGGCAACGGACGTAATAGAAGCGTCAGAGTGAACATGCTAGCAGTAAAGTCGGTGGCCTCAAAGGGTTTGCAATCAGAATACAGAGTCGAGGGATGAAACAATGACGTCACAAGAGCGCCATACCACAAAGGAGAATGACGTAGGTATTGACGATTAGTATTGGTTTGACATGCAGAACTGCCATCACTAGCTATGATGATGGAACTGACATGATCAATATTGACGGGCATGTTGACTGTGTGTGCAAGGGAGACTCACATGGGAGCGTGTATGTGAATGTGTATGTAGCGTGAATAGTGAAAAGCAGTAAACTGTAAGGTGATTTTAATATAATACGTTATGAATGTGACGCCAATTACCAAACCGCCTATCGAATTTGTTTTTTCCTTCATTCTTCCTTCTTCTACCTTCGCTTCGCTTTTTATATAATATATAATTATAAAAGTACAGGAAAGTACGTAAAAAACAATAAGTAAATAATCGAGCATTTTAATAATGAAATAATAACCGGCTTAGGTGCTCAGAGCATCAATTGATGTCACTGCAGGTCCTAAGGTTCTAGTCCAAACGGTGACAGGCTTTTCGACAGCTACATATCTAGGTCGAATTGAGCCCCTGTCTGGAGAAGAATTCTAGCAGCCGGCCGCTCTGATCTGTAGTTTACCCTGGTTTCTCCGATCAGCACCAGGCGAATGCCGGTGCAGTACCCTAACAAACGGGCCATGGACCGTGCGCGATCTTTCTTTCCTCTTCCTTGTTCTATCATCACCTCTTTCTCATTCAAACGTACACTTGCATGCAATAAATTACTACACACTCGTGGAGACTAGTCGAGAGCTTAGAGCCTGTCCTGGATGGGACGGTAACTAACTGGTGAGAGATACCCGGTTAGAGAAAATACTCGAAAACCGACGTAGGTCGGCCCCAGATCTCGCCTGTCAGCAGGAGAAGATTACCGCCACCGCTATGAAAACATGCAATACACGTACGGGACAAATAACGTCAGCAGTTGCTGCACCCGTAATCAGTAATCAATCTTTCAATTGTTACTGAAATAAGTACTGAAATAAGTATGCCAAGAAAATGTAACCTTGTTTGTAACCAATGTAAAATGTAACCGAATATATGTGTAATACATATCAACGTAAAAAACTAAAGAATATGAAACCTTTTATACTTCATTTCTGACTTTCTTTTGTGAACTGACTTTAGTATTAATTTGAATCAATCAACAAATTTTTAGAGGTTCTAAACTTTAACAGGTCACCGGAAAACCATTTTCTTCTTTAAAAGATACGGCGACAATAAGAAATTGATTTAATGTAATGAAGAGAACTAATAGAGTCCGTGAAAAATAGTATTCTAATGGAAGATGAATATTACATTTTGGGAGAAACTCACACCCATTAGTTATCACTTCGTACTATATTTTTTATCCTCTTATACAATCTCTAATACACGGTTCTTTAAAACGGTGGCTAGATATTTCTGGAGTTGGAAACTTTTTCAATTGAATTGAATTGAATTAATGCCTTGTTTTAAGTGGCGAGACCCGGCGAGACGGTGGCGAGAAATTAATACTTTTAGCTCGGATGGAGAGAGCGCTCCGCACCTTCCAAATTTACTACCGGGTAAGGATAAGAAACGAGAAGCACGGGTTGTTGGCGGGGTCCAGTGAGTACCTAGAGACCATCCTTAGGCGCCCAAGCCCGCTATCTCTTCTTGCTTTGTCCTGCGACTGTCCTCCATCCCCTCCTTCGCTAATGCACCCGTCCATTGCACGCCCGCTGCGTCCCCGATCCGCTCCGCCTCGCCCCCCCCCCCGCTTCGGGCCTCACAGCCACCGTCCGCCTTGCCCCTTCCCCCGCTAAGCATTTCCTCGCCACCCGTTCCCCGCGGTTCTTATTGCCCTCCCCACTGCCCATCCTCTCCCCGCACATCGTCTTTCCTGTCTTTCCTGTCTGCTTCGTCGCCACGCCCACACAGTTCCATCCTGCCGCACCATGTACCCCTGCCCTGTAGGCCGTTTCGCATCGGTGCCTGGCCACCCCTCGCTTGTCATCCTAAACAACCTCGTCAACACGCCGACGTCCCCTACCACTACCCAACCGCTCCGCCTCCCTCGTGCCATGTCTTTCCCGTCTCCTCCGGCGCCCACGTCGTCCCGTCCTCACTGATCCTGCTGCCCTATATACCACGAGTGTCCACTTGCCTTGTCGCCCATTTAGCCCCGACGCTCTTGCCACCCCTCCCCTGTCGGCCTAAACAATCTCGCCGACACCCCCCTGCCACCACCCTGGCGTTCAACAACCATCCTACTTTCCCGACTCCTCTACCGTCCAGACCCCAACCATCTCGCCTGTTTCACCGCCCCCCACTCCCCACTCCGTGATCTGTAGACAAGGGCTTCCCCCCGCCGTTCATACTACCCCGCCTCCCGCAGCTTCCATACGTCCCATTCCAATTACCACCACTACCGTTCCACCTCACCGTGACTGCAACCACTGCCATTCCTTCCGCCATTCCACCATACCATTCTGACGCCCTCCCTCTCACCCACCTCCCTCCGATATCCTCAGTCCTCACCGTCCCTTCTCCTTCATCGCCTGGTTTTCCTTTCGCCGCCCACACTGTGCTGCTTGCCTTACTCCCCCCCCCTCTCCAACCGCTGCCGCCATTCCTGCATTTGCCGAGACTGCAATCTCCGCTACACCTTCCACCACACCATCCCATCGCCGCACTCCGAAACGCCCAGCCCTCACCGCCCCTTCCCCTCCAATACGCGGCTCACCCTACCCCGGCGTCGCCACCGTCACCGCCACTGCCGCCGCCGTCCACGGCGCCGCGGCGGAGCTGTCATTACGCCATTAGCATTAGACGCGCGGGCGGACGGGCGACGCGCCGCTGGGTAAATTGCGGACCTCCGCTAATGAAGCGCACAAGCACAAGAGGTCGGCCAGCGGCCGCCGCGCGCGCCGCCCTAATCAAATAGACATCCTGTCGCTATCAATTAATCGCCCGCGCGCAAGAAGATCTGGGGCGGCCGCCTCGCCGATTGTGCGGCGCGCGCGCCACGACGCTGGTGCAAGTGACGCGAGTTGAATGCGGCAAAAGCGGGCACGATTGTGCGGCGCGCGCGCCACGGACATTGGTGCAAGTGAAGCGGGTTGAAGGCGGAAAAAGCGGGCACGATTGTGCGACGCGCGCGCCACGGACGCTGGTGCAAGTGAAGCGGGTTGAAGGCGGAAAAAGCGGGCACGATTGTGTGGAGCGCACGCCGCGGACGTTGGTGCAAGTTAAGCGGGTTAGTTGAATGCAGCTAAGCGGGCCCGATTGTTCGGCGCGCGCGCCACGGATGATGGTGAAAGTGAAGCGCGCTGAATGCAGGAAAAGCGGGCACGATTGTGCGGCGCGCGCGCCACGGACGTTGGTGCAAGTGAAGCGGTTTAATGCGGGAAAAGCTGGCACGATTGTGCGGCGCGCGCGCCACGGACGTTGGTGCAAGTGAAGCGCGCTGAATGCGGCTAAAAAATCCCTCGCAGCGAGCGGTCTGCTGCGAGACACGGAAGCCCCGAGCTACAGAGTGCTGACGTAGTGGCGGCGGATGAAGCATCTCACGAGCTGTGTTTGCGTAAAGAAATACGCCGTGCCTTCGACATTTCCAGGGAGAGTTGGAAAGCTGTTTTAAAGCGAATGCTAGATGGTGGCAAAGGATATGTTCTGCATCTTTTTTGTGGGTTAAATGAATACGACATGACATTCGTTTCAAATAATCAATCACAGCGCTTTAATTGTTGAGAAAAACTGAGTGCCCCCACTGGAAAATTTCAATCTGCGAATGTCAATCATAATTTAATTATGTTGGACAGTTTGTACTCCTGTTTAGAAAATACTGGAATAACAATGCATTTGTCGTAACGAAGAGTTGTGTGTGAAATATTAGTTAACAGGTTACTGTTTCGTCGAAGAGTTTGCACGATCATAATGTTCTTTCTTTAGAAATATAATTCCGTGCTCTACAAGGACAAAAAATGGAATTACTCGTAAAAGTAGTCAGTATGTCCATGAAATTTGAGACGGTCAAGGAGAGATGAATATGAAACCTACGTAGTCAGGGACTTAACAAGAATTTTTTTCGGTGAAATATAAAACTAGAATGATATTTCATTGGTTTAGAGTTTTAGAGCTACAACGACACAATATTTCAAATTCAAAATAGTTTGCTTCATCCTCAAATTATACATATAATATAACAAGAAATATGTAGTGAATATGTTATTCATCTTCAAATCGAGTTAAACCATTTACATTTAATTGACATCCTGAGTACGCCATGATAATACGAATAAAAGCAAGTCTGTATTTGGTACATTTTCACCGTATCTTGCGAGAATATATCGCAATATTCCGCATTCCACACGGCCGCGTGCTAAAACTTACAACACGTGATGCCTTATTTAAGACCGAACCGTTGGTCGCGCAGTTGGCACGTCGGTGAATAAGTGCCAGGAGCGCCTGCCGTAACCTCACAAAAGCGGGGAAAAGTCGGCACGCCGCGACGTGCGTTCGCACACACGCGGACGGCCGCCTGCTCTCTCCCGTGCGCGTGAACGCGTGCGGTATGCAAGGCGCCGATCCCCTTCAAGCGACGCACGTATTGTAAACCTACACGCATTTCAGAGCGTTGTTTGCAAAATGATACAACTAAGAACGTTCGTTTCTTTGTATAACTTTCTCTCAAACGCTCTCGGGAGTTTTAAAATCTTACACTCATTCACCGATTGAAACCGTGCTGTATTCGTTGCGGTAGCAATTGTGCTTTAACGGAACCGCAACCAGTTGTTAACGATTACCGAATCGTTCTCTCAAGCGGGCAGTGGTAAGTGGTAATGACGTAGGTAGCGAACTGCCCACCCAGTATTTACCACGTCTACAATAATAGACGTGTGTGGCCCCAACTAATCTTCACGGCGTACGCCGTCGGCACACAAGGTCGCGTCGCACGTGTCGCGTCGCGCCGCAATCGGTGTCGCCTGGCGTCGCAGGTGCGTGGAAGCCGCCGCGCGCCGGGCGCCCTACCTGCTGTGCCGGCCGGGCGGCGGTGGGCGGTGGCGGGCGGTGGCGGCGTTGGCGGGCGGACGGCGCGGCGGAGGCGCGGCGGGCGGGTGAGGGGGGCGTTCGGGAGGTGACAGCTCGCGCAGCGGCTAACCATCTCCGTCGCGCTCGCGGCGCCGCGACGGCCAGCAACCCACTGGCGCTCTACCTGCCCCGCCGCCCGCCGCCGCCGGTCACGCCGCCGCCCCGCCCGCCCCTGCCTCGCCGCTCCCGCCGCCGCCGCCGCCCCGCCCCCGCGCCGCGCGCGCCTGGTTTCAACAAGTGGCCGCCCGACGCAGTTGCTGGCCAATCGATAGCGGAAGCTCATCCGGCGGGCTCGCGCGCCGGCGGCGGCGGCGGCGGCGGCCCGGGCGTGCTGGGGCTGCAGCCTGCGCGCCACGCGGAGCGGCGCGTGGCGTGGCGTGGAGCAGTGCAGCTTGCGTGCTGGCGCCGGGCGGTCCTGCTTCGGTAATGATGCTGGCGCGTGAAGTGGATGGGAGACGGCGCCGGCAGCCGATAAAGTCAATGGCCGACTGGGAGTGCGGATGCAAATCGCGCCTGCAGGAAAGGCGTCCGTGGCAATGAGGTAGTACGGTGATTGTAGGGCGATTGGGACGGCAGTAGGAAGAAGACAAATGAAGATTATGAGAGAAGCAGTATGGCCTAGTTACGATACGGAGTAGAGAAAACATTGAAAAAAACATTTTAAAAAATCTCTCAGAATCTTAGATATTTTTCCAAAATGCAGACGAGTTTGAATACAATTTTTGAATTAGTATTCTATTTGTACTGGACAGAATACATCAAGTCATTCGTGTTTTATGTATGCAATATGTGTAGTAAAGAAGATTACAAGACGAAAAAAAACAATATTAAATTTAATAACTTTAAAAATGGTCACAGTGATTCGATACTTTGTTCCAAGGCGGTAAGAATATCATCAGTGAGATGGGTTTGAGCTACTCAAATCTCCTGCGTCCAAAAGAAACGAGCAAACCTGCGACTTGCGCTGCGATTGGAGGACGTTCTCAAGAAGAAGGTGGAGGGCACGAAAGACGTGGGGGTGGGAGCTTGGGGAGGGGGGGGCACAACGTCCCGACGCCGGACTCCCCGTTGTGGCTACGCCGGCGGCGGCGGCGGCATCATTCTTCGTCTTCCTCTCTCCCTCCTCCTCCTCCTCCTCCTCTTCCATTCTGTTTCCTCCGTGACGCAAGCGGAACCCCCCGACAGCCTCTTCACCCTCCAGACCACTCGTGCTAATGAACAGACGCCAGTTCGCGTGTAGCTCTGCAACGCGCCCTTTTACGAGAGGAAGAAGTTCTTTGCAGAAATTAAAACGGGTGACGGCCCGGAGGTGCGCAATGCGTGTTTGGCGAGCCTCTCCTGGGAACGCAGACCGCGTGTTGTGCTGCTAACAGATGTGGCTGACCGAGTTTGTCCGCGTTCTGGTGAATTTAAAGTTGGAGAAGCTTAAATTTGTTTATCGAATGTTATTTTTTTGTTTTTGTTTCTGCTGGAAACTGTCACATTCAAATAATGCTGAGGGAAAACGAAAAAAAAATTGACTAACAGACTTTTGAAATATAACGGTAATATTTTCATGTATGCATACATTTATGCTCTTGTTTATGTTTTAATTTCTATGATTTTATTTAGATCATTTGACATTTGGGTAATTTGGCAAGAGTACGTATTAAGAAACAATACGATATGAAACAAATGGATGCCAAAAATGTCTAATAAATCACTGATAATCATTTGTTAAGTATGTTAGGTATTGATATTTACGCCATTCAGTAGTAAATTGCCTTTAATAAAATACTTCAAAGTATCTCATACAACTTCTTCCAGAATCATTTGAAATGTACAAGTCTAAATTCTAGAAGAGTTTGTAAATGCTTTCGTTCCTGGGCTGTAGCTTGTTAGTAGTTGTTAACCGGAAACCTTTTATCAGGAGATATTGCGGGAGCCGGAAGTGATGCAAGCGCCTACTTTTCCGCGGAAGTTCGAACATTTTACTTCTCTCCACAGCAGAGGAAGTGGTTTCAAAGCACCGTGAAGTTATTGGTCGACGAGTTATCACACCTTTTGTCCTGTCTCCAAAGTCAACTCTCGTGAAAACATCTCCCTTCCCAGTTACGAAATAAATATTACCTGTTTGTAAACAGAATTTTAGATTATTTCAACATGTTTTTCATCAAAGAAAACACTTTTTATTCTTTATATTATATTTAATATAATAATTTGAGAAATAAAGTTCAACAACATATTAAAACAATAAAAACATTTTTTTTTCTAAACAACGCGTCTTAAATGTTTCGCATTAACTTCACAAAACTTTCAAATAATATTTGAAATTCAAGTCGTTATCATGCCGCAAATTCTTCAGTGTGTGTGTGTGTGTGTGTGTGTGTGTGTGTGTGTTTGTGAGAATGTTGAAGTTTACCTTTTACGTACGGGTTTCAGTTTTTTAAATACATGTTTTAAGTTCTAAATTTCGAGACTAAGGATTTTGAATGAATAATATGTAAATTAAGTGTCGTTTCAATAGTAAGTTAATAATTAATAACTATACATCTTTTGAGTTTGCGGCAAATAATTTAAAATAAAACTTATATATAATGAAATACTTTTTTGTTTGTTAAGAATGTCAATTACGATTAAATTGTTCCTAATTAGGCATTCAATTGTTTGTAAATAATTTAAATGTATATATAAATATAATATGGATATAATTTTTTTTATTTTGTACTAGAATAGTTTAATCCTTGCAACATCGCACAAAAGAAAGGACTGTACGAAAGTTACAACTCAACTATTCGAGGTATGCACAACACAAAAAGTTCGCCCCAAAATATTGTTTTAGTACTTACTCTCAAAAGCTAATGAATTTAGTGATGTCTACAAATTTATGAAATAATGCATAACTATTCTCTATAAAAGATATATTTAAACATGATTCTGGAAATGTAACTGAAATGGTTTATATTTACTACAATCTATATTTGTATGTTGAAGTGGACTATACCAGGAAATCATACTAACCTCTATAATAAAATGTTCATCACTTACTAGTATAATTATAATCCCTGAATTTTGTTGTAATGGGATATAAATTTCAAACGATTGTTGGACTTCGCGTTGGTAATCTTTGCATTCCAATGCACTCCCTCTTCAGACTTATAAGATATTTAAAAGACTTGTACGTTTGCTTCGCTAACTAGTATATCATACACAAACTTTCTCGCGTTGCACCAAGATTTTCTTGACACAACCAAACGACGTAATAAATAAATGACAAAGAAGCGTAAGTTCAATTTATTATGCGGCTTTATTAAAATTTTGTACTTATATTACAAAAGCGATTAATAATAGCAAGCGATAAAGCACCTATCATTTAAAGCAAAAATCACAAAATTTGGTTGAGAATAAAGTTCAAATTCCTTTCTGAAAGAAATCCCTTTAACTTTTAAGCTATTTTTTTATTTCTAACACCCCACCTGAATCTCTCAGTTATAAACTACTAAAAATGATATTTTATATTGAAAGTAAGCATATTCATTAAAGCTCGAGGCAGGGTGTTAGAAATTTTAAAAAAAGTTTGCATAAACACGATTGACATTTGTGTAAAATGAAAAAGAATATGCATAAATATTATTTATGATAAACTATTTGCAAATACGTGCATGACTAATCGGAAACAATTTCCACTGACTTGACATTATTTATAGTGAAAACAGAAAAAGAATTCATACTTTTTTAATAATCTGTACAAACTCAAAAGACGTATAAATTTTAAAAATACTGATTAAACGTCAATTAATTATATTTTACATATTGTTTATGGTACCAGATTCAATAGACAGTTTTTGTTTTGTGTTTGGTATTAATTTTGAAGTTTGAAAAAGTAAGATATTGCAAATATTAATACGAATTAAATTGTTTAATTGTTCTGGAGGTTATTCCAGGAACCCTAAATCTCCCGTTAATACCCAGAAAGGCGGCACCGCAGTCACTCCCCTGTCCAATTAACATTTTAAACACAGATAATATTGCCAGGAGTTTTAAAATGTTTTCTATAATAGAAACAATATGATTACAAATTACACATATTGAATCTTCGTCACATTTTATTAGTAGGTTTTAGTACTCATAACTCTTCTAAGAAAGCATACTTGTACATATTCGACGATGTACAGTCACTGCTTAATTCTTTTACTGCGTACACTGCTCAATTATCTGGTCATAGTTATTCATAAGGAACGATCGTAACTGATAAATTAACTCTTCTATATTGCTTAGGAGTATTTTATGGTTTATCTCATACATCTGTGACTCAACTCTTATAATGATTTTACGAGGAACTGATGTCATGGATAATCAAGATGAAGGACAAACGATTTACTGCGTATTTCATCGATTCTCATTGCTTATTAATGAGTTTCTAAATATTGAGCAGGAAACATTTAGCTCAATAAGTCACGCATGCTCAACTCTCCATCCATACATTCATCATTAGAAGTTCTCGGGAACACATCTAAATGATGTATCAGCTCTCTTAATACGTCTCTATTAATCCAGCATTAAAACCTGATAGAGCCTGACAACAGATTAATGTTTCTTTGTTTATTAAGATGTTCAATTGTTCAACAACACATATTTTTCATGTCATTTTCAAAACGCGTTTTCAATTTCAACCGTAATAATCCCTGTCTCGAATACAACGTATGTATGGAATATACTCGTAAATATTGTATACGTGGAGTGTATACTTATTTGTACCATAAGAATAAGTGGTACACATAGAACGTAAAACGTTATGGAATGTAGCACAACATCGATGTCCAGATTTTGGAGTTTATGGGATTCTTGGTAACGAAAAAGGGTTTTCCATTGGTTCGTCCGACCGACTGCACGTCTGTTCATGTGTCAGTGAACAAATCTAGCGCTTAAACCTCATACAGAATTTCCCCAAACACGATACTATTCTCGAATCGATCTGGTAGGACACGAGGCGAATTCGAAACACATGTATTAAGTTTGGGGGTACTTTACATGAAGCCTCAAGGATATTTTCATTTCATTAACAGCAAAGAGAACGTATTATAAATAATCAAAACATTCATATCGAAATTTTCACGTAAATACAGTTTTCCAGATTCACATATCTGAAAATTGTTTTTTTCTATTCCTTCAAAAACGTCTGTCCATCAATTCTCCCGCCCGTTTGGTTATCTGCACTCATATCTGTACGTCAATTCGTCTATCCGTCCAGTGTCTGTCCGTCCCTGAACAATTGCAGCTTCTAAACCATTCAAAAGATTCGCATCAAAATTAATATTTTCGTATTGGTCAAGGTGATGTCATGGCAACAGAATTTTAAACGTATCTTTGAATGTTTATGTATGTTTTACATGAAACCCCTTCGACATTTTCAAACTTTTCTGAAGAAAGGCTCGAAATGTTTATATTACTTGAATACAAATGTACGCTTATAAAAAACGCGTAGGTATAATTTTCATAAAATATTCTGAAATTTATCATATTTCAAAGTTTCAAACTTTGTTTTAAACCCGTCTTACTCTTATTATTGAAAATAGAGATTTGTTTCTTAATTTTAAAAAATAGCTTTCACTAATTTTCTATACTAAAGAAAGTCATTCAATACATCAGTAGTTTACGTTGCAAATGTTAACTATAAGTTAACAAATAGAAATATTCATTTCATATTAATTAAAAACGAAAAACCCGTGTAAGAAAATATTAAGCCGACTGGACAACCTAAACCTGTAGCTCCATCCCTCAAAACAAAGGTTTGGGTGCATCTGTGATCATTTTCCAATTTTTGAAAGGAAGAGTAATTTTCGCATTAATTTGTGCGTAATAGATTCAATTTTCAAACTTTCGCAAACAAGATTTTCTCACAAATGGCCCCACATTATTTTTTATTCTTTTATTCGAATAGTGTCAATAACAATGCGCCTTTCTTCAAATTATTTTATACACCCTTGTCCATGGTATAAGAAGTTTTCATGTCATCTTTAGTTACATAATCTGCGATTTTCAAATGATGCGTTAAGAGTCAGATAAACGTTGCAATATTATACTACGTTAACATTACCAATAATATGAGAAAGTAGGTGGTAGCATCACCTTTTTAACTGATGTAGATTTATCAACAACTTTACTGCAAATGATACGCTTACCTTTTACGTGCAAGACAACTGTTTGCATATTAAAACTAATTTTCTAAATATTAAAAATATCACAAGTATTGACTAAAATACATTGTTTATTAAATCTTTAAAATGTATAAGTACGTTCACAGCAAAGTAGAAAAATACATTAATGGAACAAATGTTAACCACCTAAGAGAAAATTATAATTACGCGTATTTAAAGAGAACATCACATGTTTGGGTAGAAGTTCAATGTTGTTAAAACTGTAATCTAATTTGTAATATTCTTAGATAAACGTATTTTTCTTTTTATTCTCATAATAATAACAATAATAATTATTATTATCATTATTGTAATAATAATATTTATTATTATATTTATTATTATTTATTACTATAAATAATTGATTTTTAAATTAATAAAGGGAAATACAATGCCAAAATTCGTTGTATTTCTGAGAATTCCTGAGAATTCATAAATGAAAAGATACTAACTTGAACACCAAAATAAATTTTCATGTTACATTCATGTGTTACATTCATCGCAAAACGAAACATTTATTAACTTTTATAGGGCTCCAGAAAACAATTTATTATGGATTACCATCTAACAGCAATATTTTTCTTATGGGACAATAATCTGATAAATTTGTGCTGATTTAAAATATTTTATTACGAGTTATTATAAAAAATCTCATTTTAATAAGATACATTATAATTCTAATATATAAAAATTAATTGTAAAAATTTAAAAATGAAGAGTTTTGCCTATCGCAAATACTGGTATTATCGATTATTAACAATAACAAGAAAAAACTTTAATCTGATAAAAGTGCCTAAAGCCTTATGGGAAAACCCATAAAGGGGTAAGCGATGATAAGTGATCGTGGAGATAAATGAATGATGGAGCAAGGCCGCAAAGAATGGCGTAGGAAACGAGTGAACGCGAAGAGATCACGCCACGACCCCGCTTTTCCGCCACAATGCCACTTGGATCAAGCAGCAAATTATCCACTTGGATCAAGCAGCCCGATCCCATCATCCCACCACTCACCCAAATGGGGAGGAGTCACACCGCATCTACTGCAGCGTCGGCCCGGCCGCTATGCAAGAAAGTCCGGGGCCGCGCATCTATTAGCGCGAGCCACAAGCCCCCTCCCGAGCGCTCTGATGTCCTCGCGCAAAGTCAAATGTCCCCGCGCGGGAAGAGCACGTCGCCATGTGGGACGCCACGGGCGGCGCCGCGGACGTCACAGCAAGCCTTGCCTTACCTCGCGGCGCCCAGGGACACCTCACGGCCCCGACCACCGGCCCCGGCCCCGGGCCCCCCAGGCCCCCGCCCCCGGCCCGCCAGGCCCCCGGCCCCAGCGCCCTAGCGCCGCAACGCAAGCGCTCCATTTCGCCCGACACGGCGCGGCGCGGTGCGGCGCGACCTCATTTCACACGCACGCCCGCTGGCTGCGATGTCTCAGTGCCAACACAGCGCCAACACTGTCCCTGCAGCTTCGTTGGCTGGGAGGTCCTAGGGTTTGGGTTCCAGCGTGGGTGATTTACGACGCTCGCTTGAGAGCTACATATTCTGGAGGAGAATTCTAGCTGTCGGCTGTTCATTGATTGAATGATTAGTGATTCTGGGCACGTCAGTTACTGAGGTAATTGATCGCGTAAGTGAGGTTCATGTTTTGCTCATGTGGTGGCAGTGATCTTCCCCTGCTGGATGTTGAGATCCGGCACCGACCTACCGTCATACCGGGTTTTCCCCAACCTGGTATCTCCCACCAACTGGGCACTGCCCCAGCCAGGACAAGCTCTAAGCTCCCGACCGGTCTCCCAGTATGGAAGTGCAGGTCATGTAAGTTGAAGTGTGTGAAAGGGGTGGGGTACAACAAGAAATGGGAAGGAAAGATTGCGCTCGGGCCCTGGCATGTTTCTTAAGATACCGCTCCGACATTTGCCTGGTATTGATAGGAAAAAAAACAGAAAACTACTGATCAGAGCAGCGGGCCGTTTGAATTCTCCTCCAGACAGCGCCAGAACTCGACTCGGCTGTTCATGGTTTCTCTGATCATTGCCACGCGCAAGCCGGAGTAGTACTCTAACAAACGGGTTGCCTATCGCGTACATTCTTTCATTCCTCACCCCTTCCCTGTCCCCTTCTCTCCCCTTACACACTCTCGCACGTACACACCCCCTACTACGACATTGTGGGGAATGAAGTCGGGAGCTTAGAGGATGCCCGGGTGGGGAGATGCTTCGCTGGGGAGGTACCTGCAGATGTGAAACTTCGCTATGTTCGTAGGCTTCTGCGCCCGGAGTCATTGGATACATGGCTGTCCGAGTTGAGCCGCGACTCTGTCGATTAAGAACGCCACAACACGATGGCCGAAACGACAGCTCAATCGACTGAGACTCGTCTCAACCCGGACAGCCAAGTATTCGAAACTTCACTAGTTCACGTGTAGGTCGGCGCGGGATTTCACTTTCCAGCGGGGGTTGCGGGATTTCACTTTCTAGTGAGGGTTGCACACCAGCATCTCTAGGGGTATAAAAAGCACTAACGACACCTACGTTGTGGGTGCACCCGGAAGCAAATACTCAATTACTCACCCCACGCAGGTCGGAGCGCGGGCTTCTACAGTAGCCCCATGTGATGTATTAAATGCATTATCAAAATTTGTATTATTTGCCCCTTCTGAACTAGCCCACTGTACTGCCTACCAACTTCTGACGATCCCTTATGACCCACAGCTCGGAGGTTTCTATTTGATGGGGTTACACTTCCAAAGTTGACTGAAAGGGAAAAAAGAACATGAAGTTTTGAAAATAATGTGTTAGGGTTAAAGCTTAGTTCAATAGTTTCTATTTGATCCGAATTCCTTCCATTGAATTGAACAATTCTAGAGCAATATTTTTATTTTGCCCGATGCCGTTTATTAGCAGGAGTGTTTACATCCCATTTGCCTCGTGAAATGTCATAATGAAGATGCAAGAAGTAAAATTAGGTTACTTTTTAGATATATTTCTTCACATCCTAAAATATTACGATTTTTAATCTGAGATTCTTGCTTATGTACGGAACTCTGGCATCAACGGAGATTCACCTATGTGTAAACATTCATGTGTTTAATGAAATTAAAAGCTGTTACATTACGGGGTAAAATAAAAATGCATAAATCTATGTAGAGCTCAACTAAACCATTTGTTCTACTACTTATTGAGACGGTATAGTAGCTTCCAAATATCTTTACTATTTTTTCCCGACCGACTAAAAAAATTACGCATTGTAAATACCGTCCTTCGAAGTATTTTCTCATACAATATACCTCTGGCATATGAAAGCTGCCTAATATCCTGAGCGTCTACATGAAATAATCTTCTAGTGTTAATTAGCATTTCTGTGACAATCTTTTTTAACTTTTCGAAAAATGTTTCCCACGCATTAAGCTGTAGAAACAATATTATAACATTACGATTCATGTAAGCAGTAATACTTTTCTCTCTTCAAAGTTCATCCTCTGAAGGGACTCTGTGATTGTTGATCGTTTTTACGTTAACGGAATCCGTAATGCATCTAGCTGTTACGAAATTCGGGTTAGCGGGTCGGACGAGGAGAGCTAAGCGGAACTGAGAACTGGGAATTTAGAAACATAAACTATACACGATCACTAATTACAGTGCAACCTGACTACAAGCTCGATTATTCCTTCACATAAAAATTATTCACTGCATCTTATTTTCAAAGAATTGGCACAAATGTATTCATATCAATGTTTTCTAGAAATTTATCAACAAATCCTAGAGATTGAGTAAATTCGAGGATTTTTCTTCATTCGAG
Source organism: Gryllus bimaculatus (assembly GCA_017312745.1). Lineage (NCBI taxonomy): Eukaryota > Metazoa > Arthropoda > Insecta > Orthoptera > Gryllidae > Gryllus > Gryllus bimaculatus. The sequence goes on from BOPP01000062.1 coordinate 3,220,349, forward strand.
AAAATTGGGGACAGCCTTTATTATTTCCCGCATGAAAATGACGCTAGCGATGTGCAATTTGGGTGGCGTAAAACCCCGGCCCACTTCGGCCGGTGAGGCACGCGGCCGCGGGGACCTGCGTGGGGGCGACGGTGGCGCTGCGCTGTGGCGTGTCGTGTGGCGGCGGCGTGACAGGGCGTGCTGGCGGCTGTCCCCCGGCACCCGACCTCTCTTCGCGCGGCGCCAGACAGGGGCCGCTCCCAGGGCGACGCCACGCGTGTAATTCATTACCCGTCGCGCACGCGCGTGCGTGTGTGTGTGTGTGTGTTTACAGCCGCACGTGCCGCCCGCCGCACTGCAGGTGTGCTTGCCCAGGGGAACATTGATAGATGATTTCCACTGCAGTGCCTCTGACCGGGAGGTCCTCGGGTTCGAGTCCCGACGGTGCCAGGATTTTCGACACTAGCTACATATCTAGGTTGAGTTTTTGTCGCTGCCTGGAGGAGAATTCTAGCGGACGACTTCTCTGAGCGGTAGTTTTCCCATCAATACCAGGAGAATACCGGAGCAATACCCTAGCAAACGGATCACGGACTGCGCGCGATCTTTCCTTCACATTCCTTCTCCTATCCTCCCCTTACACAGTAACATGCGCTGCATTAGCATATATCACATTCCGGGAGACCGGTCGCGAGCTTAGGACTTTTCCCGGCAGGAGCGTTGCCCCGCTGATAGAAAAACCTCGATAGCCGACGGTAGATCGGCGCCGGATCTCGCCATCCAGCTATCTTCCGGAGCACACACAAGCACTATCCTTACACAAATAATGATCTTAGTAGTTGACGCGCCCTGAAACACTAATAATCAATCACTCGGTAAATGAATTCCCACTCTGTTGCATTTAGGAGGAATTTGACATGTGACATCTCTTGTTTGACATTTATTCATTTTCTTCGTTTTACTGGGATTAACTTTGCACAATTGCTGGATTCCAAAAGCCTCTCTAACAACGTGTGCTGATAACTGGGAGGGAAAAATACCGCCCGAAGACTCCCAATTCGGATTTTGAAAGATGATATGATGATGATGATGATAGGAAGGTAGGATCACGCGCGATCATGCCCATTTTTTAGAGCGCATTTCCGGCATTCGTCTGGAAATGATCCGTAAAATCACGCCAATCTCTGACCGGAGCAATTGGCTACCCTTCAATGACGTTAGGGACCGCAAACTTGCCGATGCTAAACATATCAAGTGGCTGGTGAACCCTTTACCTCCCAAACACTGGTAAGCTGGAGCTGCCAGGTGTTGTTCCGACTCTTGTTGAAAACTGTGATAGTTGAATGTGAATTTCTACAAAGACGAAATTCTCTCCGTATGTTGTTTCGTGTATATTTCTCATTGTCACATCATTTTCTATTCTTCTAATATCCCATCTCTAACGTGAAATATTGGGAAGGTATGGTTCAATAATGAGATAGGTGATGTAAGTGATTAAGAAACGAAGTACGCCACAATCACATGGTAACATCCAAGCCTTAGGCAGTATTTGATCCTCCAAAAAGATGCGCTGAGAATCATTATCTAGGTGGCCGGCGCGCTAAAGGAACCTATTTTCAATTCTCAGTGTGATACCCTGCATAATTGGATGTACTGTGTATCCGTCCGCTACTGAAGGATAGACCTCCTCTCGTTCACTTCTCATGGCAAGTGAAGTGTCTTGTGAAGCGTCTATGACTACTAAAGAGTATCTTACTATTTCCCCCCGGACCCTTACAAATCATTCTAAGAAAATTCTAGAAAAAAAGGTTTGGGATAAATTAAACGGGGTTTAAAATACCCAGAAAAAATGATCAATATTTCATTTGATTCATTTATATAAGAAGAATCGATGGGCGTTAATGTTAATTGGATCATTCTACAATATTCTGAAAGTTGAAAAAAATTATTTCCGCAGGGGGGTGTTCATTTCTGTATAAAACAAATAATACTACATTTCCAAAATAGCTATAATCAATCTGATTGAAAATAATTAAACTTAATGTTTTCTCCATTTTGATTAGGTAAAATAAAACATTTCGTAATGAAGTACTTTATAGCCCTAGTGTGGTAATGTATTTCATTATCACACTAGGGCGGTAAAGTAATGACCTACTTTGCCACTCTTCTTTCGAAAATATTTGGAATTTCTTTGACTTGTATCCTACACTTTTCCCCTTTGAAAACGATAATACCCGAGTAAACTTACTGATATCAATGTTTTCTTGGCTGTCCAGTATTGTAATACTGCGAGCATCACGGTGTTACTGTCCTGCGGAAGCCTGCGACATGACAGGCGAAATGTCGGCCTTTCAGCCAACGACGCGGCGTCACTTGGACAGCCTAGAAGACATGGACACGAACCAGGGTATCTTATATTTACATTTGATATCAATGTTGTCATTAAATAATATTGTACTCTTTAACATAGAGTAGAGGGACCAAAGACTAGGTTTCTCCTTCTCTGACTTGCCAGAAAAGTAAGCAATCAAAACTTTTTCCGATATGGATTGAACTTTTTTCTACGCCAGTCTTTAAAAAATAAATATTGCTGTTGTAAAAAAATGTTTTAAAGCAGCAGTTGCTGCTTTTTCTATTTCGAAATCAGAACTGTATTCACTCATGTCGAAAAGTATTCACCAAGTGAGTTTCAATTGTTCTCCTTGTCGAGAACAGTGTTGCCACTTACGGGAGAAAACATTTGAATACAAATTGAACGCAATTTCACATTAAATCAAACAAATTTTTAAAAAGTGGATAAAAGATTATACGATATGCGTGTCGTTCCATCAGATTACAATGCTCAATTCATTACCAAACTCGGCGTAATGGCCTCATTTGCTAATTTCCGATCACATATTGTCACCTTGCTCTACGACATATATCGCAAATAACTAGTAATGAACCACAAAAATTTTGAAAAAAGTATTTCTTACAATATTCTTATGTAATTTTCTATGTCCGCAAGTCAACTGTCCAGGTGAATCCATAGTTCAAAATGTATTGTTGTTAAGAACGTTCAGATAAAAAAGATAAAATGTTAACATGGACATGACTGAGGGAGGCGCGAAGTTAAACTTGTAAAATATACATTGTATTATTTCATAAAATACCATTTGATGCTGTATGTCTTTCTTGACGTCAATGCTTTTTTTGTGTGTTACAGAAATACTTACATTACGTCACGTATTTTCTCATTTATAACTATATCTTTTAGCGCAAATCGTGACATTGCGTCATATTACACTCTAGTTCTACTCATCTGATTTTATTCCGGGTTTATTGTTTTCACGTATGTTGCTCGGATTGGAAAGAACAAAAGAAGAACAGGTATACGAGACTCCCGCACAATAAATGGGCTTTGCTTTTCGTGGAAATGAATCGTATTAAGCCGGATCGGACGACCAAGGGACGTGTAGTGCGGCCGAGCTCATTATCTCTGTCCCAGGGGTGAACAAAACCGATCACGATTGCTCTTCAGAGCACTCAGAGGTGGAGAGTTTCACGTTGGTTTGACTGTTACTAAAACGTTCGTTATACTCAACAAGAAAAAGTTTAAAAAACAGTATATGCAGGGTCCATTTTTTCCCGTATAGGCCAACTCGGACCACGCGTGTATCCTGCATTAGCAGGTGCAAGTACCTTTCGGGGGAGGGGGTCAGCATTTTGACTGAATCCCAATTTTTATCCTCCAAGGTTGTTAGCCCTGAGGGTACGGACGATGATATGATGATATTGAGCGATCACATACTGACTACTCACAGCAAAGGAAGGATTGCGCTCAAAGAAATCGTTTGCGCAGTGCGCAGGGTTCCGGAATTGCCGATAAAAGTGTGCGATACAATGTTCAAATAGTTTAGTTCTCCCAGCTATAAACTATGGGGCAGAAATCTGGGGAGTGGATAGGATAGATCGACTAGAAAGTATCGAAACAGAGTATTTCAAATTAATTCTAGAGTTTCTAGATGCGCAGAAAATGCCGGAGTCTTAAGAGAGGTCGGAAGTATAGGAATTTAGAGGAGATTTTAAAATTGAAATCTATTAAACTTTGGATTAAGTTAGCAGCTGAACAGGCTGACACACTCAACATAGGTGCTTTAGAGTGCAATAGCAGGGAAGCGACCATCGCTACTGGCGTACAAAATTAAAACGACTACTTGACCGCGCAGGGTTGGAGTCGTCACTCCGGAAATGGTGGGAGATAGGGGAACCCGTTGAAATAGAACGGCTGATTTCCAAGACTTGCGGATATTAAAAGGCAAGAGATCTGGGCAGCAACGGCGGGAAACGTTCGCTAGTAGCTTAAATTCATGGGAGTCCGTTATGGGTTGCGAAGGTTACGTTCATACTCTCGAAAGGACGCAAGAGGGGGATAACGCGCTTGGTTCAGGTTTGGGGATGGATGCAGCGTAGCCTTAAAAGGACGCAAAGTGTAATGGCATTCTGTGCTGCCTTTGCGGTGATAGGGAAGGACTGGATTCACATTCTCTTAAATTTGCTGTGCAACCGAATCATGTGAGAAAAAAATGGTGGTAAATGGGGAAAATCACTACTTTCTAAACAGGAACGAAACACGGCCTCGCTGCAAAACATTTATAGGTGATAAAGCGTCTAAATTCATGGATGAATTAGAACATTTTTAGGAAAGGTTCGGACCATTAGGGAAACTGATATTAGGGAGTGGGAAAACAGCCACCGGTAAGCTTGAGCGGAGCTTAGACTGGAGAGAAATAAATAAGTTCAATAAAGCTAACAATTATGTAAGTTAATCAGTAATTTTATGTTAAGTTAGAATACAGTTAAGAAAAAGTCATAAAGTCATAGTTAATTGGTAAGTAAAAGTTAATATAATAAATTAAAATAAAACTGGCATTAAGTAATAAGCACATTTTAGGGTGCGGACGTTCTTCTGATGCGCTGTTTGATTTCAGGTGCTGAGGAGGCCAAGTACTGAAGGAGACGGCGGGACGCCCGCGCCAGAAAATAATAATAGCTAAATAAAGGATTAGATTAGAATGTACTCGGCTTCTGCGGCTGGTTTTTCCCCCTCCAAGGGTTTTTTCCGAGCCGTTACCTTATGTATCGTTTCCGCGGCTTTTGATGCGCCATAAGAGAACCAATTTGGGGTGGAATACCCAGGAATTCGAAAGATTAGAACGCGAAAGGATGTAGGTATTGTAATGCTTTAAAGGCCTTCGGCCAGCCACATAGATCAAGTAAGCTAATTTGTCTGTATAATTAACCTATAAATAGAATAAATAAATAAACAAATAAATAAATAAATAATAAATAAATAAATAAAAAATAAAAATAAATAAATAAATAAATAAATAAATAAAATAAATAAAATAAATAAATAAATAAATAAAAAATAAATAAATAAATAAATAAATAAATAAAGAAAATAAATAAATAAATAAATAAAATAAATAAATAAAATAAATAAAATAAATAAATTAAATCATAAATAAATAAAATAAATAAATAAATAAAATAAATAAGAAATAAATAAATAAATAAATAAATAAATAAATAAATAAATAATTAAATAAATAAATACAAATAAATAAATAAATACACAGTTGAGCGATGAAAGGATGGCACACACCATATTAGACATACACAAAGTACGAGAGCAAGGTTCGCCCGCCAAAGTCCAAGTATTTACTTGCTGTCCGGTGTGACGCCGCGTCCATGGCGAAGGTGCCGACGGTTTCGGTCGCATTCTGCGACTTTCTTCCTGGGCATTAATCCTGAGAAGGTCGCAGAGGCGACGAAACCGACCGAACGAGAGAGAGAGAGAGAAGAGAGATGAGAGAGAGAGAGAGTCACTCCCGTCGACGACTTTCAGCAGCGGTGTCTTCAAACGTGAGCAGGCGACTGCTACGTCCGCGAGCTGTGTTGTTGGATGCAGGAGAGAGACTATTATCGTAGGAATGGCAAATAGATCGTATATGCTCGTCATTGCAGCGGCACCCAATATTATTTATTAAAAAAGCCCAGTTTTTCGATGGCTTAGCCATCATTCATAAGTTTTTCTGCTGTATGGAAGCCACGAAAACGACTACTAGCCAGTAAAACTGATGGTCAGTGGATGCGTGCCTAAGCCATCGAAAAGCTGATTTTTTAATAAATAATAATGTTGGCAATGACGACGATATAAATTATTTCATTCCTCGAAATAGTCTTCCCTGCATCAACACAAACTTGCGGAGACGCGTCTCCCAACGCTTGAAGACACCTGAAAGTCGTCGACGGGAAGTGTGGCTTTGTGTCATCTCTCTCCCCTCTCCCTCTCTCTCTCCCTCTCTCTCTCTCCCTCTCTCATCCCCTCTCTCTCTCCCCTCTCCTCCCATTCTCGCTCTCCCATCTTCTCTCCCTCTCTCCCTCGTCTCCCTCTCCCTCTCTCTCCCTTCTCTTCTCCCTCTCTCTCCCTGCTTCCCTCTCCCTCTCCCTCTCCCCTCTCCCCTCTCCCCTCTCCCTCTCCTCTCTCTCTCTCCCTTTCTCCCTCTCTCTTTCTTCTGTCTCTTCTCTCTTTCTCTCTCTTTCTCTCTCTCTTCACTCTCGATCTATCTCTCTCTCTCTCTCTCTTTCCTCAAACCTAAATGACGCCTCTGACCTAAATTCAAAATCGCCTGTTTCTCGCACAAGAAATACCCCCTTTCTCTGCTAGTTGGTGGGTGAACGGAGCGTAGCGAAATTTGCGTGGTCAGACGAAAGAGCATGCCTAATTGTCTGAGTCTCGCCACGTAAAATAAGACATTAATTCAATTCAATAATTCTTGACAGCGCGAAACTCAAAGTTCTTTCACATCTTACACTTTCAGCACAAGCTTCGCGCAGATCTTGCGCATTTGGAGATCTCAGCCACCATTTCATGTACCGCAAAAGTGGAAAAAATGTGCAGGCTCCCAGCAATTTGGTGGAAGCTCAATTGACGGTCGGAACGCAAAACGTCGCGCACACGATGCACATTTTCGTGTGTTGTGTAGGTTGTGGGGCGCCCAGCACGTGGTTCGTCAGCGACATTTCCCTGGTCCTTCTCGAACGTTTTGGGCCACCTCCCGGACTGTGACCTTGAAAAGTAGTCTTCTCTTGAAGTATCTGGAATGATTCGATTGCATTCTTTTCAAGTTTCATGCAAAATTTCATGGCGTATTGCTGTTTAAACTAATTCTCTGTTAAACGTTTTACAAAGTCGAAAAAAACACTTCTCACGGAGATACGTCTTTCCACTCACACTGGTCGGAGCAAACTGACAACGGATTGCATAGGAAGGGCAGATTCCCCACCACATTTCCTGATTGGCTTTATCGCGCTGTCAAGGATAGTCGAGTCACAAAAAAAGCATACGCATTACTTTCATAATGGACCCTGTAGCATTGACCACTGAGAATGTGCTTAAGATTAAATTTCACAATGGGGTGAAATATCTTGCCATAATTTAATTATTTGAATTTCATATCATGGATGAACAGACAAGTAGACAACTGATCTTTGTTGTTAATCATTGACATGAATCATTGTTATGGTGTGCAATACGCAACTAGGCTTATCTTCAGTTTACGGCTACTAAATTTACGTTATATTCCTAAATATGCGTGCCTCTAGTTCTCAGCAATCAGAGGGAAAATTTTTAAAAAATTAAAACGAAAAACAGCCAAAAAATGTTGAATCCAGAGCTATAGAACTCACTTTTTAAAATAAAAACAAAGAAACTAATATATATGTATATATAGGTCATTAACGAGTGCAGTACAATACTCTAAGAGGCTTCAGCCTGGACATTAACAAAAAAATAAGAGACAAACTTCAGGCAACAGAAATGTACATGTTCTGACAAAGATGTACACTTTCTCTAAAAGTAAAAATAAGAAATAAGAAATAAAATGAAAGTGCAAATAACCTTGAAGGAAATTCATCAACGATCGAAATTTAAAAAAGCTAAAAGGGTATAGACTCATGAAAAGTTGAAATCAGATTAACTTCCACAAAAAGTTTGGAAATGGATACCCAATCAAAAAAAAATACAGGGGAAGATCAAAACGAATTACTGTTCGAAACCACAATATTTCACAAAATATATCCGGGCGTCCAAGAAATACATACTACTACTATTATAGGATTATTTCACGAGAAATCAAAATTTTAAATTATTTTCATGCATAAGCCCTACTTTAATAATAAGTAAAGAACACAACAAATGTAAAAAACAATTATTCGTCCTAACATTGTTACATGCAGTTTTATTTTCACTTATTTAGATTAATTACAAAAACATATCTTCAAATCTACTGTTTTTTTCTGTATTCACCAAATGTATTATCAAAATAGCCCAATTTATGTAGGTTTATTTTGCAATTGCATGGTTTTTAATATATCCGTTTGTCTTTGGTTATCTTGCAAAGATGTTAGAGATTCATAGGTTATAAAATACTTTTACGCATATGGATTCAGAAATAACGGCAAAATACGTGACAAACTTTCCGCACTATTGAGATAGTTTCTTACAATGGTTCGTGTTGCTCTTTCAAAATAAAACTTAGCGGAATCCACGTCCATTTCTTCATCTACTGCGAAACATCTTGAGAGAACAATGCCCCGTCTACTTTCAGAATTCTGCCCGTAAATCCCGAGTATTTTTGTCGACATTAAGCGAGTTAATACATAAACGAAATGCTTTACGACTCGGCATCCGTAGTCGGCAATGACGTCAGGCAAATCGTAACTCGCGAGAAGGCGACAGCCCAATGTGTCTACTGCTTGTACGGAGCCCGAGAGGAATAGTCGGACTGGCCGCTATCGATCCGCTGCCCCAGGAGAATCGTAAATGTTATCGGTCCATCGCTTCCACGGATAGGAACTGCAATGCTGTCAGAGCACTCAAATTAACAACGAATCACACAAATTACAATGAAGGAGAAGGCGTTTACAGTTTGCAGATTTTCAAGCGCAAAAATATTACTGTTGTATTTCGATATCCGTGCCAAATATGAAAACTACCATTGTCAGAACATATTTTATTTCCTCCAAATAATTAGACGAATTCCGTACATTCGAGAATACAAATGCGATACGAATATATGTATTAAAAGAGATAATAATGTATCTGTACTTTATTACAAAAGGAAAGAAGTGATTGGAAATGTTCAAAACATTAATTACTAAGCATGTCAGTCGTTTACACAAATGGAGAAATTAATTCCATCTTGAGGGAAATTGATTAACTGAGTACAATGATACTACGTAATATTAATTTACTAATAAAATTTCTAATAATAAAAAGCATACTATGGGAATCAACAAATATTTTTCCATTTTATGTCCATTTCGTCCATTACAGTAAATAACAATGATTTCTAAGTGACTTAGGAATGTATCTCAATACGTATAAAAATCAAAATACCAAATAAACGAGCTTTCAGATTCCATAGCAAAAGATTCAAAAATTCTTTAACTGAATGAATGTATTTGTTCAACCAGAAAGTGTGTAATCATTAAGTATAGTACAGGAATTTTAAATTTATTCACGTCTGAAGGTTATTCAATTGTTCAAGATTAGTCATCGACTGAACACTCGTAAAGAAATTGTGAGAAAAGCACCGTATATTTTGCCTACAACACAAAATAACTTCTTCCCGGCAATATCTCGTAGTATTACTACTATCTACAGTACTTTGGCACCATGCGCAAAGAACTGTTGCATAAAATAAGAATTGTCTACGTACACCAGTTTAAACGTCACAGGTATGGTGAATACACTCATTCTAAGACGTATCTGTTATTCAGAAGGTAAATGTAGAAATATGTATATCAAAGGTGAGAAGACGAAGAAAACACTTGGTAAAATAGATGAACTAAAATGAGATTTAAAAATATTTTTACGAAATTTAGGGTACTTCAACTGCAGATAACTGTAGTGCATTTTATTAAAACAACTTATCGTGATAATTAAGTGATAATCTTAGCATATCTAATTGTTGGCTTGCAGACAATATTTTACATCAATATTACATTACACTTAATTTTTCTGAACATTGTACTGGCCGATTAATACTTTAAATAATTTTGTATCTGTTAATAATTTTAAGAGAAAGAAGATAAAAGATTCAAGAAAAGTGGATAATATCAGCATTATAGTTTATTAAAGTTGCAAGTGAAAGAAAAGTATATTTAATATTTCAATAAACTAACCGAATTAACAAAATAATATTGTTAAATGTTTTATAGAAGAAATATTTAGACTTCCTTGAGTCACGATACCAAGGATTAAGGAAGATACCCAGAATATTTGAGGCAAATTATACAAGCTCTTTCATTAAAATCCCATCGAGTACAACATGACAACGGTGAAAGAAAAGCCAGCCTTGTTTTACCTTCCTTTTGCTATCTTAAAACTTTCGCGTGACAAACTCAAGGGCAATGTCGCCACAGGTATCAGATAAAAGAAGTTAAAAGTTGTCGACTGAGTAGAAGGGTGGGGTGCCGTTCTTTAAAAGATAAAGAAGGATGCTATTCGGCTTCGAGAAAAAGACTTGTCTACTATCCCGGATGTTTTTGTTCTCCAAAACACGAAAACTGAGCATTTAAGCCGGTAAATCCTCGTGAAAAAAGAACAGAGGGCGATGTCACCCAGAATTTTCCGACGATCTTGCAAGTTTTTCTTCGGTAAGGGAATTTCGAATTTTCGACTTCTTCCGAGTTTCCTTCGAAGTTCAGAAAGAATGTATACACGAAGCTCTTAAAACTGGTCCATTGTTGACTTAATATGTGTTACGCGTAAATATGTCTCTAACATCATTTATTAAGAATAATTCATTGAATAGATAGTAACATAACATTTTTTTTTCGAAAAATCCAAAAATGTTTGTAAATAATTTTGCAAAGAAGAAAATTACTTTACTGATGATTCAAGAAAATATTTCAATTGGAAATTCAATTGCACTTTCATTATTTTGTTTGGATTTGAAAGTAAAACCATTTGCTGCAAACATGTTTCCACTTTATCGCTACTAACACATTGTGTAGTCAGAATCCATGTTTTGAGAGTCCTTGACACCGAAAAATCGATTGACGGCAAAACGTCTGTCCGTCTGTGAACAAAGATAGCGGCTAAACCGTATGCAGGATTTTCGCCAAAATTGATATTCCATAATAGATCTGGTTGATGTCGCGTCTTCAATTTGAAACCGATATTTTAATTTTGGGGGTTACTTTAGTTTTTCTCTCGGACATTTTCAAAATTTTCAAAAAATGAGACCTAATTTTTGTTTCAATTTTCTTGTCGAATAGTCTAAACGATCTGGCTGACACTTGAGAGAATTGTACTGGTCTAATTTTCATTAAAATCCTTGGTTTTTTCGAAAAGTGTAAAAATTCAAAATTTTTTCGCCAACAAGTACAATATTGAAAATAGATTTCTTTTATTTAATGTAAACTAATTATTAAAAAACAAGATATCAGATAATGTCCTGTTCAATTTTTTAAAAATAGGAGTGTTTTGTGTGAAACCTTTCGCAAAACATAAGCAATTTTTAATTTTTAAACGGCTCCATTGTTTTACTTTACTGGCAAAGAGTGTTGGTCTCATTTTCGGCGCACTATATTTTCAAAAATGGAAGAGGATTCGAAATGGTAAATTCTAATTTCCCGTGGCTATCACGTTTTTTCAAATGTCGTTCAGAAAATAGAAACATAATATCAACGGAGGCTGGAAGTTCTCAGGATTTTTGTGATTGTTGCCGGTAGTGTTAATTTTACTCTGCAGACAACATTCTTATGAAAGGAAATATATTTAAGCAGGTAATAAATTGAACGTAGAAGTAACCCATTTTTATAGAAGTTTCGATCGCTGTTCATTGTATTCAGAAATTGGTAGCTCACTTCAATGGAATCAAGTCAGTCTTGTGTGAAATATTATTCTTTCTTTCCTGTATGTCCTTCAAATACTGTAATAGTTCAATTTACTCAAATTTGGTTCCTTGTAAAAGTTAGATATGGCGCAGGCATCTTTGTTTGATTTAGTCGTTTTCAAGTTATAACTCAGTTTTTAGTGTGACATAAATGACAATATTTCAATGTTATGTAACAATTTCCCATAATGCGAGAAATTAAGTGCTGTTGAAGTTCCTCTAGTTTTCATTATTGATAACGTCAAAAATTAACATGAATATCTATTACCACGATGTTTTCCTTACAATTCAACAATAGGGAAGTAATTTATATTTCGTTATTAATATAAATTGCATACCGTGTATCCAAACATTGCAATTTGTTTATTTATGCTTCTCAAAAAATTCATTACAATAATAAACATGTTTTTTTTCTAGTTTTGTTTGGGTAGATATAACGGGTGAAAGTATGTCACACGGCACTATATAGATTTTATTTATATATTTCTTAAAGTATACATCATACTATCACGTTTAGACATAAAAAGGTAGTTCATAAACCACGCATGAAAAATTGTTTTTGTTTTGTTTTATTAAGTTGATCTACGTAGGAAATTGAAACTATTGGAAATATTTATCGGTACATTTTATACATAAAATCGGTAACTGTTCAATTTCAAAGCATAAGATTAATTAGAAATGTTCAGATAAAATGCCATAGCATGTAAAATTTTTGAAATTCCATTCATGGGAATTTTCAACCTCGCGCTATACCCTCGACGACAACTGTTTCACTAAAGGGAATCAGATTATTCACATTTCAATTACATAGTTTTTATTCACACCTTACAATAAGTCACTCATTAAAACCTTGTTTGCACTGCGTTGTAGACGTAGCATGCCAAGATTTTTACAGAAATACTCATTTTGATGATCTTAATTCAAAAAAAAGGGTTGTAGTTTTTTTCTCTTAAATATACAAATATCTGTTTATCTGTCAGTTTTTCCATGAAGAACGTGCCGAAACCTTTCGTACAATTTTCTCCAATAAGGATATTATTCGATGTACGACGTTGCAATTATGTAAATGTAAAAATATTTTAGGAGTTAGGTGGAATAGCAGGCCTTACAGCGTGAGACTCACCAGAAATAAAGGCATTATTATTATTATTATTATTATTATTATTATTATTATTATTATTATTATTATTGTTGTTGTTGTTGTTATTTCCCTACTTCACAACTAAAGAAGTTTTAAGTCAGTTGGTCATAAAGTCTTCTCTAGGTTGAAACCAGCATGCTAAGGAGCAGATCTAGGGACTGTCGGTGCCTCTACAATATTTGCCCAAAACTTGGTCTGTTACCAATAAAACAATGTCTTAAACTTTCCAGTCTTCTGAAGAACGTGGAAGTTTATCCAAGTCCGTACCCAAATTTTGTGGAACATATTCCAGAGCTCCGATAATTATCGCGATGACGTGTATGTGTGCTTGAACGCCCCGCATTTGGCTGATGTCGATTTCCAAACTCTTTATTTTAAAGGCGGTTTCACACATTGGGTATTCGCCGAGCAGCGAGCTACTGCTTCCAAACAGCGGCTGTGTTCGACGAATGTTCTCTGCCTTGATTTGTCCTCTGCGTTGATGTGTCCAAAAGACTGACACACGAGTAGGGCGAGCACCGCCTGTTCGTCACTCGGCAAATAGCAAGTAACTCGTCCACAATATGTGCAATTTGGTGTGCGCAGGCGAGCGGTTGTTCGCTACTCGTCGAACAACGAATGCGTGTAGCCGTCTTAAGACGTTTCTCTGCCGCCTTGGTTATGACGTTTTGATGGCACGGCACAGCAACATCTATAAGCAAACGTATTTTTTCTTCCAATTCCGGTTTGTTTGCCACTATCGTGCGATCAGTTTGAATTTGTTGGTCATACAGTATTGTACACAGTTCAACAGAAGTCACCGATTTTAGTGAATACTACTTGAATATCAGTACTTCTTGGAGCAAGCGTTTGGAACTAGAAGGGCGGTAATGATCTGCCCGTGGTGGTAACTACATATCCTGTCGTGCCTTTTCAAGTATTGTGTCTTTGCAAGAACTGGACAAGCGGAGACTATATGATCAATATCAATGGTTTCTTGTGTTTCTTCTTCTTCTTATAATAATAATAATAATAATAATAATAATTAATTATATTATTATTATTATTAGTTATTATTATTATTATTGTTATTATTATATTACTATTATTATTATGTTCGTTGCTATTATTGTCTCAGAGTTGACCACTGGTGTTCACTCTGTGCGAGGCCATACAAGCATATCACAACCAGTGCGAGAGTTGATTTAATATAATTCTACATGTTTGCAGAATCACGGATTAATGTGCTTTGGGATTATTATATTATTATTATTATTATTATTATTATTATTAGGCGTCGCTGCGTAGTAGGTGGGTGGTTGGTGCGTTTGCCTTGTTGGCCAACCTTTGCCGAGGGAAGCGGAGGCGCCCTCATCTGCGCAAGCATGTCGCTCGGTCGGGGCGGGCGGTGCTCGAGCGGCGGAGGGGCGCGCAAACACTCGACGACGACGCCGCGGCGCGGGCGGGGCGCGGGCGGGGGCGGCGGAGACACGCGTGCGGGCCGGGAGCGGGGCGCCTTTGACAACGAGCGAGCGGCGCAGGGAGCTCGGGCGGCCCCCGGAGGGAAACTGGAGACGCGCGCCGCGGGGCGCGCCGCAACCCCCGCCACGCGCGAGGCGGGTGGGCGTGGACCGCACCGCAAACACGCACTTGTGGTGCGGAAGGGTAGATGTGAGAGACAATGCCTAAACATTGTGTTATTACACCATTCATTTTTTTTTTGATTTATAAATCAATTGACATAATCAGTGTTACTCATATTTAGTAATATAACAGTTCATTTGACAATAGTTTAAACTAAAGAAAATTAAAGGTAAGCTTTCAATCAGCCTATATCTTCTGCTTGTTAATGTGTTTTATTTATTTGTATTAAAATTGTTTGTATAACATAGTTTATAAAATAATATATGTATTTTAATATTGTATGTTAGCTGCTAATTTGTACTTGAAGATGGAGACACACTCGCTCTCTGAAACGTAGTAAAATGGGATAAATTATTAAAATTTGTTTTGAGAAACATTTTAATATTAGTATTAAAGAATGTATGTTACTATCCCAGGAAAAATGATTGTCTCGAAATTGGATTTGGAAACTTTATTAATAATAGACCATCATAATTTAATTAATAACAAAATTTTGTTTACATACACACTCTGCATTGAAATTTAATTTCTAATACTAATTCTATCTAACTAATTTTAAATCTTTGTAGTTAAAAATATTTTTACACCTTAGAAAATTTGCTAAAGTAGCTTCTCAAACCACAGCCTGACTCTCATATGTTTTCGCGAAGAGTAAACGTCGAATTGTTTCAATACATTGATAACAACTCTCACAATGAAATAAAGAACAAATGATAAGCGTAAATTCTAGTAATTTTATGATTGCATCAAAATTCAGTGACTATATCACAAAATCAGTAAATAGTGTGAAGCAACCAAATATTTGGAGCTCACTACCTTTCAATTAAAGGGGAAATCGAGAAACTTTAGTGGAAATATCAACCTTTTATCTAAACGAACACTTAGGATTTTTTTAAATACAAATATTTTTGAGGTTTTAATGAAAAACTATTCTATACCATATTTATAAATGCACTTTCTTTTATATGAGCAAACAATTTCAAGAAAAAAATTTCAGACATTTTTCAGAAAATGTTGAAAATATTATAGCAGCGTCATGTAAAGAATCTCCAAAAATTAAAATAATTTGCTGATCTCCGAAATGGTACTTCAAAGTTCTTATTCGCGGCGTATTTATTAAGTTTCAGCTCAAAAGCTTCTAATCTAAGAGTTACGCGTGATGCATACATCCATATTAACAAATGGATTTCTGGGTATAAATTTGCATGTACTACCTGCTTTATTGTTGAGGAAATTCCAATACTTTTACTCCTTACACTACAGCACATGGGGGAAACGTAAAACATTTCCTAGGCGCCTTCTTTCACAACACTAGTCCTGCTGACAAGCTCGCGCTCACGTTATAGAACGCGTGCTACTGTTGGTAGTAGGCAATCTTGATATCATTGCCTTCAGGAGTCGCGCTGATGTTCTGCATACACCGGTTTTACAAGGTAATTAATATTTCCTGTCAGATCGTTACTATAATTTCGTTGCATAGTATATCTTATCCCTGGAGTTTCCGGTGACATCTAAGACAGTTTGGCGTTTAATTAATTAATTTGACGAGCTCATATTACTGGAAAGCGCAGCTTCTCAAGAGCAGCACCTCTAGATTACGGCAAACACCGCGCCATAGCGTCATATATTTTTTGTGAAAACCACCATGGGAATATCAAGCAAACCTACATGTACTGAGGTTTTAAAATAGAATGCTTTTAATACTTTTGTTCCAAATAAAATATAAAATCTGTCAACACACTAACTGTCCTACAAGCGATGCTTGGTTCGACCAATGGTTTAATGTAGATGCTTTGTTTTATTTACAAAAGGAAAGTATCAACACAATAGAACAATTGAACACATTCATTGATTTGAGGAGTATCTAATTTCTTATAAACGGTGGATTTGTTGTTGTTTAGCCCAACATTTTCTTAAATTTAATTTAGAGTTATACCGCAAATTTTTCAAAATGAGAAGCGACTACTAAACAATTAAGAAAGCTGCAAAAACCAAAAATGAACATGTTGCTGGCGTTGTCGTTTCATATGTTGTTGTTTTTTTTTGTTGTCGTAGAAAGACCGGGAGTATCGGAGCCAACATGCTAGCTTTCCACCTCTAGCTACCAAAGTTCAAATCTCTCAGTCATCCAATGAGGAATTAGCGGCGGCCAAAGCAAACTCGCAGGATTCCATAGGATTCTCCTGCCTCTCCTTTCACCGTCATTCGCCATGTACGTCAGGGATTCCCAACCTTTTTTCGTTCATCCAGCCCTTTTAAAAGAATTGTTTGCTTCATCGCTCCACTGTCTATAACATTTCAAACATATTCATCATACAAAAATTGCCCATAAATGTCTTCAAGTTAACAATTTATTACATATATATTTAGATAAATTTATGCGTGTAATAATCGAAGACGTTACGCTACTGAATAGCTGAGTTTCTAATCTTCATTGTTGTGCAGTAGTCTCAAAACATTGATAGTTTTTTCCTAACCATAACATTTCTACAGTGCGAATTAAGCGGAGTATTTCCTTCCATGATATAATATCGTTGTAAATAGTTTGTCGTGTTGTCTAAACATTTACAGTTGCGTAACTGCGTTCTGAAATGCCCTGGCACAAAAACAAAATGGAGCCCGTATCTGCAACAACCGTGAAATTATAAGAGAGATTTAAATCTGATTGGTATAATAATATGGAGTAATGGATAAAGTAAGCATGGAGTGCATGGGTCCTTATTGTGGGCTCCTTTCTTCCGGGAATAGGTACTGTGGACCAGTTGCCCAAGCCTCCTCTCATCCTAAGAAGGAACGACGGATACAAAGAAAGAGAAGCAAATTTATAATTTATTATTATATGTATTGTGGCACTGTATTAGAAAAGAATTTATAATCAAGTTCATTTAATATTTTTGAAATTAATGGTATTTTCATTATACTAATTAATCACTGGTTCATATTCGTCTATAGACCCTCAATCTATTCCCCTTGATCATCGTTTAACCCCTTCAAAATTTTATCGACCCCGATACAGACCCCGTTGGGTATCTCTGATTTACGTCATATCATAATTGCCATCAAGTCAGCTATCTATTATACCATCCATCAAGTTAATTATCTATTACAGGACCGGATTTATGCTAAGGAGCTGGAATTATAATAAAGGCAATGCTATTCTGTGGTGTTCTTACAGCCGAAGTCGTTCACATTTACATATATAACGGTCGCCATTTTATCATAAATTTCGTTTCGCCCTTTCGTAATGCCAATGGCCATATGGTAAAGGGAAGGTTGTATGTCTCGTAGTTGAGAAGAGTGGTATTTCCAGGGCGATGAGCTGGTTAAGAATTCGCCAGAGAAGCTTTAGGCTTGAGCTTCAATCATATGCCGCCATTTTACGACGTGTAAACCCTGAGACCCATTATGTAAGGTTAGGGTAAGAGTATTCAAACTGCAATCGATCATGTCTGTTACAAAAACTTATGTTACGTAGTTTGAGAAAATAGAGAAAAGATTTTGGCAGTGGGGATGCAATACTTGCGAAAGTACTGTAATTTTCAGTTTTCAAATATATTTTGATAGGTTTACTAGAAAAATATTTTCTAACAAAATTCCGATTCAGATTCGACTATCTATTCATTTATGTTTAAAATTTTAATCAATGTTTGACTGTGTGTTAACATGAATGTAAGTTGATCACTATATCTGTACATTAGGATGAATAGAAGCTAATACATTGGAGACAGAAAAGTGGGAACCACAATAAAGGATTGATATATTTATTTTTAATATTTATATTTAAAATGCGCTGTATTTAAAACATCAAGCACTGTGTTACATAGACTCAAATATATAAAGGAAATAAAATCAAATATTTAGTGAATATTTGATCCATATATCGAGATTACATTCCATCGCTTTGTTTGCATCAATTGTGTCAATAAAACCGAATAAAAAGATCGCAATTCATCGAATTAGTAAAACAAAATACAGAAAGAAAATGCCTTTATAAAAAGTGGCATAATGAAAAGGCAAGAGGATGTTAATTGCTATTGAGCTATGCGTATTTATAAATGGTTCTTCAGAAATTGAGAAGTTTGAATTTTCCTTCAGAGAATAACTGTAAAGATACATTCAGAAGCTTTAATATCGTTTTCCGATACTGTAGACGGAGCCGTAGCAATAATTTAGAACGCTCAGTAAGTACTTCACGGGTCATGACTTTATATTGCAACGATAAATGAAGTGTAAAATACAAATAGAACCGCATACATGATTTTGAAGTAAGGTGTTTTTACTTTCTCGACGAAGTAGTGTAGAAAATGTATTATAATGCTGCGAGAAAATGGGCGAGTTTTCAACAGAGAATCTCTTATTGTTGGGTTCTGGCAATGAAAAAGTGAATTAATATTATTTTTATATGAAGTTATCTTCCTTTAACAGATGAAGTATTTCCTCTAAGATATTGTGAATCAGAAATCGCAATTGTGGGTTTTTAAGTACAGAAAAATTGGTTTACGGCAAATCGTTTATCTGTTAGTCTACCTGTGGTCATAATGTGTGCCGTTCAGACAATTTTCTCCAAACTTCATTTCTTGATTGATCTGGCCGATGTCCGTGAATTTGCAATGGATATTTTGATTTTGGGAGATATTCCGTATGATGATCCATTGATATTTTCAAAATTTTCTCAAAAGTGGTTTCAATTTTTTTAACTTAATTTTTTCCTCGGTTAAAGCGAAGTTCGGCTAAAAGGATGTTATTTTCATTGAACTAAGTTTTGGAAAATTACAAAAGTTTAAACTTTTTTCAGCGACTTGCTATTATTGTAGTATTGGAGATAGAGATTTGTTTCCTTAATAAAGTATGTTCTTTAACACAAGGTCTTGAAATAATGTTAGTGAAAATTTCATCGATTCTACCATCATAAAGATGGTCGCAGAATGGTGAAATGGTTATAGGTTAGACAAATGGTTGCCAGCAAGGTTTTTAAACTTCAGTCAAGCATGTCCAGAAACATCTCGTTTTGTCGTAGTTACAAAAATTATTTGAATCAGAAATGAGGGAACAGATTAAGTACTAACAAATATTGGGTAACTGTTGACCGATCAAACTTGAAAACATGCTGTCAAAAGTGAATTAATTTCTAGAAAAAATTTAGCCGAATTCGGATATACTACTTCCACACTTTTAAACTGCAAAACAAAAGCTCTGCACGAAATGAGACAACATAATATTTTACACCAGAAGTTTAAATTCCAGTGTAATTTTGTTTTCAGAAAATCATTATTTTTAGTACTTCATGATGCAAATTAGAAAATGAACTGCATTAATGACAGCTCCCGGCATAGTTATGTGCTGAACGTCAGAGAAGACAACTATGGGTCAACAATCGCGTAGACCCATCGAGTTTTAAGAACTCAATATCTTTCTCTGTTGTAGATAAATGATTACGAGATCTGTTAACATCCTATGTTGAACGATTTGGCATCCAGTGTAAATGCCATCACTGAATAATCCGGAGGGCGAAAGATCAATTAGCTCCTCTTTCCTGCGCCTGGCCAGGCCAGCGACTAATGGCATCACGTACAGTTCGCAGAAACTCATGGTGCCGTTGCGTTGTGTTCTGCTTCCGCGATTTACCGCTCCCTCCGCTCCCGCGACCTCCGCTTTCTGTGTTTGTAAATGATAGAAAGGCATAATTTATTCCCCATATTATAATATTTTCAATAAATTGCTAATGATGTATGAGCGGCACAAGATTTTTTTGTAGAAGACAATGTGGAAGATTTGGAAGACACTTATATTAAAACCGGTATGAAAACATGATAAACATAAAATTGATGGTGATTTTCTTCTTTCTTAACAATGTTTTTTCAATAACGAGTAATTTATTTACTAAATAAAGAATAATACTCACTTCGACGAAAGTACATGCATAAAGAACTTGGCTCGAAGCTCGTTACTACAGCAACAAAGAATGCCCACCATAACTAGTATTCCAGGAGGAATACAACAAACTTTGACCAAATATAGAAAACCTGAAAATCAAAGTTACAATTCCTATGACTTGGAATGACTCGAGTTTTCTCTCAAAAAATAGCGACTATCCACCGCAGCATTACATTTTTCTTACCTGCGCAAGTACGTTGTAGGAGAAAAAGTAATGAGCATTCACGAAATAATTTTTATAAAGATATATGATCAAGAAACTGTAATACAAAAACATTTTAAAATATATATATATATATATATATATATATATATATATTTATATATTTATATATATACGTAGTGAATATTGAAAAAATGTAAACGACTCAAGCTCTTGAACATAAAGAAATGATTTTTGCACTTTTTTATTTCATATTATTTTACTGTGGAAATTAGTGCGGACTTCTCAGTCAGGACAAGTTGACGTGTTACCTCATTATCCTTAAGGATTCAAAAAAGTCTTCAAAATAAGAATTGTAAATTTGTAAACCTTGTGCTTGGTTGCTCTCATTTCCCTTGCAGTTAACAAAACAGTTCTCTGTCACATTTCAATTCTCCATTTTCCTTCAGAATATTTTGCCAAGCCACTATTTTTTTTAAACAAATTGGACAGACGTATATTTTGTCCCGGTATCTTAACTTCAACGAGCGCCGTGTAGATAGCTTTCGAATTGCGACAACGCCAGGTCAACACTGGAAATGGATAGCAACAAATAGCAACTCAATATGGGGCGATGGTGTAAGCGAAGGTTTCCACGTAGGATGGAGTCAATGTTTGCTCGGCTAACCGGGCGAAGCGACGGGACGCACAGACCTGGGAAATGGGTGAAACGACGGCAATATTGCCCAGGACGAGGCGACACTCGGACAGGCAGGTAAACACGAGGACATGCCCACCTAAGGCTCCAATGGAAGGGACCTCATTCTCTTTGTGGGGACAAAGACTGCAGGACACGCACTTTTATTGTTTCTTTACTCAAAACTTTAAATAACGGTTATCAGGAAATTTATATCAATTATTTTATCCGTAGTTAAGTGGATCAGGCGCGGAATTTTAAAATATACTATCAGAAGACCACCTACTTACGTTTCTTAAGAGTATAAAACAAATATTTACATATTCTATGGTAAAAATACAAAATAAGAAACATCACACACCCGTTAAAAGAGGGTCCACTCAATAAATAATGTTTAAATAAGATAATCATATACACGCGTTACAATGCGTTGCTAAGGTCTGAATTGGTTGGTTGATCAGCTAACTACGCGGAACGCGTTTTTGTAAAGGTGAAGGCGGTCGTAATAATGAGATGTGGAACCAGAGGAGACTTGGTGGGGTTTAAATTAAATGACGTCTTTTACCTCGTTGGCAGAGGACGTGGTGGAAGACTAAGACCACTTTACAGGATGTCTACGTGTACCTTTGTGTGTGTGTGTGTGTGGATGTTTGTATGGGTGGGTGAATATGTGTATGGGTGGGCGGGTGGGTGGGTGAGTGATTCGCATGATTTGCAATGAGCACATGCCTCAAACTATTAGCATTTTGGATTTTCCTCCGATGCGAGACAGATCCCTACGTTGTTCGAAATTATATACTGTAGAGTATATCGTAAGCGTACAGTTGTATATTTTCAGATTTCATGTTTGCTAAATATGGGTGTTCAAAGAATAATTTTCTTGAAAAATTCAGTTTAATTTAAACCATCTTATTTGCCACATGTTTTTACTGTCCTAGCTTTCCTTTAAATTAGTTCTCCTCATACCTTACATCTTTGGCGTTTTTTAATGCATTACGAAGTTTTTAAAATAAAAGATAGTTCCACCATTCACAAAAGACATTCTTGGTATATTATATAACCGTCTTGTAAAGTTAAAAGCCACGTTTAATGGCTCGCACAACAAGTATTTAAATCGAATACGTTTCGTTAAATAATCTGCATTGCGTCACGTTTATCCCTCTATACCCAATTGGTTTTGTTGCATAAAAGAGATTATAATTCCTGTTACATAATATTGTATCTTGTCAAAAATGTAATGTTTTCAATTGTTTTTGAAATCAATAATCCAAATACATGTTTCAGTATTTAAATCTATGAAAATACCGTCTTATCTCACAGTCCAATCATTATTTATCCATGCACTATGCCAAACAATACTTACACAAAAACTTGTAATTTAAGTGATGTACTGTTAAAGAAAACAGTTCTTCATTGATGAGGTACTGAAATACTTATATTTTGTGTTTCAATATCTTTGTCAGATTTATACGTCAATAACACGTACTTCGAGAGTTAGTTATCCTGAACCATCGTTTAAGAGAAAAAATACACATTCTTTGGAAATATGTTATCTTTTTTTTATTGCTTTGTGCAAAAACATGTCATTCCAATAATACATCAGAGTGACGTTTCCATTTCCGACACGTCCTATCACACAGGTCCGATAATATACGACAGAAAAACATGAATATAAATGCTACGGCAACTACCTGTTGAAGGAAACATTCGATTCTTTCTTGTGTTGGCTCCCGCTCTCATGTACAGTAAATATCAATACAACTACGTGCATCGCATGAAAAGAATAAGAGGTTCTTCATTTGTTCACTTCGAGTTGGATTAAATAAGAGAGGATTTTGCTTTCAAATAAGCTTCTGCTATTGTTCATCACTAGAACACCAATGATAATGTAACCACGTAATCCTCAAATGTACAAACACATACATTATTAAGATTCTAGCACCTACGGCAATTACATATATGCTAACATTAATTTTGAATGTATTGTTATAATTATCAACTGATTACTTTCCGATCATATTTGAGATAGTATATTTCATGAATGATGAATTATATTTTAATGATGATGGAGAAGTGGTGGAATCAGAGGTAGAAGAGACGATATAATTCCGAAAAAAAGTTGCTCAAATTAGCTTTCACCACCACAAATTCCGCATGACACGGCCGAAATCCGAAGCTCAGTAAACAAATGTGAAAACACGAGTCTTGGTTGCTATGCAAGGTAATGCACGCAGAAAAAAACCGTCCCCGCAAGCGCATGTGTAACGACCGCAGCGGGCAATTGACAGCGCTAATACCGCGACCCCACCCCCAAGGCGCCACCACACCGCGCAGGCGAAACCGCGAGGCACGGCGTACCCCAGGGGCCACTCCGCGGTGCAACAGGTCGAGCGACGGATGACGGCTGGCGGGCGACGGGCAAGGGGAGACGAGCGACGGACGAGGTGCCAGAGGGGCGGGGCGCCTTCGATCAGAAACGCGCCCCCCCCAACCGCCCCGCCCCCGCGCGGACAAATAGACGAATCAGCTTCTTAATTGCTTTTGTCTACATCACCCGATTACCAGGCACCCGCGCCTCGGGCTGCCCGCGATCGCCGCTGCCGTCGCCACGGCGTGGGAGTGGTGGCGGCGGTGGCAGTCTGCTGTCCCCGGCCACGCCCCCTCGGGAACCGACCGCTGCTGTTTACCCGGAACGGCCCGGCGGCGGCGGCGGTGGCGCCGGGGACGTGGGCGTAGAGCGGGGCGGGCGGCGATGGCCAACGACGCGCACGTAGTAGGCGATGCCGAGGCGAAGCTGCCGTGGTGGCGATGACGAGGAAAAAGCGATGGTATTAAAATGAGGAGATCGTAGGAGCGAGAAACATGAAAAGATAAATGAGAGATGAATAGAGTTGTGTGTTTAGTACTGACCATAACGTTAAAGCGACTTTGAAGTCGAGAATGAGGGTCAAGATTAATAGAACACTTAATGAAGTAGTTAGCTCTCCAACTCAGTATTGATAAAAATGACTTAATAGAGTTATTTTTTTACAATTTGATAGTAGTATTTTAAGACACGTCTTGTTAATGGAAGTGGCCAAAATATCGACACTAACGACAGCTTTGAAAGATAAGAAGTGTCTTTTTCTAACAGTTGTTAGAAAAATTAGGTATGAGGAATACTCTTGAATGTCTGAATATGATGGTGGACAAAGGAGTGTAGCATTTGTTGCGCAAACGGATCGACAATATCCTCTTCCTTTGCAAAAATAGTTGGTTGCGCTACAAAGCAACTCAAACTGAAGCAATCAGTCACGGAAGAGACACCAGCAAAGTTGACGACTGTAACATAAACACTACAGATTTAAAGGACTTAAAGTGGATTTGAAGGTTTCAATAATATCTGGAGAAGTTGTGTTACAATAGACAGTGGATAGAAAAGTTTCGAATCAACTTTTACAGGAACATCACAAACCATTGAAGGAGATGAGTATAATGACCTAGCACCGACGGTACGATAACATTCTTACTCTTGCATTTCCCAACAGGGGATGAAATAATGTATTAGAACTTAGTATTGTTGCAGAGACATGATGTGAGATGGAGACGAAGGACGGAGTTGCTCGACAATAAGCCTACCACTTACAATCAGCCGTTTGCGGTGGTTGTCGCAACGACGCAACGGGAACGGGAACAATCAGTTATGCCAACGGCAGAGAGACCGGGGGCGGGAGATGTGGGCGTCAGCAACGGCAGACGAGAAACCGCGTAACTGCGTTACAAGGCAAATAACGCGGAAATTTGCCTTCACCGCTCGGCAGAAGTTCGGTAAGGAAGACAAACTGCGGATGCGTGAGGTAAGTCGGCGGATGGGTGTCTTGATGTTTGTGGAGCCCTCAGACGAAGTCACGGGGACTGACTGGATGTGAGGTTGCTGGAAAGACTGGTTGGGAAAAGTACGGTTTGCTTCACACTCAGAGGTCGTCAGTGTAATACGAGATAGTTCGTTATAAAATCGTAACCTGAAAGCGTTTGACTGTTTCACTGGAGAAATAAAAATTTCGTATTGTGATAATTCAAATGTATTTTCAAAAACGTTTAATATATTAAAAAATATGAATAAAATTCTGCTTTTGATTTTAATTTCTTGTCTTTACGTACGTAAGAAGAGAAATTATTGTAATCGTACGCCCGGAAAAAGCAAATTTTCGACACAAAAACTCTTATGGCTTGTCCCTAGTAACGAAAAAGTGTGTAAATCTAGTTAATTTATTTAAAATGAGAATATAAAGTCGTTTCCAAAATAGCTATCATTTAGTGTACGAAGAGAAATTAAGAGAAATTAAACTCTATTTATAACCTTTCGTCATTATAATGTCCAAATAATAGTTTGGTTGTTTATTCAATCACTTTAATAAAATATCAGCGACTAAAATTAGTAGTATCTGTTTAAATAAATATCAGCAAAAAAATTAGTAGTATCTGTTTAAATAAATATCAGCCAAAAAATTAGTAGTATCCATTATTAAATATATTAAAAACTATATTTTTGATTCTCAACGCATTTTAGAATGATACAATTGACGACATTCTGCGAAAGAAACTTACTGTCATACCATTTTAAGATGTTTACACTTTGCGAGGAAAGTTGAATTCTCCCAGTGACTCGCCGCCGTGACAAACGAGAGGAAAAACAAACCGAGAACGAATCCAACAAACTTGGCCGCCGCAACGAACGGGGAAGCTCTCCTTGTCACACCAAAGCATCTTCTGCAGAGAGGAAGCTCGTTCCTGGAACGGCCTACCTGCTTTACCTCTCGAATCACTCCAAACAATTTAGTATTCAAAACGCCTGCTGCAACTTCAATTAATCAATGCAAACCAAACAATCCTTTTTTCAATCGTTTAAAGAATGCTCCGATATAATTCATTAAGAAAAATATGAATCACGTATGAACATTAGATGCAAATTAGTAGAATTTTATTGCATTCGCTGTGCTACAGTATTTTAATTTCCTTTCGTCTATTTGTACATGACACATAAAAATATATATTACATAAAATACAAATATTTCAATATGCTTGTATGTATTTATTTGGCATTTTCGTGTCGAATTAATTCGACTTTGGCAAACTAGCGATGTTCTAGCGGTGTTTCCAACCCTGGGTCTGTACTTGAAATTTTTTAAATCACGTCTGAGAAATAAGATTCCAAACCAAAGGTATTTTCTACGTCAGGTAGATGTAGAATGTTGTTTAAATAACCAATAGATAACTTAAACAATTATTTGAATAGTCATTCTCTAAATAAATAATTTTAAATTTAGTTTCGTGCAGTTTTTAAATCCATACTAATGCATGAAAAATGTTAAAAGATTGTCAAACTAACTTCTCAAATGTTACGTGAAAAGTTTTACAAGGCGGTATTGAATGTATTGGGGATTTTGAATTTTTATATTTTTAATCACTCAAAAGGTATTAGTTTTTGAAATCCTATTATTCAATTTTATTCTTGTTATAATGATGACATAACTCAAAATATATATTTCATCATTTAGTATTACGGGTTTTGCGAATAGTGGCATTGTAAATTGGGTCTTGTTTATACATAGCAATATAAACGTGTAAATAATAATGTTTACCCGATGTACTAACAGAGTGTCCTCGTAGTATGATGTGTGAAGCACTATGAATCCTTAATGTTAAGGAGAAAGCATACAAACTTAGTTTCACGGAATTTGAGCCTCCATCCCCTAGCGCCTTTCACACTCGTTTTGCCGTCGCATTTTCTCCCTCACGGGAGTCCGTTCTCAAAATACTTCCTCCGGTGCCTTACACAAGTATAAAACACCATTTTCTCTTTTAAATTAGCGAACGAGTTGACGTCACATCTGCTCTTTATTTCGTTTGCGTCTTTTTTTTCTTTTTCTTCTTATTTATTCCAGGTATTAATTTCCTTTATTTGCGTGCCGCAGTGCCGCAGATTCCTCTCCGCGGGCGGCGCGACGATTCTCGGGAATTACGGCGAATCCGCGGGCTGAGGTTCCCGGACGCGCGCTGCCGCGCCGGGGGCTCCGCAGCGAAATTCGCGCGGTCGCTGGGAAGCGCCTGGGCCACCGCAGCGCAGGTGGGCGGACGAGCGCCGCGGCGGCAGCGGCGCGGGTGCGGGTGCGAGGGAGAGACAGAGAGAGAGCGAATGCGCGGGCGGCGGGGGTGGGGGTGCGAGGGAAAAAGTGAATGGGGAGGCAGCGGTGCGAGGGAGAGCGAATGCGGAGGAGGTGCGAGAGGGAGTGAATGAGAAAACGGTGGGGCTGCAGTGGGGTGCGAGGGGCCGTGAGAAATAGCGGAGTTCTCGGTAGGGCGTGCGACCCGGCGAGAGGAATGCGGAGGCCGTAGGCGTGAGGAGAGGGAATGCTAGAAGGGGGAGGGGAGGGAATGCGCGGAGTAGTGGGTGGGGGTGGGGTGGCGAGGGAGAGCGAATTCGGGGGCGAGCGTTTGGTGGGGGTGCGAGGGAGAGATCTTAGGAGCCGAATGCTTGTGGTGCGGCTGGGAGTAGGCTGTGGGCGTGGAAAATGGCGAATGGCGGAGGCGGAGGCTGAGGGGTGGGATGCGAGGGGGAGGGATGCGGAGGTGGTGGGTGTGGAGGGGCTGTGCGAGGAAAAACTAATGCGGAGGGGGTGGAAGAGCAAAGGGGCGAATGCGGAAGCGATCGAGGTGGGGGGCTGCGGAGGGAGAGGGAATTGCGGAAGGCGTGTGGCGTGTGTTTGCGAGGGGGAGCGAATGCGTAGGTGGTGGGGTGGGGGTGCGAGGGAGCAGAGCGAATGCGGAGGGGGTGAAGAAAGGAAGGTGTGGGCGGACGAGGCGGAAGCGACAGAGGCTGGGCTCGGTGACGTGTTCGCCGCGCAGGCTGGATGTGGAAGGGGGCTGAGGTGGTGAGTGTTTGTGGCGCGCGTGGCGAGGGGCGAGGGGAACCCAGTATTACCCGAAGTACGCTACGTAAGTTAACGAATCACGAGCGTTGGGCGCGAGCAGCCCGATGAAATCGAGATGTGCTGGGCAACTCGACGCGCCGGAACGGCTGCGGCGGAGGAAGGAACCGATGGGAGGGCGGCGGGCTTAATGGCGGGGGGTTGCTCAGCAACAAGAGTAGAGCTAAAATATGCGGCGGGATGGACCTGTCCGGAGTAGTGTGGCAGTGAGACAACGGAAGGAAAAAAGAGAATGGTGGCGATGGAGTGGTGAAGAAAGCAACGGCAGCAGGATCCGTGGGAAAGGGAGGTGGCGGTAGTTGTGAAGCTGACGGCGGACGGGGAGGAGGTGAAGATGGTGACATCGATAATGATGGCGGTGGGGGTGGAAGTTGTGGTGGCGGTGGCGGAAGAAACGGAGGTAACAGGATGGTGAAGTGAGAAGTGAGGGCTGAGGCAGCGAGAAGTGGGGACGACGGTGGCACCGGCAGGGAGAGTGGTAGCGGAGGTCAGCAGGGGATGGCAGCAGGGCTTAACAGCAGGCTACGACGCGGAAAAGGCCGGTGGCTGCGGAGGAGTTTACGGCAAGGGAAACGGTGGCTCTTGAAGAGCGGCGGGGATGGAGACGTCGTGTGCACCACGGAAGAGAAGCGAATGCGACGCCTGTGTAGAGAGAGAGGATTGCAACGGAGGCGGGGAACGGGAAGTAGAGCGAAAGAAGTTGTGGTGGTGATGGAGGCGGTAGAGGAACGGAGTTGGCAGAGGTGACACCGCAAGAAAGAGAAGCGACGACACACTGTCGGAGAAGGCAGGAGGCGGTCGCTTGGACGGACGCTGACGACGATATCGGCGACGGAGAAGTCTAGACAAGGGGAACGGGAAATCGTAGATAGTGGGACGAATAGGTGCTACAACATTCTGTTGGCAGCGTAAAAAATGATGGATGCTATGGTAGCAGGGAAGTAGCGACTGGGGCGGCGAGGGAAGCAGAGGTAATCTTTGGGGATGGAGTCGGGGAAGTAACGTCAGAAGCGGGGGCGTCTTGTTTGGATCAGAGTAAACGGCGAGGGGAGAGTGGCTGGGGCGGCGTAGGCGATGGAGGTAAGGGTTGACGGCGGTGGAGAGGCGACAACCGGGAGCGGAAGCTATCAGGGGCAGGTAAGGTTAATGGGGACAGGGGTAGGGGCACGGGCGACGGCAGCGTTGGAGGGGACTCGGGTAAGAAGTGCTCCGGCGACGGCGCGGGCGTGGGCGTGGGCGTGGGCGGCAACCGGAGCAACCAGGAGAGAGACGTCGGCGACGCTCCGGGAGCGTCGCGACGGCGCCGCGGAGAGCGTGGGAGGGCGTGGGGGGCGTGGGAAGGCGGCTGTCTGGAAGGTGCAGGTCGTTCGCTCTTGGACAAACACTTTTTGGCAGGTGCTCTCACGGCGTCTCGCAAAAAGAGTGTGCCTCGCTGGAAGACAAAAAGTAGCTACACGAACTTTCTTTCGTGTTTTGCAGCACGGCTCTTTGTTCTGTGTCGTTATCACAACACCATTTGCTGCGATCGCAGGAAGGTGCAAATAAATCGGTTCGTAAAGGAAGTTGAAATAGCCACTATTCTGTGCGTTGAAAAATCGCAATTACACGGTCATACATGCTATGTGTTATCTAGTATATACTCCGATTTGCCTTGGAAATAGGCGTACATTTTCTGAAAATGGTTTATGATGTTTATTAATATTTTAAGATGACATAAAAAATTAATGTAATTGATTAGGATTTGCATTTTAGTTCGCAAATAGGAACAAACTTATATTTATTTTTAATAGCTTTTTATTTTTAAAAATATAATTAATTTGATTATGAAAAACCTGAAAATATAATAAATTTTTGACATCAAATACTTAATGATTATTTGCAACATAAATGTTAACTGGACTTCGACAAATATTTCTTAGAAACCATCTGAAAAATGTATATTTCGAAATACTTAATGTAATGTATGTATGTAAAGTATGTACGAAAAACGGAGTTTACATGTTAACTTGAAGCAATCTTCGGTTCGAATCTGAAATAAATGATAGAGGAACGCAACAAGGAAAGCCTTCAGCCTACTTTACTGTTTTGTTTCCGCCAAGGAGTTTTCAGACTCAGGATGAACTAACCTTTACACCTCTTACTTTCATCGGGTGCTCAAAGATGCATGGCATTGCATGATTTGGCGCAAAGATGCTGACATTGGAATTAACCACAACGCTATGCTCTAAAACACCTATTGATTAATCTGAAAGACCGCTTTGCATGGACCATAACATTCTAGATAAAGTGGATTAGACTGCATTGTGATGAATGACCTTTGCGTTAAAACCGAAATGGCAAAGGGAAACTGTTTCAATGAAATGGCAGATTCAAAGCATAGCGGCCAACGGGCAACTTATCGTTCGCTTCTAGGAACAGAAATCAAATGCTTCTTAATATTACCCAGGTTCGTACCTCATTTTGGGGAAGTAAGCAGGTTCGGGGCTGAATTTCGTGTTTACACCACCCTTCAACGTGGCTATTAATATAAGAATACTGTATAAAATATTATGATTGTTATCTGCGAGTTATTAATGTATATCTTATCAAAAATGGTTGATGTGTAATCATAATATTAAAGTTATTCGACGAAATTGGTAAGCAAACGCTATGGTGCAAGTAAGGAGATAAAAACAATCACCTTTACATCAAATTAAATAGCAAACGTAAAATGTAGCCATTGACAGGTGATTCTTGGTAACAAACTGAACAAAAAGTAATTATTGAGTTGGCGTAAAATAAGATATTCAAACACATAAATATTTCTTGAACAAATAAATGTGTGAAAGAAATAGATGGAAAATTGCATGCAACAACGTCGTCGTCGAACAGTCAATTTCAAAGCGTAAATTCGATAGAAGCATAGGCTATACGAAAGGGAAGCGTTTTTCTTAATAGCTTGTCCAGGAAACAAATCGTATAATATGTCATATTCCAGAGCACGGTATCCATAAATGAATGGGGCAATATTTGGTTGTGAACGTTAATGTCAACGTAAATATTTAGAACTGCGCAGACAGAGAAGTGTCACTTGATGACCACATTTAAACGACGAAAAGTCGCAGGATGAAGCTCATGTGTATCGTGTTGGACGACTTGTGAGATGCAATTGCAACCGTACACTGTGAGCACATTGATGAAGAGGTAAGCGGAAATGTTTGTGAAGACAATGAAAGATAACTGATAATTTCTCCTTCTAACCATAAAATTTAATACACGTCTATATGGAATTCGATCAAGTCGTTAGCGAGTGTTACTAGGTAACAAACTGAATAATACACATAGTCATCATAGGTGCACATTTCCAGGAAACGGCGCTTACAAATGAATTATACATCTCGCAATACGCAACTGTAGTGAAACGTTGATGGCGTCGCTGATGGCGAATGTAGCTGCAACACGTCGATAGACAGACACCGCATAAAGCGCCCTACACGTGATGGACGACCTATGCATTAGCTCTGAAACGGCGCGGGGGCAAAACCTTCCTCGGGGGAGAGAGGGACGCGAGGGCGACTAGAGAGGAGCGATGAAGGACCGCCCGAGCGAGCGAGCGAGCGAGCGAGCGTCGGAGATGGGAATGGAGGGGCCAGACGTGGCAGCACGCGACTGACCGCAGCCGGCCGATCGAGCCCCTTCCACTCCCCACTCTTCCCCTCCCCTCCCCGCAACCACACGTGGTGCTGCTGCGGCGGTGGAGGAGGAGGAGGGGGAGGAGAGCGCGCCCGCGGGCGGCGCTTGGCACGTAAGCTCATTAGCTGGTTTTCCGCTCGTTACCCCGGCCGGGCGCTATTGTTCCTCTGCCCCGCCCCCCGGCCCTGCCACCCGCACGCGTCGTCAACGCCCCGAGCCGCCCCGCCCCCTTCACACGCTCGTCTCCCCGCCGCCGGCCGCGCTGTTAGGCCGGCCTCTCTCCACTGGACGTGGTCACGTCCTGCGCAGCCTGATAACCGCTGCTTTCGGTCACCGCCTTGCGGAGCGGCGGCGTATCAGGGCCGGTTTGCCGCCGTCGCCGCCGTGCGCGCAGACCTTCCCGGCTCAGTTCCGATATTCTCTCTTTCCCTCTGCAAAACACACTGCTGTCGGTCGACACATTGCTCGCAGCAGCCTTGCCCTTACGTGAATTATGAAGCTGCTGCCAACCTACGTGCCATATTTTTATTCTGCTGTCATCATACGTGTATTATGAAGGAACCTGCCAGTGTCTGTGTCATTTTGCCGCCGATCTATATTTCGAGTTTTGTAAAGTGGCCGATGACATTAAGTCATTGTTACACCTCCGGCCTTATAAAATGAAACTTTTTAATTCGCGAACGTCCTTCTCAAAGGAGCTCGTGGTCTCATAAATGTACTTACCAATGTTAAAAAGAATTCTATTATAAAGCAGGAGGTGGAATAATGACCTAATGTCATCGGCCACTTAATAAAAATCGAAGTACATAAGTATTACTAGGGTAATCTGGAGAGGCAAAAGGGGTTAAACCATATAGTATGGACACAGTTGCTGATTACTGTCGTGTCTCCGCGTTACGGTTTAATCTCTTTTGATCCTCCATACGGGACAAGTGAGGGATCATACATCGTGTCTCCTACCTGACCATTTTTCTCATGCTTACGGAACATTCTAAAATAATTCTCGAAAAAGCGTGTTCTTAAAAATTTGAAACATCTAATAAGCTGATTTAGATATTTTTAAAAGCATTTACTGATGAGGAACCAATTGTATAGACTTCCCCCTACAACGCAAATCGTGCTTGATTCAGATTGACGATAACTAAACCTAATTTTGTAACAATAAAAAAATTAAAAAAGTATTACTATTGGTTTTGTTTCGTGTAACTTTCCATTCTGTTGGATAGCACAGGCAAATGTATTTTTATTATGAATCTGCATAGTCTAAATAAAACTGTCGAACATGAAAATACTCACCGATTGCCCCACGCTAATCTAGTTGCCATTATTCGATTTCCTCTCCACCCCTCCGGGCCGACACCATTACACACACTGCTTTCGGTCACTGCACTGCGTCGAATCGCCTACCCACGATAGCGTTTCCACCTCGCCGCCGTTTCCCCCGTCCGATGCGGTCCCTCCACCCACTCGGCGCCAACGTGGTCATCTCTATTGTTGTTGCTTTCGGCCTCCGCCCACCGCTCACTGACCTTCAAAACCTACCTCGCCATTTCCAAGTCCGTATTCGCTGGTCCAACCAACCGCGCAATTCCAGAATAGTTGCATCCATAGCCTCACATATCTTGCGATGCCTCGTCCATTTGCGGTTATCTTCCCGGCATAAGACATTTCCTTGGTTCGTTCATTTATTCCGCCTGCATCTCTTCTACACGGGCACTTCACGTCTCGTGATGCCTCTGCTCTCGGTCGCAGCGTCGCTTCCCGTAACCAACGCATATGGGTTGTCACCTGCTCTTTGGTGTGTATCTGCGAGATTTCGTCCTCACCACACGCCGGCCAAAATCTATGAGTACGTCTCTTGATTGATTGATTCATTAGAGATTTCGGGCGCGTCAACTGCGAATGTCATCTGTCCCGTATGTGTAGTGTGTGTTTGATCGCGGGAGTTGGCGGTGATCATTATCATGATCATCAGATGAGCCGGTTGCTATATTTTTCCTCCAGACCTATCTCCTCCTCAAAATTCGACCTAGTTATGTAGTTAGTATCGAAAATCCTGACACCATCTGTACCCGAATCCTAGGACCTTCCGGTGAGAGGAGTTGCAGTGACATCAGTTCATGCTCTACGTCTCGTGAATTCGACTGCCACCCCTCCCTACCCACCGCACCACTGGCCGCGACCGCATCGTATGTAATTGGCTGACCTCACCGCCCTCCTGTACGAGTCCCGCATGGACTCTTCTGATGATTTTTGAAGAATAGGATGGGCTGAGATTACTTCGATGACAGGTGTTGTGTAGGTGAATCAATAGAGGAAAGATCGGCGACACAAGAAAGGAGGCGGACTTTGCGCGTCCGCAGCATGAGACGCAGCATTACAGCAAGGATAGCCACCAATTCACAAAGTTTGAGCATGGACGAAGCAATACGAGCGCGTAGAGGAAGCTTTGACTGAAAGGACGGGACGAGTTGAGAGCAGAGATGTCAAATCGAGGCGGAGCGATATTGATGGAACTGAGGACTATAGGGAGCGCAGACTGCCACGAGTGAGTGGGTGGCGCAACGAGTTAACGAAGCGGGCAAACGAGAGGCCCACAAGGTGACCTGTATTAGCGTTTGGAAAGGACAAAACAGATCTTGAGTGTATATTGTGTTAGTACCGCTTGTCTCTAATGCAGATCTTCGTCCATGTTTTATCTCTCTGTCTGATGGTCTGCTGATGTTTTGGAGCCCCCCCTACAGCGACCGGGATTGGGAGCCCCGGGTAGGGAAGTGACGGTTTAGTGTGTGGTGTAGGGTTTTTGGGGTGGGGAAAGGGAGAGGAAGGGATAGGGAGGAGGGATTAAAATGATAATATAATAATGTATATTGTATTCAAAAAAAAGAAAATAACCAATGCCCAAACAAAAATACAAACCATATTTAAAAAGCAAAATTTTCATAATCAATATTCATTACACATAATTTCTACCACCTGTTGAGAAATAATGAAGTAAATAATATTCAACTAATAACTATCCGATACAGACCTTAATTTTAATGGAGAATGTGTGAACTACATTCTTATATTTACTAAAAATTTCATTAGTCTCTCTTAAAAATATTATGCCAGAGATGAAAGCTTAATTTTGGAGAAAGAAAAACCAATCTCAATGCTGAACTTGTCCCGATAAATAGAATACCATTCATTCCAATACAAGAGTTGGGAGGTGCTTAGACGAGAAGTAATTTGAAAATTGGTGGCGCGTGTCTACGAATGGCTATGTAGGTAAGTGGACGACGCCAAAAAACGTACAGACTAACTGGGAAGACACTAGTTGTTGTATATGTATAGGAATTCTGAAGATGTTATAAAAGTACGGATTTGAGACAAAATAAACAAACATGCGAAGAGATGGCGTTAGTGCATTTCTCGACCTTGCGTGGCCAGTTTTCCTGGATGGGCGACGCAGACAAAAGTATCCAGCGAGTCATAAACGCCCGCTATACACACGACATGTAGATGTGGAGTCAGACGAAGAGTGGATGAGCGGGGCGACAGCGTGGTCGCGATTGTGTGCGCACGTGGCGAATCGAACAAGCGTTGAAGAATACATAAGCTCCGTTGAATAT
>BOPP01000062.1:3256527-3282163 GCA_017312745.1 Gryllus bimaculatus
TCCCCGTCCACCCTGCCCCGCCTCGCCTCGCAACCTCGCCTCGTGACCCATTCCTTCCCATCCTGTACTGACCCGTCACGCCACTCCCCTGACCCAGCTTCGCCCAGCCTCGCCACCCGCGCTGTCGCTTGTGTTCGCGACCTCAGCCTGTCGCCCTCGCCGCTGCGGTCTGGCCCTGATTTTGTCACCACACTCCACCCCAACCCGCTCCGCTCCACCTCTCCCCGCCCCTTCACGCCACGCCACGCGCTTCGGGCGGCGCCCTACGTCATCGGCGCGCGGGGGCGGCAGCGCGTGTTCGTGCCCGGGATCCATTTTCGCAACAGGCGCCAGTGAGAGAGAGGCGGTTAATTGAGGCATATTTTCTCCGCGCTAAGTGGATTACAATTCGCCATGTGGTTACAGCCAGCCGGCTTTCACGTTGGGAACAGCACTTCCCACTGGATCAGCGAAGTTAAGCAACGTGGGATTCGGTTAATTCTCAACGATAGATGGAAAACCACATGATGTTGGCTTAGTGAATCGAGAGAGACAGAGAGAGTAAGCAGTAATACACTTCGCTACTAGAGTAAATGGCCGCATCTCAGTTTGTACCTAAAGGAAGCAAGGAAATGGAAATGGAAGAACGCATGAGTGCACAGAATTAATAACTGGAAAGGACGTGACCCAACATATGATATCATCAATATGATTTCATTTGTAATATTAAAATTATTGGAGAATTACAAATATTTGTAAAAGATGAGTATATGTAAGTTCTGAAGAAAACTAAAGGTTTTGACGATAATAATAGCTGTTTTTCTGAGATTATTCATATCTTTTAAATAACAGTAATGTGAAAGAAAAAATAAAAGTAATATGACAACTACCAAATCTACGCAATAATGGAAAATTGTTGGAAGAATATGTGTTTTTATTGATTGAATACATATTAGAACAACAAACTCTTCCACTTTATTTATTTTTGAGATGTTATTAACTAGAGAAAACTAAGTTTCGAATACAAGCGACACACTAATCGAAGACACTAAAGTAATAACTTATGTAAACAAATGTCATCTGTAGGAAATAATAAATCAATGGTAATATTAATTATATCTCGAGTAAAATCTTCCCTTTTAAAGGACGAGTCCTTCCAAGTACAAAATAATTACTACTTCAAACATGAACTTAAAAATAATGCGAGATCAATGCGTTTTCAATTAAAGCATGTTTTTGTAAAATGAGATAATGTTTATTAAAATAGAATACATTAAAATGACCGAACAAGACCTTTTACGCATAATGGAGCCATTCAAATGTCATTTTTCATTTAGTTGATAACAGTAATTTTATCGTGCAAAAGAAGCAAATAAACAGATCGAGGAACTGGTGTTACAGCGAAAAGGTAGAAAACACGAGATTTTATTAATATTACCATATATTTACATATTTTATGTCTTCTATTACTTTTTCAACGATCACGATCGTCTAATTACGTAATAAAATGTATTTTATTTTTAAATAAGTGCGAGTTAGTAGTCATATTCCTATCTACTCGTACTTTCGCTACAGTTTATTCATTTTTATATGCTGCCAGCGTCTTCGTACATTGCCCTGCTTTGTTGTCTTTTCCATTAAAAAGACGAGAAGAATTCCTTTCGCATTGAAGAAATAAAAAAGGGAAGCTATTTCACGACTTCACAGCCCCACCCGAAGAATATCAAAGTTGCCGAGTGAGTTGGCGAAGAAAAGCCAGTCGCCATTCCCCGCATTCGCCGAATTAGAGTTGGATGCAAATATGAAAGAAAAATATTCCTCGGCAGAAAACTTTTTCTTGATAAAAGCGCAGTTCCTCTGCTTGCTTTGAATCAGGTGAATCTATATTCTCTATACGTGTGCTTCTAACAAAATGTAGCCAAGGTCAAGTTGAAATTGTTATTCTTGGGTAATCTGTGTAACAATGTCTTGGGATATGATGTTAATTAGAATTCAGTACGAGCATGAATAAACATTTAAGGTTATTTGAAAGAAAACTAACGTCTATTCCGCCCATGCAATATGATTTAAAATGTTTAAGAATTTTCTCGCTTTCATCCAATCAGAAACAAATTACGTGGATTACTTTTTTAGGGTATTCTAGAATTTTCTTTTACGTCTTTAAAGTACTTGAGCATATAATTTTCTTGATACTGAATTCTCTATATATATTATTAATATTTTTTTCCTTATATTTACTCGCGACAAATCCACCCGCATCTAAACAGTTCAAGAATACTTCGGTATATTTCAACACTGATATATCTATACGCTAATTATGTTGATTCACAGTTCACTGATTCAGAGTTGAGATGGCACTTGGCTGACCTTATTCACGTTCAATTAGTTGAAGCAGTACAGGCTAGAGAGGAACGTCCGTACCTCAAAAGGAAGAGGATATCTGAAATTCCTCTCAGTGCTCAAGCAACACGCTAAGACGCAACCGATTACTTAATACACCGCTGATCCTGAACAAATTCAAAAGTTAAAGAACAAGCTTTGTTATTTCAGAATCATTTGTTTAAGATTTCTAGAGCATTTCAAATTGTTCTTCGAATAATTTACTAATGAAATATTTTTTCCTCGTTCATTTCCAATACCTATTTATTTATGAGCAGTTTTTTTAATTCTCGCGTATTTTAGCGTAAATCATTATAATTCAGTATTTTCCAAAGATTCAATCCACTCCGTGAAAAAAAAGTTCTGATTTTTTTTTCTCTAAAGTCCCGTGAGTGATTATGAATTACTTATTTCAGATACAAATTATCTTTATTGTAGATTTCTTCCACATAAATTGGTAAATGAAAGCTTTTTTGGTAGTGGTTCTTTCTTTATTTCTTGCGTTTATTATAATAAATAAGATTATTAAAAACCGGAAGCAACTTGACGTCCTTGATATAAATTAAAACATAATTGAAAACATAGTTGAAATAGAAGTTGGTGTGTTACAAGATAGTCATGATAACTGATGGATGACTATCAAATACGAACTTGACAATTCGTTACAAGTCATCGAAAGACCATGCTTTATTTTGGTATCCTCAAACAAATTAAACAGTGAACACAATCCCTCAAACACAACATTGCTCCAATTATCGTTGAATTTTTCTTACAAGAGTAATAACATTTCAACAAAATTATTGATTCTCGAGTCACATGGTCGAGATCCCATTATGACCCCGTTCCTGTGAAAGAACGAGGCAACGCAATAAAAAAATAACGATGCAATAAAAGGCGCCATCATTCAAGAAGACAAAAAGCCAATAGCGTTTCGCCAACCAATCACACCTTCACGTAGCGCAGGATTTCGCATCGCATCGCGTCGCGTCGCGCGCAGATCTCTCTATTCGCGTTAGGTTCCCCATTGAAATGCTCTGAATCCGCCGGGGAACACAATGGCTGATAATTGACAAGTATTAAAACGCAAATTATTGCGCCTCGTTTCCTTTCGAGCTGAGTGCACTTCGTTAACATTCACTTCACTTTTATCTTCGGTCGCTGCTCACTGCCGCGAAACGCCTTGTTTATTCGCAGATAATTCAGCGAAAGTGAAGTTGTTCTCTTCGGAAGCGCATAGGATTAAAGTGAACGAACGGTGGCGCCCAAATCCCCTGGGCTGCCCAACGCAGGTATTATGCCACTCAAAGCTCGTAATTATTTATCACAAGTTCCTCACGATTTTTCTTTTTAATCTAAGCAATTACCGCACATTTTATCTTGTTCAACCTCTCTTAAGCTGGCGTTACCATAGTCAGTTAACGCAAAACAAATATGCCACTATTTAAAACTTTCTAATTGATAATTAGAAACGCAAAAATACTTTAATTGCGCTTCATATGCCTAAGTAATTAATGGTGAATTTCCGTAATTTTGTTTTTTGTGGTAACCTATTGTGGAGGCATCAAGTTAAGTCTTTATGGTTAGCACATCCTTAATAACTTGGAAGTGTGAAGAGAAATTAAATTTTTACGTAATAAGCAATGAAATGGCTCTACACGGTGATATATTTGTTTTTGCAATAACCGATTGTATAGTGTCAGCTTAAGTTTTACGGGATAGATCACCATTAATTAGTCGGATGCATTAAGATGCATGTGTTGTTTGATAACCTATTGTGATGTCAGTTTGCGTCTACTGGGTTAGTTCACCATTAATTACGCATGTTGTTTACTTTCTCGCCCTTACAAATGTAATTCGTAAGGAGAGAAAGTTATGTAATCGAGCGTCGGAAAACGGTGATTTTTTTTTCACCTGAAATGATTCATCTTGTGTATACAAGGACGGTGGGGGCTAATATAGAGTCGTAGCGTTCCTTTAAAATCGCCTCCGTTTCTGTACTTCCGTGACAAATAAAAGCTCAGGCAGGCGTAGTTTGCTAGGTATCGTAAAAATAATACGTCATGTGAGAGCGTAGGCTTCCGCGGCCGGAGTCAGTATTTACTAGGCTGTCCGGGTGATACTGCGTCCATGGCGAAGGTGCCGACGTTTCGGTCGCAGAATGGCACCTACGCCATGGACGCGGCGTCACCAGGACAGTCTAGTAAATACTGACTCCGGCCGCGGAAGCCTTCGCTCTCGCCATTCTGCGACCTTCCTCAGAGCGTAATGCGTTTTAACTACTAGGCGTGGGATTTAACTACTAGCGGCCACACGTGAGCTATCCGGCAAAGTCGAACAATCGCGCCAAAATTCCACATACACTACAGATATTCTTGTTCGCAATACATCCACGTAAGCGAATACTATTCAGCAGTCGTCTTCGCCTGCCCCAGGGACGACGGATAATGGTGATCCGCGCGCAGCGTCGAAGCCCCAAGAAGTTACGCGGCGACGTGACGGCGCGGGCGGGGCGCAGAGTGCAGAGCGAGAAGACGCCATTCCGCTCTGCGCTCCGAGTCCAAACGAGCTCCTCCCCTCCCTCTACCCTCCCCCAGCCCCCACCCCTTTCCTTTCACCCGACGCAGCGCCTAAGTGCCAAAGTGGAGACGTCCTCCCTCATTACTCCCCAACACCGACTTTCCACGGATGCAAGGGAAGCTCTGGAGGTGAACGCAGTGAAAGAGGGCGTTTTCGTTCTCTTAAACTTTTAATTAATATTTAATCACTTCTACTGTTTCGGTCTCAATATCTGAATCTTTATTTGATTGTTTATAGAGAAGATCTTTGGTTACACAATTCACAATATTCATAAAAATGTCTATTGCTTTCCTTTACGGTAAAATACATGATCCACACCTTTTAATATATTTCACGTTTTCTATATTCTTGGCTAATTATTAAGTTCCAAGATCTCAATTATCTCAACATTTTTCTGCTGACATGAACGTATCTTATCACTTTAAGAATGAATAGTGTTCAATAAAAGGATTAATTTTGTTGTCAGTCTGTATGTCAGTATGCCGTGCAGATTGTTCGTTCTTACATCCTCTTAATAACTAAGCGGAATAAAATGTTGAGATAATCACTTGAATTACCAGCCCCAAATCCAAAATATCATTCAAATCCCGATCCTTTTAGTTTAATCAGCGATAATCAAAACTTAAATTTTTTAAAAGCTCTTGCGTAATTTTGAGCTCATTTCAAAGCATCAAATTTCCGGATATCATTCAGCATCAACTTTAATTATATTCACAACTCACGGTTTAGTGCTTTTTACATCATATCGATAAGAATGACTCAAATTGAGTGTATTGGGGCACATAACTGAAATCAGAAGTTCGTAGCATATGATAGGGTAGCAGCAGAAGGCAATAGGCAAATGGAGCAGGTTTGATTATTGGTAACGGATTTATACTGATTCTTTCCAGAGACATAACATCATTAGCAGAAGATGGTGATGCCGTAGTAGTAGTTATAGTATTCATTTGTTTTTATATCACAGTTCCTGAATTGAAATGTGGTATTTAATTGTATTTCGTTCCTAATGTTTTCACATAATACTTATTTTATCCATGTCTAAAAGTCATCCAGATTCTCGGTTAATGTGCTAAAAGCTAAGACACTAGAGAGATGTTTTTTGTGGGATCGACACAAAGCACTACACTAGTGACACATTCAACGATTATATACCCACTATGTACCCACGACAAGGTTTGCTACCACAACCCTCATCGCCAAGAACTGACACAAGCTCTAACTCTCGGTCACGGGTAGGTCTCGCTTTCATGTATAAGTCAAACTCTGATAAATCCGATTTCGGAATCTATGAATACCCAGTACCTGGATTTTTTTGTTTTCTTCCGCCTTTCTCATACGCGCAGTGTTTGTTGAGGAACATCAATATGACGTAATATTTTATTCATTTTTCTCTGTAGATTCCAGACAGCGAGCTTCCAATTTATTACGCAATATCCTTATAATTAACATCATGTGATATTCAAAGTTCTCTTGCTTTTCCCCCAACTTTACTGTGTTTCCTGACTCCACACCCGGTTCTCTCGTCCCACACGAATCAGAATGCACGCGTTTCTGGTTTAGTGTGTGGGTGCCGGGCCTTTTCTACCGGAGGTACTAAGACGGCGAGGTCGCAAGTGCATTAAGCCATAAAAGCACGCAGACTGCTCGGTCGTGTGGGCTCCTCCCTCAGCACCTCTGTTTCGCGACGCTCAGGAAT
The DNA here is from genome assembly GCA_017312745.1 of Gryllus bimaculatus. NCBI lineage: Eukaryota > Metazoa > Arthropoda > Insecta > Orthoptera > Gryllidae > Gryllus > Gryllus bimaculatus. Next base: position 3,263,159 of record BOPP01000062.1, read on the forward strand.
GCAGAGAGCTGCCTTGCAGTTTATGGCATCCGGCGAGAGAGCATTTACTGAAATACACTGGCTAATAAAAACTATCCAAATTGAACACTTAAACACTCGTAAAACATACTTTTTATTTATTTAAATTCAATGTTATACGAACTGCTTACAATAGTTCCTAACGAACTCTAATATGTGTGCTCTCTTTAAGTTGAAAGCGATATTCTAAAAATTAAAAACTGAAGTTTGGCTAATGAGTGGAACGAGTGTTTCGTGCTGCATATCTGTTACTCACGTTTCTACTGATTTCGTTCAAGTCTATATTCGATCTTCCTATAAAAACTAATAACAGATTCAAAATGACTTACTATCGAGTTCATTAAACTGTACTTTTGGATAAATAAGAATCTATCCTTAACATATATCTGTTAAGAATTGCACGTATATAACGATATAAAAGAATTGTATATTTCATTAACGAATTTAAATAATTCATTAAATGTTTATAAGAAAAGGCATGATTTTAAACTCTCTGATCCACTGCTTTGCAAGATAGACTTGACCGTTGGGTGGCAGTAGTATCCGATTTTATTTGAATTTTCCAGAACAGAAAGGGAAATGAATGTTGTCCTCACAACGGTCTGGCAGCAAGTGAGAAGATAAATAACATTTTCACCAATAAAGGCTCGTAATGCATCTTTCTTTGTCTTGCAGTAATTTATTTTTCTGCTTGAAAGCTTTCATTTTATTGCTGGCTGTGGACAGGAAGATGAAAGTGCAATAACGCAAGGATATTAATTTTTAATGATGCATCCATCAAAGCTGGTACGCAACAGCGAACAAAACAAAATAGGTGAAAACTTTCATTCGCTCTACCAGTGACTCTCAATGAAAATCTGTAGTGAAAAATGTGTTATAGATTTTTTATATTACTACTTCCTTTGCTAACATTAAGGTTTTATTTATTTTATCGTTTATTAGCAAAAAACAGTAGCAAGAAATGAGTAAAATTAATATAGTCAAAACTCATCACATTCACAACGAAAGATTATAACCATCAATATTAATTTTAATAAAAAAATAAATATTGGAATATTACATCTGTAGAGGAACTTAGTATACCAAACATGTATTTAAATGTAGAATAATAGAATAAAACTAAAGTAAATCATTGGGCACCATTTATCATAATTGATTATGTACTCAAGTTGTAATGTACTATCAAATTCTAATTAACGTTTAACGTAACTAATCTTTACATTCTTCACACACACACACACACACACACATCAGATGTAAATACGTTTGAAATTGAAAGAAAACTATGCAGTCTCCGGCCAAGTGCGATGTGTTTAAACTGCGCGATAACTGCATTTTCATAATCAGTGGGACACTGCTTACGAAAGAGCTACGTAACACGACTGCAAGACTAGGTCGAATATTTGTTATTTACGATTTGCGATAAGAAGAAACTTTTTAAAATTCTTGTTATGTAAAGTACTGTTGTACTCTGTACCCATATGATATTGCGGTATTTGTAAACATAGTTTTTGTTAAAGTAATTTATGGTAGCGTTATAGGAGAGTACATAATTTGTTCTTAAGAAGTGTGTGTGTGATCCTTTTGGGAAAACCATTTTCTATAGTTTTGTTCTGAAGCACTTTTGCTGCTGAAAGCTACTAGAATTGCATTGAAAAAAATTATCTCTAGTAATTAGAGTACTCGGTGTATAAAGGTCTAATTTCAGCTACTTTATGTAATATGCGAAACTATTGATAGCGAATATTAGAAAAGTGAATATTACAACCAAGAATAACGGTCCCGCAATATACTATTTAAGTAAAACGGTAAATTTATTTTATTATAAAGAAGCCATACCTTCATCCCAGAAAAAGATAACACAGCTTAGAATAATAACACAGGCTCATTAAAAGGTGTCAGACCCAAAGAATTGACATATGCATTTGACTCTATGTATTTTGATGCGCTGAATCCAAATCAGAAGCAAGAATTGCGCCACCATCCTCCAGTTTTTTTAATCGCAAAATCCCACCCTGAAATTTACAATCTACAATTTCACGGTGGTTTTTGTGTCAAGTCTTTGCGTCTGACACCTTTGTGTGTGTGTAATTGTTTAGATCATAATTAGTGTTTTTTACCCAAAAAGTTATACAGAAGTTTAACATTATTATAATTATTCTTTAAAAATATTAAATTTCATTTTCGTACTCTAAAATGTACGTATCATCTTACACTTATTCTCTGTACTTAGCCATTAGCTGTAAAGGAAAATAAAGGACAACTAAAAGGATTCCCGAAAAATATATTGTTCTCTGCAGGTAGACACATAATTCCTTCGCACGCTTATATTTCGTGCATTTCAGTTCAATTTTCTGCGGTGTCATTTTGATTTACTCTGACCGGAACCCAGACTACTCTACTGAGTTTAATCGTAATATTTGTATGAGAATCACGCAAGGATAGCTATCATTCAGAATGAAAGAATTTTGTCATCATTCAGAATGAAGTTTGAGCGGATGCATGTTAAGATCGTGCACTCATGGTTATAATTTCGTTATTTTAAATCAAGGAAATTATTTTCCAAGCCACGCAACATGGGTTTCAAGATTCTTTTTTTTAAACCATAAATCCAAAACACAAAACATTCTGACCAGGTTACACTCTCAATTCTCTATTCTACTATTAATCCCTTCCCTTAAAGGATTTCACGAATATTCCCAAAACACGCACGTAATCCAATTACTTTCAATAACTGTCAATCCAGAGCACAATGCTCGCCACCACCTGCTGCCGGAACCCTTTCACGGAGCTCGTTTTTTTATAATGCGCCATAAAACTTTCGTGAACTCCTCAAAGAGCAGCATCTTCGTCTGACAAATCCCGTGGGCAGGCGATCGTGCGACACGCGACTCTGCCGTCACGCCACGCTCCGCCCTCTCTTGCCCTCGGCCAGGGCATTGAATCGAATTCGAACGAATCGATTTCTTTCAATTGAACAAGCGAAAAAAAGACAGTAAACTGGCACCGTAAAAATGCAGAGTCGAAGAAGATGCAAACCGCGCCATTTAGTGACTATTACGTCGTAATGAAAAGCAGCAAACCAACACAGCACGGTGTATACTACTATCCAATTCTACTTTTTTTAATGTTTTTTCTAGATTCGCACACAAATATTAATGATTAACCTCAATGTAGAAGTCCGTGACCCGATCAGAGTCAAATCAAATTAATTCAGAAAATTACTCGTAATAGTCAACGAAATATGAGTGTGCGATACAGAGAAACTATTCCTGTAGATAACCCTATATTTCTTTGGAAATAAAACAAATTAACCTTCACTCTTCTTTGCAGTAGATGACTAAGTACAGAGGATTGGTATTCCTTTTTTTCGGCAATTCTAAAAAGCCTAAATATTATTTACGTGATATTGCGGGATATGCAGTTTAATAGCCACAAATTTACGCAGGATTTGCATAAAGTTCACAAGCCGTCGCAGATATCTTCACTATTTCTTCAAATTATGTTACAGTCCAATTCGGGTTTTGCCCTGAACATCGTCCTTCCGCAGTGTTAATAGATCGTGTGTAATGTATCGTAGGGGATGAGAAATTGTCCAAATAGAATGAGGAAAGCGGGATTCCTTACGGCCACGTTTCAGATACTTCTAAGGCAGCGTTTGGTATTGTTCGACAAAAAATACAGAAACGGCGAATCAGAGCAACCGACCTGAAGAATAAAGGGAAGAATTTAACCTGTAGAATTCAGATAGGGACCGATAATAAGACCTCGTGTGTGAGCCGGTGTGTAAATTCCAACTCCATCGAAACTAAGACATTAGAGTGGATGAAGGTTGAGAGGCTAACTCGTACTCCAACGCTATCAACCATCCTATTTAGGTAGGTAATTAATACAATTTTTCATAAAGTGCTAGATGCTAAAATGCCTCTTTAACCACATGGGGCTTTGAAAGTAATTTAATCTCCCTGTAGTGTTAAAACAACTTTCTAGAGCAGGGATTTTAGACAATACAGTCCACTAGCGCCATTGCAGGAGGTCGCTTACGCTTGGTTAATTTCAATTACCAGCAGATCGAAACCGGTGGCACTCGCCTCATTTGTACTATTAAGATAGTAAATTGTTCGAGATTATTAAAAATAAAAGAAACACTAATAAGAAATGTATCTCGTTTTTGTAACATTGGTGATTCTAATCAAGGTAGTACCTAATGAAGAAATTTCCTCAAAGCCTAAGCAAATTTAAAAATAAATTAGTTTCCTAGATGTTGATATGTGTATCACAAATATATTTAATATTAATCAATTACTAGTCTACTATGTAAAGTAAGTTGTATAATAATATAAAATAATAATAATAATAATAATAATAATAATAATAATAATAATAAATATATAATGTTCAACATTAAACAGTATCATATGGCCTGTAATAAAGTATATTTTCATCATACCTGACAAATTTTAATAATTGAATATTAAAAGTTCTCTACGTTGACGTAGAGCACGATAATCGCCATTTGTACCATGGAGTTGTGATAAAGTTCAATATACACCCGAATAGACTTCATTAAATATTTATCAATTATAAAACTACAATTTCGAAAAAATTAGTCAAAAAATAAAATATTAAATACAACACTAATTAAAAAGCTGTAATTTGATGTATAAATAATTACATCGTAAATTGCTTGCAAATTCTTTGAGCTGCACCCTATAGGTAGCTGGTCAGACAATTGTGATGCTGACTTGGTTGAAATTTAAGGATGCTTTAACTGATATGGTCATTGGCGCCTGTATATGAGAAGGGAAGGAAATGGTGACGCAATATCACCGCGGTCTAGACCTTTTTGTATAGGAGGTGCTGGAACACGCCTGGAAGGGACCGGGGAAATTACTGATTAGGCCGCCTGCAGGTTCGAATTAGGCAAGCGCCAGAAACTCATGTTAAACTTGCCCATTAATTTATCCTGCACTCGGCCGGAATCGAATCCGTGGCCTCGCAATTACCTCGGTAATCATGAAAGTGTCGCCCGATACGGCATTCAGTAATATAAATGTAATATGTATCAAGTGTTTATAAAGGAGAGAAAAAGTTCTTGAAAAATATGAAACGCGGGCATCAGCCCGCTCTTTTCCTCCAAAAGGGCTTCAAAACGGTGTCTCGCGAGCCCACGCCTAGAACACGCGCATATTCAATAACTCCGGCAAGTGTCTGTTTTAGTTCATGCTGGGATGTGGAAGGGTAGAGTGCGCCACTGTAACCATTGCCGCTAGTTTAAAACGGCGTTGAAAGACCTCGGAGTGTGCTAGACTTTTCTTGCCTCAGGTTCAGCGTATGGTGGGATTGACACAGGAAAATCCTAACCACCTCAATGTTTCTAAAGCTACTGACTCCTCGCTCGGCTTGCAGCCCGCCGTAAAACAACCAATATGAAATAAACTCTTGGCTGTCCGGGAGACGCCGCGTCGTCGGCTGGGAGGCCAACGTTTCGCCTGACATTTCGAAGGCTTCCTCAGGGCACTGACTTCCTCACGGCCTCACTGCCCTGAGGAAGCCTGCGATATGTCAGGCGAAACGTCGGTCTCCCAGCCAACGACGCGGCGTCTCCCGGATAGCCACGAATTTATGGATTCGAGCTGCGGAAGCTTACGGGAGCAACCAATTTGAAAGTAATGTCGACAGCTCTTTTAGTTGATGCTGGCAAGTGCACGGGCAGAGTGTGTCACTGTAACCATTGCCGCTCGTTTAAAAGAGAGTTGAAAGACCTTGTTGTATTCTAGACTCTCTCCTTGTCTCAAGTTCAGAGAATGATGCAATTGACCCAATCAAACTCATCTTCTTCTTCTTCTTCTTCTTCTTCCATAAGTCTTTTTTTTCAGTTGACAGCCCCTTCACACCCTTATGGGACGCATTTAGGACCATCACTAGACACCAACACGTCTGAGGTCTCTTCTGATCTGGGGTCAGCAGAACGCGAGGCTCACTGCGACAAAACGTACATGAGAGACAAGGACAAACAACCATGACAAAGGTGGGAGTGTAACTCGCAACTTTTCGGTCTGAAGCGCTGAGTCTACACACGCTCTTAGCCACCTCGGCCATCCAGGTCGGCCCCCATCAATTTCTAACCGCATCATTTTTTTCCTACAGCTATTTGACCCGTCGCCCGACACGCAGTCCATCCGTGCAACAAGCCAATTGGAAAGTGCCCCCAGCGGGGGAAAACGTCGCCTCGTCGATGGCCGTCGGCGGAGGCGCCTGCCTGTCGGTGAAGCAGGTGCCTCTTCCTCCTCCTCGGCGAACTCCTTCTCCGCGCCCTCCATTTTCCCGCCAATTAACGCTCCCTTTATTTGCGCACCGCCCATTAGTTCGGGGCGCGAGGCGTGACGGGGCGTCGCGGCGCAGTCTGGCCGCTCGCCGCCCCCGCCCACCGCCCACCGCCCACGCCCACCCGCCGCCGCGCCACCTGACTTCATTTGCAGGCAGTCACCGTCCTCGGGGCCTTGAAAGTAACGCTTCCCGTTAGACCGAGAAATGAAGGCCCGCCCACATCGCCCGTTGCGAATGCAGTGGTTCGCAAAAGATTGCTGAACATTTCTCTTTGAAAATAATGTTGGGGTGGGCGATAATTTATTGGCTTTTTAATTGGGGCACGTATTGATTAGTATTGGTAAATAATTAAAAATTATATTAATGCACGAGGTACGTAAGTAGTTATATATGCGGTATTTTCCTCGTGCGTAAATTATTTTATTACCATATTTTAAGAGTTCTGATAATCCCATTATTAACTGTATCAGTAAAAATATTCTTTATAAAATATACACGCGTTTGCATTTGAAGTTTATTACAATCTGCATATCAATTAATTCTAATTCCTCCATTAATAATTATTATACACATCTCTACAAATCTAAACACATGAATATCACTACGTTGTAAGGATATTTCAATAATACAATATTACCTTATTTACTGCCGACTGGAAATCTCATCAAGGATACGCAAAACCACATGATCCGTCTTGATGTATTGGCTGAAATATAGGAAACAGATTTCGTTTTTTAACATTATTTGGATATTTTCAGCAATCTCTTCACATGCCAACTCATTACATAATTTTAAGAGAATAAATAGATAAAAAAATTACACATAATTGATGTTATATTATTAATTTCACCATCTTTCAGAACCACACATAATTTTCACTTATGATCTACTTTTGTAGTTAACTCAGGAGCAAACATTCAAAACAAGACATGTCCTTCGTTGACCAAAATTGAATTATACTAAGATTAGTATTCATTTTGATTAGCGCTGTATCCCCGGTCCTTCATTTTCATACAAAACGCGACATGTCCCCTAACGAATTTAATTTAAACTATTGTTTTCATACATACCAGGACATGTCCACTTTGAAATGTGTGCATTAATTTCATAGTATTTTCATTCACAACGTGACATGTCCCCTCACTACTGCTGTTTTACTTGTATTTCATTCAAAACGTGACATCCACCATCCCTCTCTTTACGATTTTATTGTATTGGTAGCGAATGAGGAGTATTTTACCGTTTATTTGGAAGGAAACGTACGCATATTTTATTTCTATTATTAAAATTGTTGTATCAAAAGAAAGGCATTTCCAAACCTTGGGTTTCAGAAAGCACTGGTCCAGACGTCCTGCCTTGTGTTCCGTTATGATTTGGGGGTCATTGGGTCTGCGAATTTTCCCCGGCCGCAGAGAATCAGTCAGTTAGCTGCTGACCACAAAACAGACCAGAAAGTGTAATTTCTGTTTGTGAAACATTTCCTTCAGTACCGTTATTTACTGTTCTGTTAGAGTAAAATATTAACCCACATCGAATAATTCTGAGTGGTAGAAATAAAGGTTTTTCTTAGTGACATTACCGAGCGTTTGAGAAAACGGAAGAAAATATATTACGAAACATGAAGCGTTCAAACCTTAAGGTAAGGAAGCATGGCATATTTTTTAGATATGTCAAAAATAATTGTTTGATAAAAAAAGAAAAATGAGAGCACTTTTTTTTCCTCAAACGTGTCGATGGATTTGTGTAAAGTTGCATAAAATAGCCTTGCCTTCATAAAAAAAATAATGTAGCGAAACCCGTGCATGTTCTTACGTACCTCAAAAAAAGCAATTCTGAGCCAAAAATAATTACACTACTATTTTCACGGTGTGAAAGAGTAAACATAAGATGGAGGTCTAACCCTTCATCTAACCCTTCAAAGCGTGGCGTCACAAACAAAGACGGTCACCGTGTGTTGGGCAGTATCGATAAGCGCCGAACGAAGGAAAATGTAATAGAATGTCGAACATCTCATTCTGTAGATTACGGTATGTAAAACGTTTCTGATAACAAAATTTCAAGTTTTATGGCTCTAGAACGCTACTAATTTTTATTAAATTTTTAAATAATGTTTTTGTGCAAAAATATGCACGAAAAATAAGCAAGAAAAAGAAGTTTGATTTTCCCATTATAAATTTATGAATATCAATAAAAAGGATTTATTTTCCATTCAAATCAAGACTTGTCCATCTGTCTTTCAATCAAAACATGTCATGTCGTTTGTAGTCATTCAAAACGAGTCATGTCCGTCGCGAAACTAGCTCTAAAACTGAGCCAAATATGAAATATTTGAGCCTAATATTAACAATATATTTATCTATCCTTATTACACAATTAAGAGTTGAGTACAAGTAAAATATTTGCATAATTTTGATACTATAACATTTTTGCGTTTTTGTCGAAAAAGGAGGAAAGAGAAGGTGTCACGTTTTGAATGTTTGCTCCTGTGGTCAAAATATCAACATTGAAATGTTGAGAAATAGATCCACATAATATCAAAAGTACATATAATATCAGTAACAGAAACTCCACATGATCAAACACTCAGTATTTTCCCCATACTATTGATATATTTTTGCAATTAAAATGAGACTATTCTCAATAAATGTATTTCATTCTTCAGACACAATTAGATTAATCTAGAATGTTAAGTGCTGGTAATTGTTAAAGACATATTAAAGTTGAAGAAGAAGATGCCATCCAACTACAACTATAAATACATGTTTTATTCAATTATAAAACAACTGAAAACATTAAAGTCCCAAAGCAGAACTTGGCGTATTTTCTCCATCAGCAGCAGCATCCGCAACTACCAAAACTGTTGAAGTAATTTCCTCTGTTCTTTTGCGCTCCTCTTCCCTACACGACAAATGAGAATGGGTGAACTCCGAGAACTTTCGTGCATCCTGGTCGATACCTTCATTACGAGACGGAAATCAGCCCCGTGATAGAAGTCGGCTTTCGCTTTAAGGCGTCGGCTCCGCAAATCATAGGTTTCCTACCCTCCTCACGATGTACCAGAATACTCTCGTCATGGTCATTCAGTGCTTGCAATACTCTTTAATGTTATCAATTAATGTAATAATTAAATTTGTTCAAAGAATTGGTTGCCCAGACCGACCATTTCCGACACCTTGTTGGATGTAATTACGCACGGAGAATATATTCCGCAGTCGTAAAAGCCCGAGTTCGAATCCCAGTCGGGGCAACGAATTCTTTGAACTAATTTAATCATGAAAATGCTTTTTTACTCAGTAACATGGTCACAATTTGGATGTCTTTACGTCTGTGGAAAAAATCCCCTGAGCGTATCCCGCTCAGGAATATTTTGACATTTGCTAGACATTAACCTTTTTAGTTTTCCTGTAGTGGCTTACCACATCACGAAGATACGATTATCTGGTTAAAATTATTTTCATTTGTCATTCGGCATCTAGAGAGCGGCATACACAAGTTTGAATATTACTGATAATAAAGAAAATTTTTAAATAATAAAACTTAAATTTAACATTAAAGAAATTAAATTGTATTCACATTAAAAATGTACTCTAGTGGATTACTAACGCGAGAGTTTAATTTAGTCTCGTTATTTTTGACAAAATGAATTTTTCGTGTTTCTACAGTTGTTAAATTCTCTGTTCATCACATGAGAGACCACGTTATTCGGCGCTCAGAGTGAATCTTTAATTTAAAATTTACTCCATTTAATGACGTTTTCGTTGTAATCTCACGCAAGCAGAATCGCACTGACGGAAATTCGATATGAGATCCCTAGATGTGTGGCACAACGTGCATTTAAATAAGTGCTTCCAATTTTTAGAATGACCCGATAATTCTATAGGAAAAGAGGAGGGTAAGTTTTATCGGAATTGCTGTGTATATTCTGTTTCAGTTAAGACTAAGTACATTTAAATGATTTGCAAGATATATAATCAGGCCACAATCTAACCAAGAGTAAGTAGAAATAAGAGCTAAGATTAATACTGTGACAACTAAAATGTTTCTGCAAATCTAATGCACGGAGAAGCTAAACATACGGTGAACTGGTTTAACAAAGATCTTTCGTTAAATATGGATGACTGATGACTTAAACGTCAACGGGAAGTAGTCATTAAGTCATATTTTCGTGGATTAGAAAATACATTTGAACAATTTGCTAGATAGAGCAAGTATTCACAATGTAATCAGTAGAGAACAACTTCAATTCCTGTTACCTTTATATTTAAGTGTTATTCGACTAGAAAGATACGTCAGTTTTCTACTACACCAAATTTCGTGATTTTTGCTTTTAATCTTCGCACGCCAAGCCGAGTACACGTGTACACCAATCTCACATATTTACTTATTGTGTACGTTCCGCTTATTTTGTGATATTAAAATTTCGTTACATTGTCCGAAATACTTCTGTTGACAATTAGGTCTTAAAGAAAGTAATATGGTAAGGTGTTTTACGTTTCGTACTTAAAACCTACACTGGGGTACATTTGTACCCCGATTGGTAATCCGTGTCACCATTTTTTATTTCTTATTAATTATAAGAAACAGAGATACAAAGAGTAGAACGAGATGCAGTAAGTGTTTTTCAATTACATGTAATGAACATTCAGATACAAAATCAATAAAAAATATGCATCAGTTGCCTGAAACATGAACAACCTTGAAGAAGTATTTTGATGAAGTGTATTGGTGTAATAAAAGAGAAACATAAAAATAAAGTTACTTAATTCTATTAAATTTGTTTTTCATTACGTATAAACTGCTCAAAATAATAAAATTCTGCAATATTTTAGTTAGCTATTTCACATTTCAAAGAAATCTTGAATAATATTCGAGTGTGGTACATGTGTACCCTGCTTGGAATTCGGCGTTACATAGGGATTTGTATGTGGAAGCTTAAATTAAATGTTTTACAGATTGGTTATTGGTTGCTATTATTAGCCGGTATTAACAAAATGTTAATAAAATATTAAAATTAACAGAATGAACACTTATCTGCTATTGATTACATTGGTTATGTTGATTGTGAGTTGTATCTCGATTATATGTGTCGTCCAGTTTCCCTAAATGTAACTTCATTATCTGTACACGTCTTCTAGACTTCAGTGGGCAATATATTTATTCAAAATCGTTCTCCATGTTGTCGCGGTAGAAGTACATTCCTTCAGGAAGGACATGATGAGGGATAAGAATCCATATATATCGCTGACTTACTTTTAGAAAATATATTTTATTACATCGGAACGAATATTTTGTTAACAATTTTTGCAAAAACGCTTATTCCTTTCTATATTTGAATTGAACATGTATATGGTGCCACGAAAACGTGCATAAAATACACTTTTCCCCGTAGCATGTTTTAAACAGTTTTTAACTGTTTCCGACATAAAATAAAATTTAAAAAAATATCAAAAACAGAGGACGTTCGACGTGTAGCGCCATCAAGCGTGCGTGAGTGAGAGTTTATATATAGCAAAGCGGCGCTTTTTCCGCGCGATACCTTACGCTATTTCTTTACATCACATGAGAAAGGCGAGAGCATAGGTTCATCGTGTCCTCTCGCCACTCCACTTCGCTCCACCCCGCGCACCGCCGCGCCGCGCCGTCTGGCCCGGCGCCGGGGACCCGCTCGGGTGGCGGCCGAAAGGGAGGCGGTGGCGGGGCGGGAGCGAGGGCGCAGGGCGCGGCCCCCGCCCGCGGCTGGAGACGCGGGGCGGCGCGGGCCATCGAAAAATCAATAGTGGGGCGGCCCTGGAACGGCCGCCACCGCCACCGCCACCGCCCCCACGACTGACGCCCCGCCGCCGCCGCCGCCGCCTCCGCCGCCGCATTCCAGCTCCTCCGAAGCCCGTGGCGGGTCGACCGGGAAGCAGCGCCGGTGTCTGTTTTGGATTTGCCCGAATCGCCCCCGAGTTGTTTAGCGGAAAAGGGCGAGAGAGAGAGAGTCGTAGCTTCAAGCGCCGCCGCGACGCCCCGGCCCGGTCGGATTCCGTCTGCCGTTCGTCGTCCGAGGTCGGGCCCCTGGGGTTACCGCCTTCGACGAGAGCTCGTTCCTTCCCAGAAGGTCGGAGGCGATCATCGCGGCTGGACACCCCTCGTCCCCCCCACCACCACTCCCACACTCCGCGCACCGTCTCCGCTCTCCGCCGGACACCGAGACGCCGAAAACGCGAGGGGGCAGTGCGAGCGGCGGCGGCGAGTGAGCGAAGGCGGCCGCTCAAAGGACCCTGAAGGGAGTTCGGCAAAGGAGTCGCACCGTCTTCGGCGACGCGCCCCCGCGCTCCGGCCGGCTGCCGCTCCCGCAAGAGCGCGGCGAAGATTCAAAGAGAAAAACCGCGCCGCGGGCGCTGCCGGGGCTGGCGCGGGCGCGGCGAGGCGCTGCGCGGTATTGTCGCTGCCGGCGGATTGCAGCCTACCAGAGCGAAGAAAGTTTGCCCGGCCGAGGCGCATGAAGGCGGAGAAGGCACGAAGGGACGGGGGCGGTCGTGTTGTGTTAGCAAAGGCAGGAGAGGAAGGTCGGCCCCAGCCAACCATTAGATCCAATTCCTTGCTCTCGCTATGTTAATGTACGTTTACTAGTTAGCTGTTGAAGCTGCTGTCATCTGCGAACAAAGTGGACGAGAAGTAGGATTACTTCTGTGACGCACGAGAAGAACTACTGTCATTTTTCGCGGTAATATAATTTCATTGCTACGGAATATTATTTCAAATGGTTTATTAGCGCAAGGGATTGGTTTAATAGTGAACTGATTCGTGTGACAGAAGAAATGATTACCCGTTGTATATTTCTACCATAGAGTGAAAGACGAAAGCTTAAAATGGGTAAGGACAGAAAGCAAGAATCAGGAACCGTAATACTGTTACACGTAATACACGAGGAATGCAGGTCTCTAAAGACGAGTATGCAACTGGTACCTGGTACTATTTGGGGGATGAATGAGGCTGGAACCGTACGACAAGCCAGTGACACAACGTGTGTAAATGAGTATTAATAAAGAGTAACTAAATGGTGGGCTGAAATGATTGAAAGAGAATTGAGTAGATTGCATAGCAGATTCGACAAGAGCCCCGTTGAGCAAGACACAGAGCCAAGTGTTCCAAAGTGCCGGAGAAGTGAGAGTAAATACATAAAGGACCGCAGTACGAAACATGTATTACACTTTGATAACAGTGACACGGCGCAACAACGAGCGACAAGGATCAATGCTCGGGGAAGAATTAATGAACTGGAAGCCGATGGGGGGAGCGTAAACCTGCAAAAAGCAATGGGAAGCTTGCCGGGGACAAGAGGAGGTGCGGATCCGGCAGCCGACACCGCCTGCCGTGTGATGGCGACCAGACAGATGGCCGCGTGGGCGAGCGCTTCGGTGGCGGATGAGTGTATCGGCGCAGTAATGGCGCGCAGGGGAAAGACGCTAGATGACGTGTCGGTGCGAATGGCGGCTTGGCGCCCGCGCGACGGAGCGCGGAGCGGGGGCGTGGAGCGGGGCGCGGACGCGGGCGCGAGCGGGCGCGGGGCGCGGCGCGGAGCGGGCGCGGAGCGGGGCGCGGAGCGGGGCGCGGAGCCTGGGCGCGGAGCGGGCGCGCAGCGGGCGGCGCGGAGCGGGAGCGGAGGCGGGCGCCGGAGCGGGGCGGGAGCGCGGTCGCGCAGGCGGCGCGCGCGGCGCGAGCGGCGGGCGCGGAGGGCCGGCGGGCGGCGGAGGCGGGCGCGGAGCCGGCGCGGAGCGGGGCGCCGGAGCGGGGCGCGGAGCCGGAGCGCGCGGAGCGGGGCGCGGAAGCGGGCGCAGGACCGCGCGGGGCCGGAGCGGGGCGCGACCGAGGGGCACGCCGAGCCGGAGCAGGTGATTGAGCCCGTCTAACGTTGTCTCCGGAGGGGGGGGGCATGCGAGCGAGATCGACAACCCAAATGGTGAGGAGAGCGGTGCCACGCTGCTCGCCTCAGGGCGCAAACCGACGCCGGGCGCGCCGATAACGCTGAATAGCGCGAGGCCGTGAATACAGCGAGCGCGACACAAGGACGAAGGCGGCACCGCCGCCGCTGCCCCGCCGCCGCTACGGCAACCACCGCTCGCGACCCCGCCCTCCCCCACCCACACCCCCCAGGCAACAGCTACGGGATCCCCGCGTACCAATCCAACGATTCACGTACCCTTACTCACGCCCTCTACTCAGTCTTGCACCCCACAGGTTCTTTGACCTCTCCACAGACCTTCGTCCATTGATCAGAGATATTCGTTCTCTGCGTTAGGTCTTTTTGCTACTGACACACGTCTTCGCCCACGCCCTTCGGTATTCCACGCCGCGCCCTGGTCGTTTCCTTTTGCCATCGATACTTCGACGTCGGCCTTCCTCCACACTTCTTCCATGCCATCTCCTAAGTCGTTCCCCAACGGCGCGTCCCCTGGGCTGACAACTTCGCCCCAGCCATCGCCTTACGCGTCTGTCTCTTGCCAACGCCCTTGCCGATCACCCAAGCCATCGCCATTCACCCCCGTCAGTCGCTTCGTCCTCGTTCTTCGCCCTCGCTGTTGCCAAGCCCGTCGATAGCGCCTCCGTTTGCCACCACCTACGCAATCCGCCTCACCTCCACCCTCGCCACCCCCTCACACCACACCCTCGCACCACCCTTCGCCACCACCCTCGCCACCACCCTCGCCACCACCCCTCACCACCCTCGACTTTTTCCCACGGCCGTGTCCAAACCTCGCTCTTCCCCACACCTTCACCCTCGCCTTCTGTCATTGCCTCTCCGTCACCTCCCTGCGGTTCCAGGGATTTCCCCACCATTCTGCCTCTGTAGCCACTTCGCCACTGTCACTGCCGTCGCCATCACTGAAACCGCCGCCTACTTTCCCAGTGCTACGTCCGCGGCAGCGGAGCGTAGCTGGAGCGGGATGTCCTGGTCGCGGCGCCGGTATGGCGCGTGGGGCTGGCGGGGGACAGGGCGGGCCGGCGGAGACACAAGCGAGATGAAAGGCCCCTCTGAAAGGACGAGGTGTGAATGATTGACTGTGGCGCCCGCAGCGCTCGTCGCAGTCGCGTTTGCAGGCGCGTGCGAGAGAGTGCGAGCGCTACCTGAGCGGCGCAAAACCGCAAACCTCAGCAGAGGAGCGGCGGGGGCGCGACGGGAGGCGCTGCCGGTGGGAACGTCAGCGAATATGATGGATGCGGGATGTAATAATGGAAGTGGTCACGGCGAGGATAATGGGCTCTCTAGGGAGAAAATGGAAAGAGACTGCCAGAGACCCGATTGTGGCAATGATGCTCCCGTGACGTTTGTGGGCACGATACGTATGAAAGATGATGATGTATGAGTAACTGGTGGAATATGGAATTCGTGTTATAGAGTAATAAAACATTGCGTAGTGTAATTTACCTCAATTGGAGAGTTGAACGCTTCAGCAACTGCAACACGTAGAAGGTATTAGACAATAGACTCGAAATGCGGGAATGTATCTATTTATTTTATTCAAAATGTTAAATACTTTTCTTTGTGGTAAATTAATACTATAGAACCTTTTTATCGCTTTCGGAGATGAAAATTTTTAATTCCAGTCATGCTCTCTCTTTGCGGATGAAGGGGAAAATAATTAACCTGACATGACATTCTCTTTATCTTCTTACTATTAATATACTTTATTTATGTAGTATGGCTTGAACTTTGGGGGAGACGACACAACTGCATAATTTATTATACATGTTAAATAAATTGAGAACTGTTTATTGAATTTTTCATCTGCTGGATTAACTTAGACTTATTTTTTTTATTATGAGACACCTAACCTTATTTTTTCGTTTTTCAATTAATGGTGAAATAGACTGAATTGTGTAAAAAATATAAGTATGTGAAGAGAGATTTGCTTTGAAAAATGTTATTAAATCATTGAAATTGTTTTACTTCATTAATGCGTGATGTATTTTGATAATTTTATTGCTTATGTGCGCACTGCTGTTATGTTTTAATAATACATTTTTAACTTCAGGAAGTTTAAAATGAAAATTATTTACAACTACCATTATTCCTCCCACACATTATTAATTTTTAGAAAACAAAAGTTCCAAGTGTCAAAAGTATATTCCAACTCACCCTTCCATAAGTCGCCACTAAATACTGTAAGAGTGAATACATACATTCTTGTACGTAGAACTACATTGAAAGATGTAGAGGCGACTCAGTTGCAATGGTACTTGGAGAACAGTTCTTAGATTACCTAAATTCTTTGGAATGACCTATTCCATTGTTCGTTACGTAGTAATAACATGGTATACACGCCTCCACATACACAATAAAGGATTAACATGACACAATGTGTGACGAAACAATTACCATAGGTTATATGGAATTTAATTAAAACTGATTTAGGCACAAATCCTATTTTAGGACATCCTAGGAATTAAATTTTGTAAATTAATGCATTTTGTGAATCAATAAATTTTATATATCATGTAAATTAAATACAATGCAATTTATGCATGTACTTTGAACGCAATTCCCTGCAGATAGGTAAAAACAGCAAATTTTATTCCCATATTTTACGTCCCTTTGTTCAATAACTCGTTTTAAATCGTCTTTGTGCAGTTTAATGAACTCGTATTCTCCAACTTTCATTAACTGAAGCCAATCTAACAAGTTATTGTATAATCAGTAACTTGCTGCTAATTGTTTTACGAACTGACGGAGTAAGCAGAAGTTTGTAACTCACAGACCACGAGCTGGGTCGTTCAGGACGCTGTAGGAAGAGCAAGAAAGTGCGTACGTGGGTTTTAGAAGGTGAGTAAAGTTCAAGGGGGAAGGAAAGAGCGCCCTTGCGTTTGGGGACGTGGGTGGAGTCAAGGGAAGGAAAATGCGAGTGTGTTTCATTGTAGCTTTAGTTCACGCTCGGGGAAGGGAAAGAACGTAGGGAGGTAATATTGCGCGCGGTCTGTGTAGATTTGTGTAGATTACTGCTCCATCACATGCATGGAAGGTATCAGAAAAAACACGAGAACTATTCATCTACCAATTATATTCCCGTAGGCGACAAAATTTCACTGATATTAAACATCAAAAATTTCTTGGAACCGAGACCTCCCAATCGAGACAGAACCAGAGAAGCCGAGATAGAACCCGCGACTTTCCAATCTCCGCTTGCCTGAAATCGGTGCCAGGGGTCGAAAGTGGGGATGCGGAAGGAATATCAAATGGAGAGGGGTGGGCAGGGGGGGTTGCTAGGACATTGGTATTGTGATGAGTTTTCGTTGGCATTTACAATTAAATAATTATATAAAATGTTATTGCCATAAATATTGTTGCTAGAAACCGACTACAAGTTACTGCTGTATGTAAACAACGACGACCAGTCGTTTTGTGGCTTCCATACAGCAGAAAACTGATTATCATAGTTAAGCCATTGAAAGATGCCATATGTAATAAACAACATTGTTGGCAATAACAACTCATTTAATTATTTCTTTGCTGACTCGTTGAGAATGATCTAGAATGAAAAGTTGCCCAGTGTGGGTTAGACAGAAAGAGAGGTTGAAAACGGGAAAGTTCATTCGCGTCGAAAACTGGAAACGGAGGAACACGTAAATACGTTCTTCAAACCGCGAGAATATATGGGTGGGGATTAGGACGAGGGCGGGAGGAGTAAGATAAAGAGCCAGTGGTGTGAGAGGAGAAATGGGTGTGACTTGATGGGCCGGAGTAGATAATATGGAGAAAAGGTACTTTTGAGTACGGGCGTGCGGAGATGTAATTGAGGAAAGCTGGAAGATGCAGTAGGGGGAACATTTAGTTACCCAAGAGGGCTAGTGAGTGCTTAGAAGAGATGTAAGATGGAAGAGATGGATGTATTGTGGGTGTGGGCGAGGGAGAACTAGAAGATCGAAGTGAAGGTTGAGTGATTGAATGTAAAGTGGGGGCAGCTGGGACAGCAACAATGAAGAAGGAAGAGTAGCAGACAAATGTGCAGCAACTTGTATAGAGGTAGCGGCGATGTTGATGAGGACAGGAGGAGAAGGGAGAAGAGGGAACTGGGTGAAAACGAGTATGATGAGAAGTAGAAGGAGGAGGAGAAAGTGAAGGTAGGTTCGGATCGAAGTCGGTAGATGGCTGCTGAAGATTTTGGAAGCAAGTAGGTGTACAACGTATAGGAAAGTGGGAGGATGCGAGTGAGGAGAAGGCAGAAAGCGAGGAAGAGCGAGAGAAAGCAACAACGGGAAAGTAAAGTTCGATTTCGAGAGGTCGGGATGGGCAATCTGGTTCGCTGAGGATGCTGGTTGAGAAGCATACAGCAGCAATGGAACGGATGGGCGCGGACTAGGGGCATTAGTGGAAAGGGAACAAGTATCGGGAGTCGAAGAGGCAGATCGCAAGCGAGAGCGAGCGAGCGACAGAGAGGAGAGAGAGAGAGAGAGAGAGAGAGAGAGAGAGAGAGAGAGAGAGAAACAGAAAAAAGAAAGTTAGGTGCGAGGCGGTCAGGGTAGTTGAAGTTGGTCTGCTGAGGATGTTGGACAAGACGCGGGGAGCAGGTGCACCAGTGGATGCGAGAAGATCGTATGTAAGAGGGTGAAAAAGTGAAAGCGAAGTTAGGTGCGCGGTGGGCGGGTCTGGTTCGCTGAGAATGCTGGGTGGGAGCC
>BOPP01000062.1:3286302-3320665 GCA_017312745.1 Gryllus bimaculatus
ATATATATATATAAACGTCAAGTACCGACTTCTATAATCAAAGTCTGCACAAAATATTTTTAACGAAATTTCAGCGAACGTGTTATGTTATGTTTTACTGGTTTAAACAAGTCTTTTTGGTTTAAATTGTTTTGTTTATATTCTAGTATTTACCTTATTTTACAAAGGCGACCTATCCGAGAAACCTGTTATTGCTATTGTTTGATTAAAACGGCTTTCTACTGAGTGTTGGAGGAAGGGGTATTGCTAGCGCCAACGCGAAGAGCACGTGCCGCTCTTAGTGAAGATCACTTGTTCTTATTTCCTGTTTGGAAATACTCTTCAGAATTCTACTTACATTGTGTATATTTAGTTTAGTACTGCTGTTCAAAGTATACAAGAGTATATAAGAAACTCTACTAATAAGAAATTCTAAATATAAAGTATACAATAGTTTTGATGATTGATAATTATCGAAGTTGTTTACAAAATTATCGCTGCAAAATATTTTCTTTGGTTTGTGCCGATTCAGCATCTATCCCACGTCCTTTGCGCACTTCAGCTCGACAGTCATGAGTATGGTGTCTGTCGCTTGCCTCTAAGGTATTGAAGTAATATGTGTTATCGCGGAGGGCCTGTCGTTCTGATCCCAAATGAGAGAAGTCCACAAGTGTGTTGGTTTCTAGTGTGCGGTCGAATATGGGTCACAACAGCACTTAAAGAATAACTGGCAGTCGGCAGGATAAAAGCCTTAGAAAAAAACTACTAGTAGCTACGTGGTCACAATAGTTGTTGACATTTACGAAATAGGAATCTTCTTAAGAGTCCTCTTATAATTCGTATTTCAGCCAGTAACTGAGAAAAAACGTGCTGGTAAACCTGCTGGTAAAAAACGTGTATAATTAACAAGGTATAGCATCATAAGAAACTGTTCGGAGAATTGCCTGTCTCCGTAGCTTAAGTGATAGAACAACTGGAAGTATTCCAAGACATCCAGGTTCATTTCCTTGTCGAATAGTCCGTTCTTAGAACAGCGCAAGCATAATTTAAAATCACAACTCGCACAGACACAAATACTAACCGGATGGAAGGGAACGAGATAATTAATGCGATATTTAGTAATTTATCTTTGTCATCATGTATCATCTTTCATCATATGTCAATCAGGTATTTCAAACAAAAATATCAACAAAGCATAGGAAATGGAACTTCAATTTTAAACTCATGAAATGTTCAGTAATATTGCAATCCTGACACTCAATGCCTTTCCGAGCCATTGACAGAAATCTCCCACAGTGTAGCACAAGTTTTATTTACAGCTCGTAACATTCCCATTTCGTACAAATGGTCTGCAATAAAACTACAAGACAAGGAAGTCAACTTTTTCACGCTTAAGTTTCTGAACATTGAGTCGTTTTGTTTAGAGTATCGTATATCTAGAGCATCACAAAGTGAATCCAAGTACGACGTTTAAATGTCACAAAAGAAGGAGTTTTGTTGTGGTAACTGACAAACGTCTTGTATTTTTTAAACCTGCTTCAACGTTAATAATAATTCAGATCTGAGGTGCTTGTAAATGTCTTATTTTAAAATCGCAACAGAAGAATTATCCATTGGTCTGCTCAGTAATGTAAAGTAGCGGAGGAGCACTCGAGAGCATAAGGGGAACTTGAGCACTCCCCATCCACACACAGCCAAAGGTGCATATTCAAAAATTTAGTTTTTACTAATTTTCTACTCGAACAAAAGTCATTCAAAATATTAATTGTTCACGATATAAATGTTAATATTAAGTTTAAAAATTAAATACATTTTATATTCAGCATAAATAAAAAATATTTATAATCTAATTCGTTTAAATATGAAGTAAGCTTCGTGTAAACATCAAGATCGCATAGTTATTTGTAACCCTTCCATCCGGCTGTGCCGCTGTCGTAAAGTTACTCTAGTACTTATCTTTGGTTTAAAGAGAATCAAACATTATTTTCCAGTGGCTATTTAATATTTTTTTTAATGTAAGACAACTTTTCGCTGTCTGTTATGCACACTTCCTCGGATGTAACTGTAAGTTAACATGAATAATATTTAATGGGCGAACGGAATAGCAATTAAAATGCTTTAATATTATCTAAAAGAACTTCATGAAGAGTAAGAATAAAATATAATCAGCAAATCAGCTTGACATAAAAATTATAACTGTAGACGTCAAAATTATAACGTCGTCAATTATAACTGCCAAAAAATTCTGCCTCCGTCGGGACTCGAACCCGAGGCACTGCAATGACCCTAATTCAACCCTGATCAACCAAAACCGCTATGAATGATTGATAAATAGAGGAATTCAATTGTTAAATCGAATAAACCATATAAACATGCTAAGAGCTCGTCTTGTCCATCACAAATTCCACAAGAATTGGTAGAATTGGGCCCTAGAACTGGAATATGCGCTAACCTGTATTCAACAAGCTGCCTGAAAATGGTTAATACTGAGATATCGATTGTATACGAATATAGTGTTACATGAAAATGAAAATTCAGCAATAATTGGAATGAGGAACAAGGGGAATGGCAGGTACCCGGCAAAACAGGTCGTGAATCCGCATTGTCCACCACAATCGCCACAAGGTTCGCCCAAAATGTGGCGCTGTTCGCTAGGCTTCCAGTGCGTCCATACGTCAAGACAGGGAACGGCTCGAAATTAGTCGCTCGTTATGAAAAGCCAACAACAAGCCAACCCTTAGCTCTCATTAGTAACATAATGACTTCTTCCCCTCGTTCCTCCAACGAGCACGCCCAGAGCTCGACTGCACAGCCGGTAGTCACAGAAACCTGCCTCGCTTCCGACAGCGCCACCCTCCCCCTCTCATGGAAACTTCTGCTGCCACCATCACCATCACCACACTAACACTCCCGACTATGCCGTCGTCATGGAGATCGCCCGCACTATGCGTACGTTCATCCTGATAATTAAGATTCTGTCCTCGATGTTGGATTAATAAAATTGTGAAGTCGAAAAGCTTAAATTAGTGGTTTGTTCGTCCATTAAATTCATACATGCTCTGAGCTCAGAACGTCATTGACAACTTCTCTAAGAGATCGCTCTTGATTTCAGGCGCGACGCCTGCTATGGTTATTAGTCCTGTGTGTCGTGGTGCAAGATATATCCCAGGAGGTGGCGGTGTTCCTCTACCGCTTCACCATAAGATCCGCTAGCGGCCTTCCAGTTGTCTTGCAGGTTGGTATTTCCCTTCTCCTCGTCCTCCTCCTCCTTTGGTGGTTGCGGGGTCCAGCAGCGGGGCATCACCGCATCCGAGACAAGCTTTAAGCTCTCGACCGGTCTCCCGGCATATGTGGTAGTGTAGTGCTTTTAAATGTGTGTGCCTGTGTAAGGGAAGAGGAAAGACAAGGATGGCGAAGGAGAAATACAGCACGGTCCATGGCCCGTTTGATAGGGTACTTTCCGATCTTCCCCTTGTATGTGCGGAGAAACCAAGGAAAACTACCGATCAGAGCAGCCGGGAGCTACAACTCTCCTTCAGACAAAGGCTGATTCTTCCTCTGTTGGTTGTGGGGTCAGCCAGTGGAGTATCGCCGCATCCGAGACAAGCTTTAAGCTCTCGACCGGTCTCCCGGCATATGTGGTAGTGTAGTGCTTGTAAACACGAGGTGTCCGTGTAAGGGAAGAAGAGGGGACAAGGATGAGAAAGGACAGGTAGCGCACGGCCCATACCCCGTTTGTTACGGTACTTTTCCGGTCTTCCCCTTGTATTGACCACAGAAAACTAGAACGGAAGCTAGAATTCTTCTTCAGTCAGCGGCTGATTTCAACCTAGCATCTAAGCCGGTGTGACACCTCCCATACTACCACCGCCTCCCCCAACTTCCATGAGAGCGCCGCCCCCGCCAGCACAACCGCCACATTGCTGCTCTGCCCGGGGCAGCTCGATATTCAGAAGACTCGCGGCGGACAAAAAGAGCCCGGGGGACCCCGCTCGCACGCACGCCCGGTCACAGCGGTCACGGAGTGGAGAGTGGGGGGGAGGAGGGGGAGGGGGCGGAGGGAGGGGAAAGGGAGGGGAAGGGAGGGCGACGCGAGGGTTCCAGGTGGCGCGCGCGCGCCGGCGCCCGCCGCGACGGTCCCGCGTGCCGCGAGCAGCCGGCCGCCGCCGCCCTTGCGCTCGTACGGGGTCGATGACCCTACGTTGCTGTGCAGGAGGCGTAGTTCGCGGGGCGGTTGCCATGGCCCTGCTCTTTCTCCGAAATCTGGCTCGTACATTCGCCGTGCCCTCCCAATCGCCGGCAGCTTTTCCCCTCCTCCAACCTCGGCTCCTGCGTTTCCCGTTCTCTCCCCGCTAAGCAAGATTTGGCCCTCCAGAAGGATTGCAGCAGGGGGCGGCTGTAAGGAAAAACGAGTACCAGATGCCGTATGAGTGTTGAATAAAATGCAAAACGTCCATAGCGGCTTACGAAAGAGTGAGAGTGCTGTAGGGAAATACAAACTTAGAGGTTGAATGTTGAGATATAGGGGTGAATAGATTTAGGGCGAAAGCCGATTTTAGTTTTCAATGCGGTATAATCAGAGTACGGAAGAGCCAATAGAACTGTCTTTTATTTTGTTTAAATCACCTGCCATTATTAAAAAAACAAAATACAATTGTTTCACTCAACCAGGATAGATAGGAGTCTTCCTTTTTTTTATTAACTGGTATTATTGCGAAATAAAAATTATATTTTATCTTGTTTTTCACATATTCGATTCTTTCACACTCTCGCCTTTAAGCGTCCGAGCCGAGAGTCGAGCTCATCTGCATTGCTCTATAAACTATGACCAGGTACCCTTGTTCTCTCCTGCACCGTATTACCTCTCCATTCCAGCTCCATAATAGCTCCCATATCTCAAGGCCCGTGTCAGAGAGGACGCAGCTGTGCTCACACTTTCGGGCTTAAATTATACTGCATTTAACGATCCACAACAGCCGTCGGCCTAAAGATATTCACACCGCCCACTACCTTCGGCCTCTGGCGTCTCCCTCGCTCTACAGTTAACTCATCCCTCAGTTGACTGCTATGCAATGTTTGGGTGGGCTAGTATACCGTAGCTCTATCGCATTTTCGTCCGTTCAAACTTTCCAGCACAATGCCTACCGCATTGTCCCGGTAGATCCACCTACTTGGAGGTTCCTGACGTTAAGGGCCTCTCTCACATTACCAGCGTTTAACGTGCACCATTAACGTTGCCTTGAGCCTTCCGTATTCCCTTGACGCTACCCCGTTTCCGTTATCGCCCATCACTACATTCCCGCGCGTTGTACTTATTGCAACATCAATCCAGTTCCTAAAATAATGTTTCCACCCGTTTCGGTTTGTTTTTTCGAATTTACTTTACTTGTGTAGAAGCTTGCAACAAAACTTTAATATGTATGCGGCGAAAGTCTAATGTCAACCAAAAT
This sequence comes from Gryllus bimaculatus, assembly GCA_017312745.1. Classification (NCBI taxonomy): domain Eukaryota; kingdom Metazoa; phylum Arthropoda; class Insecta; order Orthoptera; family Gryllidae; genus Gryllus; species Gryllus bimaculatus. Next base: position 3,291,732 of record BOPP01000062.1, read on the forward strand.
CGCATTGGACACCTTCATTGGACCTTCCCATTACTCGACTTTTCCTTCCCTCACAAGGTATGTAGCTAGTATAGAAAATTCTGCCTTCGTCGGGACTCGAACTTAAGACATCTCGGGAAGAGGCACTGTAGCGACATCAGTTGAATACCTGAGTCACCATTACCAGCGGATCTTTTCGGAAGATTTTTCAACTCTAGATCTGCGCATGTCACAGTACAAGAGTGAACTTCGGCTGATGTCTTTAGACTACCTGTGAGTCGAACTCCCTACTTCGTCTCTGAAGCCTTTCCCGATCCATCATTCCTTTTAACATTTTTGTCACACAACAACATTTTTATATATTTCTCTTTACTTTGCCATTGCTCAAAATCTTCACCTCAATCGTGATTCCTTAGTTCCCGCTACCTGAAGGTACCCCATCGAGGTTTCTCAACATTCTTCTTTTTCTACATGTCACAATACACATATATAACGTGCGCAATTTCAGTCAACTTGAACATCCCGACGAGTCGTGCCCCTTGCCCGATGCTATCGCTCATTCAAAATGTTCATCAGTTTGCCCTTCACCCCCCCCACCTGAAAACCACCAAAAACACATCCCAAAATTACTCTTGTCACTCTTCCCCGCCTCAGGTTCTTTCTTCAGATCCAGCCTCCTGCGGTGATATTTCCAACATAAGTCACGAATATCACTCCAACATCCCTGTCATATTTCCACTTACTGACAGTATTTCCGGTTTTCAAAGTGAAATCATTCTTCCAGCTTCGCCTATACGGCGCTTGGAATTCTCGCAATCTCCCGTTCCAAGTATTTGTTTTCCATCCATCCTGAAATCATTTCACCTAAATTATTTCTCCGCATCAGCTGTGCCTCCTCCTTCAGTTGGTCGAAAGACTCAAACTCCTCTCGTTATCTGTAGTATAAGAAGTTCCCTCAAGACCGTTTTAGGGCGTCCGTCTCATTACCAAGTCCTACTGTGTGCCAATTTCGACTGCTAGGATGTTTCTATTAATGCTGTCCTTACACTGTTCCGTACATTCTCGGCGTCCTTGGTATTTCTCGTTGCAACTTTCCTGAATTTTGATATTTTCTTAGCATCCTGGAAAAGTATCACATCTGTCTAACTCTATCCCCACGCCATCTGAACAGTCGTCTGCGACGCGGTCCTCCAGCTCCGCACCCCCGCCACTGTTACACCGTCCATTTCTCTATACTTCTTGAATAATTCTTCCTCTTTGTCAGTTATGCCCACGTTGATCCCGGTAACCTGCATACCTATCATCGCAAACCTTGGAATCCAACTCTTTTAAAATCACTCCAACAGTTTGGTGACCAATATCCTTTAAAAATCGCCTACAAAATATGTTTTTGAACTCAGGCAAATATACAACCCCAACCCCCGTCTTGATGTCTCCTTCATTTTCTCGCACTTGCGTTGACGCCTCCAAAACTTCAAGACCATTCTCAATTTTAACGTGCCCGTCATATTTCTAGCTCCTAATATGCAATTTCCAACACCTGGATGCGTTCTTTGGGTCATTCCTATCTTCACTTTGTCCTCAGCATTACACCTCTGTGCGTGTAACTTTTTTTCCCGAATCTACCCCCATCCATCTGACACTGCAACCGACCTCACACTCATCGAGTCCCTTCCGCACCCATTCATCCTTTCACAGTCATCAAGTTGCCTCATTCAGTTGCTGCCACCAACGGTGCCGCTACCAAAACGGGTTTCCAGCCTCACTCCATCGCGTCCGTCACATTACCAGCGCCTAATGCGCACCATTTCCGCCGCCTCTCTCATCCCTGCGCTTCACCCTCAGCGCGCACCGCCTTTGCTCACCCCGCCCCTCTCCATCTCACCCCATCTCGGCTCTCTCCCACCCGCCTACCCGTCGCCATCCCACCGCACCTCGGCCGGGGTCAGCACGCCACGGGTCAGGGGGTCCCCGCTTTCGACTCATCCTCATCCCGCCTAACGTCGCCCACCATCGCTCCCCGACCATGCGTTCCTGCCACGTCAACCCCCCGTCCACGCATTCTCCCCGCCACCGCTGCAACACCCCTCGTACCAACTCCCCGCCACTCAACTCCCCGCCAGCGCAACTCTTCGTACCCACGGAACCCCGCCACGAAACTCCCGCACGAAACTCCCGCCACGAACTCCCGCCAGAAACTCCCGCCACGAAACTCCCCACGAAACCCCCGCACGAAACTCCCGCACGAAACTCCCGCACGAAACTCCCCGCCACGAAATCTCCCGACGAAACTCCCCGCCACGAAACTCCCCGCCACGAAACTCCCGCCACGAAACTCCCCGCCACGAAAACTCCCCGCCACAAACTCCCGCCACGAAACTCCCCGCACGAAACTCCCCGCCACGAAACTCCCCGCCACTCATCTCCCGCCACGGCAACTCACAGCCACGCAACAACCGCCACGCAACTCCCCGCACGCAACTCCCGCCACGCAACTCCGCCGCACGCAACTCCCCGCCACGCAACTCGCCACGCAACTCCCGCCACGCATCTCCCGCCACGCAACCCCCCCACGCAACCCCCCGCCACGCACCCCCCGCCACGCAACCCCCGCCACGCAACCCCCCGCAAGTAAGCCCCCGCCACGCACCCCCGCCCGCAACCCCCCGCACGCAATCCCCGCCACCGCAACTCCCCGCCACGCAACCCCCGCCACGTAACGCCGCACGCACCCCCGCACGCACCCCCGCCACGCAACCCCCCGCCACGCAAACCCCGCACGCAACTCCCCGCCACGCAACACCCGCACGCAACGCCCCGCCACGCAAACGCCCCGCCACGCAACCCTCCGCCACGCAACACTCCGCCACGCAACGCACGCCACGCACGCCCCACCACGCAACTTCCTGGCCCACTGCGCCTCTCTCCGCCCAGCCACGCCCCTCCCCACCACGCCACACCTCCCTACCTCGCCCCTGGTCTTCCGGCTCTCCCGCCACCGTTCTCCCAGCCTCGCTTCTCTCCGCTCCGGTTCTCCCCGCCCCGGCTCTCCCCAGCCCGCTCCACCCCAATTCCTCCGCCTGGGCCTATTCCTCCTCACCCTTCACCGCCCCGCCTCCTTTTGCCGCGACGTGAGCGGAGGCCATTGCTCCGAGTGGCCGGAAGCCAGGCGGACGTGTGTGCGTTAAAGTCGACAGTCAGGCGATGCGGCCCCTCCTAGGATTTGGCGCGCGCAGTGGCCCGGAGACGAGGACTGATGGGGGATTTGAGGTAGAGGATAGAGGTCTTTGAGGTGAAGCGGGAAAGTGGTATTTCTGCTACCTGCGCTCGGAGGGAGACGAGTGGAAAACTCTTGGCAGAGCCTGCTATTAAAAGATGAAATGTTATTTCCATGAAAAAACGAGCAACATCGCTTAAAAGTTTCCCTGACGTTTCTTTTTATACGCCTCTCAAAAGCCCCGCGATTTATTGAGTCTTCACGCAGTACGCATCGTGCTTGCAAAGGATTTTTGTGTCAAGAGAAGTCTCTCGAAGGGTCGATACCTCAGAATTTTTCTCTTTCTGTCGTTCGTGAATTATTTTCTTTATTTCTTCTGGAAAGTCAGTTTTTCAGTCTCAAATGATTTACCTGACGAAAAATGTCCATTTGAAAAATTAGCGCAGAACTTTGTGGCGCAGTAAATTACATCCTCCTCCTCCTCCTCTAATTAAGTGCAAATCAATTTCCTGCGAGATCTGAAGTATTTGTGTGACGCAGAATGTTGTTATTAACTAATGCATGAAAGTAAAATGTACGTTGGAAATTATGTTGGACGTTGAAAATATTAATGAAAAATTAAACTAAAAGAAAGTTGTTTAATAACAATGTTCCAAACAATACAATAAAATTGCTTTGATAAGATTGCTAAAGATAGCATCTTCTATAATTTTATTGTTTTAAGTTGATGCAGCATCAGAATCACTTCACAATTGTTTGTTCCATTAATATTATTTCGTAGTTTATCATTGATAATAATGCAAGTTGTATTGCGTACGACTATTTCAGGAAATAAATAACCTTCAGAATAAATGCACCAAAATATGTCCAATATTACATTAATGAAACTCTAACTTTCAGTGCTCACCGTCTCATATAATGTGCCACAGCATATGATTGGACAGGAGAAAGAAGTTATGAAAAATTGGAGAGAAAAAGTGATATTTTCTATATACATCACATTACTTGGGCATACAAAATATATTATTGAACCCAATTGACGTTGATTTCATGAGTGAGATTGTCGCTTTACTACACTACGTGTAAAATGGCAATTTGTTTAAAAGTTTCAAAAAGAGGAAACTGTAAACAGAGATCTTTAAGAAAATGACTTGAGAGGTTCTTCCATCACAATAACTATTTAGTATCGTCTGTACCAATTACAAGTACTACCACAAATATGTTCGCGCAAAGGAACACATAGAATTGTCAAAATTTTGAAATAACTGGCATAATTGCATTTATTAAACACATTACAATACACAATACACAATTTAATAATACTTATTTAGCACATACTGATCTTTCTTATATCAAATCGTAAGACGTAGAATTTTCTCCCTTGGAAAATATCAGTTAACAAATTACTCTGCAATATTATTAAAACATGATAATCAAAATAACTACTGATATTTTAGTTTGAACAGTAGAGTTATTACGACGATTAGAGAAACTCAATGCAGACATTTACTATTCGAGAGACACGCACAACTTAAGTATATAATAATTTATTAAATAATATTTAAGTTATTATATAATTATTACGAATGTGTGCCCAAATTTTTAAAGATAACTTATGTTTCACTTTTAAAATAAATTGTATCATTCCCTAATGTGTAACATGTCCTTTCATTATTTGATGAAAATTAATTTAGAATGTTTACCACTTAAAATAGTGTTATTTTAGTCGTATTTACGGTCGTCTTACCTTTACATGATGTTTTTGTAAATTCGTGCAGATTTTTAAAATTAATAAACTAATTTAAATCACTTTTGTCAGAAAACAAAGTAAATGTAACATAATTTCCTAGCATTGCGTCCTTTTAGGATTTAATGCAAACAATTAACTTTGAAAAGACATTATTGGACGTAAGAGAACCCTTTCATTCTTGGGTCGTCCGTAACATGATACCTGCATTTGTTTTTCCTTTCTCCCCTTCATCTCGTCAAATGGCTCAGTTGAGCCGAAACAGGCTGATGGTCGTTTTCTCTGAAGCGGAGTGAGAAACTTCTAAGAGTTCGACGTCTGATTCCAATGTAACAAAAAACTTCGTCGTTTTCTAGAATGCGGAAGTTCTTTAAGAGATACACCTCCCCGTTTCTCGAAACTTTGTTGTTTTCTGGAATTAATTATATTACTAACCGAAGGATCCTTAAAATTCGTATTAATGTCTGAATAAATTAGATGGTATTTAGCTGATTAGTGAATTCCACCAGGCGTCAGGCTTAAATACAAAATTGGTAAAGTGGAGAAGACAATTAGTTTTTTCTCAGAAATTCAGTGAATTTGCTCCCTGAAATTGAGTTATATTTGTGATAACTTGTAAATTTTAATGCTATTTATAGTGTTCTATGTAAGAGATATAGGGTTATAGGAAGGGGTAAGAGATAAGAGATATTAAGAGGGTAGAGATACTAAGTGTTATAGGAAGAATAAAATTATTCGTATATTTTCAAATTAATTTATCCCAAACAAGGAATATATTAATAAATTTGAAGAAATGTATTTCTCAAAATATGTAGTTTTCTCTTTCCTTAAACAAAATAAGGTCATAAGACAATATTTTCAAAGCATGTATCTCATTACACAAGAGAGTCAAGACACATTGTGTGATAGATTGAGGACAACCTTAAGAAAATACCTTAAGTCTTAATTACCTCTATGTATTCACAACTTTCAAGAAGAAACATTAACATTGAATGTCTTCCTTCGCTTCAATCAGCAGCCACAAAAGCAAACGTTCACTATACACAATAAGCTTCAGTTTTTTGTACTAATAGCGTCAAATAGTTTGAACATTGTTTCATCAAAGATTCCAGAAATTTTGCAAATTTTTGGAGACATGAATGTTAGGATATACCCAAACAATAAAATAAGTATTATTTATTGAAATTGGAACAAAAGCTTCTGGTTCATCAGCTAAAACATTGTGAACTTAGCTTTAAAATTTAGTTTCTCTATCAGTACTGTCTCATACTTTCTGTTCTTCTGGCGAGCGTAAGATCTTTCAATATCTCGCTTCGATGTAAGAGTATTTCATATTTATTTTAGTTAGTTAGCTTCAAGTATTCATTTTGTCGTTTTCAAAAGATCTTCTTACATCCTTACAAGATATTTAATCTTTCTTTCAATTTTGAAACTGCAATGCGTTACTTTTCACTTTTTAAAATATGGGAATAAAAATATTATTCATCCTGCATTCTAAATATATTTTCCACTTCCTCATACATGGTCTCTTAGAACCATACTTTTAGTTAATATAATTGTATCTTATCTCATTGATTAGGGTATGGCAATTATTGGATAGTATTACGAAATAATGTGCACTTTTTTTGGAAGTAATAATTTGAAACGATTTACAAGCATAAAAAAGTATACCTATTGTCTCTGGTTTCTGAAACTCCATGTATCCTCTTGCGTAAATTTATTGCAAAAGATTTTATCAAAACAAGAGGCAATATGGGTAACATTAATATAGTAATAAATGATAGTTTTCTCCTGAGTACAAACATATTTATTTGCTGCTCATATAATGGTGAGAGAAAGTTCCGGATAATTGATTAATGTATGCTTTTGTTAAGTGAAAAATCACTTTTTTAGATAAACCTTTCCATTCAATATTATTAAAAAACCTAGAGGAAATGAAACAGCAAATATTTCATATGTTTTGGCAATGATTCCATTTGTAAAATGTACATTACTCAGTCGTTGACAGTGTCTTTCAATTGTTTGTTTGCATGTGTCTAGTGTTTGCAACAGGGCTGTGAATTTTTATTGGTGATTATTAAAGGCAAAGGAAACTATTAAACGCAGTTTACTTTCAGTAATGCTTTAGCTAAACTACATATAGTGTCTCTTGTGGAATGTTCTTATTTTCCATATACCCTCCTGAAACAAAGCAAACAGACAGTAACCTACTCTGCAAATGATATTTCCCGTTGAGAAGCAGGTTTACGCCCCCTTCCCCTCGAGTGTCTAAAGCGATAGCAGCGCAAAGTCCTCACGTACAGCGGAAACCAAGGGAAAAAGAGCAGAAAAAGTGTCTGAACACGTTCTGAAGTAATATTTATTGATTCAAACAATCCCTTATCTATACGAAAGACATTTATAACTCGTTAATGCTCAAGTGTGTTCTTGTTCATTCATACTTGTTCTATTTGGCCCTTTAGTTATTTAACAGGCCTTTATTTTAACTATTGAGTAATTATTAGTTTAATACGTAATGAATTAATTTGTCTATTTTTGTTATATTTATGTACTTAACCTGAGATTATTCATTATCAATGTAAATATTATTTTTATAGCCTGATGACGAGGACAAATAGTACCTCAAAACTGTCGCAATAAAACCTATTAAAGAATTATACATAGTGTTATTACGTAAACACTACAATGGTTAAAATAAAGGTGTTATAGTTAAAAAACTAAAGGTCTAAATAGAACAAGAACGAAAGAGGTTTGTTCACGTGCAATACTTTCAACTTTTTCTCTAACTCTCCAGCGGTGGTGTGCGTTTACAGAATACTAGCGGTCGCTTAGAGTATTGCACAATCAGAAAACAAAACCGTGCTTTGCAAATTAAATAATAATTACATGTTCTACGTATGTTCCCTCGCGTGTTTACTAGATGTTCCTCTGCTTGTTCATCAAATGTTCATCAACTGTTTTATAACAATAGCCCTGTGTGAGGTGGAGGGGAGGGGCTGAGAGAGGTCCTTGTTGCCGCCGTTAAAGCGACGCAGTGTGACTGTCAAGCACGAACGCCCAAAAGTATCGTGCCACCAGTGTGAGTGCTCTCATAGCAAAGGCAAAACTCATTGCAGTTTCGCAATTCACTCATCAAAGAGCAAAAGAGAGGCCAATCAGACGCTTGAACTATTAGTCTGATCGGTAAGCCTTGCAAAGTCGTAAATAGTCTAAGTGCAGCAACCCTATCTCAAAAATGAAATTTGCAAGAGATGCAGAAGCACCTCAGACGCCCCAAAACGTCATAAAAGTATTTAGTAATGTTGTATATAGTGCTCCGTTGTAGGTTAGATGTAGGATTCGATTAGCAGATAAGACGTAGTTAGATTAAGTATAAGTTTATATGTCTCTATTACTATAATAAGCTAGGCAATAAGAACACATGTAAATCTTATACATAAAAGACAATGTTTGTTTGGTTGGTTGGCTTGTACTTAATGCGCTGTCGTTTAGTTAATTCGATTGCGATAAAACTTCAACTTATTGTTTGCACTTGTGGGAAGAATAAATGTATATTACGTTAGGAATGTGCATATCACTATGCACGTAGACGCGCGTTGATGATGATTTTATGCTGTCCCAAGCGCCCCTGTTCAGGCTCTCTACACAACAGCGCTCTATGCAACCCGCAGCACCCTAAAGTATTAAGAGTGTCTGCCCCTGCGATTCTGATATAACGCCCGGGAGAGACAGGTAAAGAGAGCGAGAGACAGCGGCAGACATAGACCCACAGAGAGAAACAACCAGAAAGACAGAGAAAGAGAGGAACAGAGAGACCAACAGAGACGGAGAGAGACGGAGAGAGAGGGACGGGGAGAGATGGAGAGACGGAGAGAGAGAGACGGAGAGAGAGAGACGGAGAGAGAGAGACGGAGAGAGAGAGACGGAGAGAGAGAGAGATCAAATGTTTGAACATCAAATAAATTTTACATATTAATTCTATCATATTACTTCAATCTCTTTATAGCACATTTTAATTATTTATTAGTGAAGTGTGCAATATATCAATAAAATTTAATGGAAAAGGGGACCCAGAGGACACCAGAATTGTAGTTAGCGCACCTCCAAATTTAGGCAGCGCACGTCTATGGTAACGTATGCGGAACTCAATGGAAATACAACACAGGTTTTAAAGCTCTAGGATTCACCTTTCCCGATTTAAGCTCGATGGTAAAGTTTGTTGAGGGGTATTGTGTTTTGCTGGTTGCATGTGTATCTGATAATCCAAAGATGCTCTAATCTGCAAACGTGTATCTTTTACGTCTTAAAACTTATTGTTGCACCTCTGGAGAGAAATTCCTCATCCAGTAGTAATTAATTTACGGGGTTTTTGTCCATGATTCCTATAAAAGTGATTTATCCGTCATCTTTTCTTATTTTATTATATATAGAGAGAAGAATATAAGTGTATTTTACATACTTGTTTTGTAAAGAAAATAAAAGTAATATTTTTATTTTATTGCAATATACAATTTTAAATATCAGGAAAATAATTATATAGCATTTCAGACATCACAAAGCGAAAGAATTAAAGGATTATAAACAACATTTAGGCAATAGAACTGTTTTACAGGAACGTGATTTTCGAGCATTTTTCTAATAGCAGAATCATCCAACTCTATTCAACTAAATGCAGATATTATCTTCTCCTTGTTTCTGTAATTCAAGAGTTAGCTCTGTAATTTAAATAAGACTTGATGACCGCTGTGTCAAATATCCTATGCTTTCAGTTGTGTTTATAGCACATAAGGTAGCTTCAGGTTTACGGAAACCACTAATGTTGAAAAGATGGGATTCGTTCGCAGAGGACTAACTTTCCATTGACTTCAGAAACAAAATACTACTACTAATACAAGTTTCTGAGCGTTAGGAATATTTTACAAAAAAGTAGCAAATCAAAGGTAAAATATCGTAACCCTAAACCTTAAGGAATAAATGTTTTAACAGAAGTAGCATTTATGCTAGCAGAATGAAATGTTTATAACAAGAAAATTTCTGATACTAATAAACTTAAAATTATAACAAAATGTTTCAGCTCTCGATTTTCTTGAGAAACAATTCTCAAACATTCAATCTGCGATGAACAATAAAAACAGGAACCTCAGAAGTATATATAGAAATTTGAAAACACTGTAGGAATAAAATTTAAGTTGTAGATTCAACTAACAGATTTTTACTTAACCGTTTTCTTTTTCATGCTTCGAAGTACAATCACGTATAAACAACTTAACACCGAACTTCCTTAAATTTTAAGGAAGAGAACGAACCCCATTTTGTCCCGCTTTCTCTACCTTTTCCAGTCTCTACCCATAAAAACCGATCTGCTTCACCCGATTTCTCACTAAAAGAAAAAAATACCTTTACTCACGTCTATGTTGTTTTATATGTATCATAGTAACACAACAAAGCACACTTCTCTACAAAAATGATCCAATGTCACAATTTTAGCATAAACAAAAATGTTTAAAAGTTGTTGATTCATGAGCTTTTCCCATTAATTTTATATCTTTTGTGAACTCAATTCATTCACTCCTAGATGCAATTAAGATCATTTTTTCAACATACTACCTTTATAAATATCGTATGTTATGAAAAACTACCGGAGGTTATGTCAAATAGAAACAGTTCACATTAGGCAAATGAATGAAAAATAAACAACCTCTCAACAGGGGTAATTGACAATTACTGTAGTTGTTTCTATATCATTTGTACGAGTATTAATATGCTGCATTAATTAATTCTTCTATTCAACTTTGTACTTCTATAAGTAGATACTACACGTACATACCGAACATGCATCAATCCATGGACATCTGGATTAGAGACCCGAAGCAATGAAGATGAAATGATGTAGAGGAACGAAGTGATGATTTGGAGATCAGGCGTCATACCCACTAATAATAAAGTTTCAGTATTTCTAGTTATTTCCACATTTAAAACAATTGTTTATAAGAGGCTAAATGTTCGAACAAAACCCACTTGTCACTTTGAATACGTTTAAAAAGCAAATTAATGTTTAAGCATTTTCACATTAAAACGTTTTCAAACAATCGTGTTCACAAAACCAATCATTATAACGCGTAAATCGAAGAAAAAGAAGAAGAAGAAGAAGAAGAAGATGATGATGATGATGATGATGATGATGATGATGAAAAATTGTAAAAAAGAAGCAAAATTGTAAAGAAGAAGAAAAGTTGAGAGGAAGAAGAAGAAGTAGAAGAAGGAAAATAAGAAGAGGAAGAAGACGAAGAAGGAAAAGAAGAAGGAAAAGTAGAAGAAGAAGAAGAAGAAGAAGAAGAAGAAGGAAAATAAGAAAAAAACAGAAGAAGGAAAATAAGAAGTAGAAGAAGAAGGAAAATAAGAAGTAGAAGAATAAGGAAAATAAGAAGTAGAAGAAGAAGAAGGAGGAGGAGGAGGAGGAGGAAAATAAGAAGTAGAAGAAGGAAAAGAAGAACAAGAAGAAGAAGGAATATGAGGATAAGAAGAAGAAGAAGGAAAATGAGGATAATAAGTAAAAGAAGAAGATGCATATATGTGGTTTGGGACGCCGCAAGCGCCTGTTGGCGCGAAGTGAAGGGAGGCGCTCGCCGAAGAGGTCCCAAATGAGCGGCCCCATTACCCCGCCGGGGGAGGGCGCTGCAACCCGCAATGCACGGGCGAGCCCTGGCCAAAGAAGGCGCGCCCCTGGGCCGATGCCAGAGCCGCGCCCGGGCGGGCAGGCGTCGAGCGCAGACGTCGTCGCGGCAGCGGCGTTGGCGACGGCGGCGGCGGCGGCGACAGCTTCTCGGTTTCCGCGGGCGACGCGCTCGCGCTTCCGCCTGCTTCGCCCCCCCGGTCTCCAGTTTCCTTTTGTGTTTGTAAACAGGAAGGCGCGGCACGGCGCGGGGGGACCGGGTGAATAACGGGTCGTCCGCCGGAGTGCTCTCGTGAAATCTAGGCGGTGCAGTGAAGTCTGCGGGTCGGCGCGCAACGAACACCGCCGAAGCGGCAGGCTGCGGCTAGCGCCGGGGGCGATGGTGAGGGCAATGGCGATGGCGATGGCAATGTAAATGGTAGTGGTAGTAGAGATAGTTTGGGTATATGAGGTCGTACGGGAGTAGAATTGGCAGTGACATTGGTGGTGGATGCGAGAGAAAGAATGCGGCGGCGACGACGGCGTCAGAGGCGTAGGAGGCGGACATGGGTGGTGGGGTCGGAGGTGAGGGTGGGGGCTCCGGTTGCGATGGAAATAGCTGTGTTGTTAATGCGAATGGTATTGGTCGTATGGTAGTGGTAATGGTAGTGACAGTGGTGGTGATGGTGGTGGTTACGAGGGACAGACTGTGGCGACGGCGTAGATGGATGGCGGAGACTTAGGTGATGTGTGGGTGGCGATGGTGATTGTGGTGTCGCAGACGCCGGCAGCCGAGGCAACAACGACGGAGGTGGGGTGGGAGACGGCGGTGCACAAGGAATCGGAGTCGCAGCCGTGGACGGAGGCGGGGAGGTGGCGTCGGGGGCCCGGGCGTCGCGGCGGGGCTCTGGCGGAGTAGGCGCCAGCTGAGCGCGGGGGCGGGGCGGCCGCGACGGCGGCAGCAGCCGGGCCGGGGGCCACGCAATTAGAACGGGCGGGCTGGAGCTTTCAGGACTCGCTGTGCTGATGGACGCGGCGAGGGAGTTCGCGAATGGCCCACGGCGGCGTGGAATTGACGTGAGAGACACCGCGACGGCGGGGGAGGCGGGAATGAAGCACCGAGAGAAATGAGGGGAAGAAGGTTAGATGGCATTAGCTCGGGGGTGCGAGATTGCTCTGGTAGCGAAGGTGGCATTCGTTCTGATGAATTGGTGATAAAGGTGGTGTTGGTGTTGATGGTGTGCTGGGGAACCTGTAAATCGGAGGAGGGAGGAGGCGGTTGTGGAGATGAGTTAGTAGGAGAAAGAAAGTTGGGTAGAATTCGCAATGGTTGGGAGGTGACAGAATCGTGTTTGCGGCAGGAGTGAAAGTGACATTTGTTCCAGTTAGCGGACAATAAACGGGAGGAAGATTGATGGTGAAAAATCCATGAATTGAAGGAGCATTGACGTCGTAACGATGACTGTAACGAGTACGCAGGGGTATCAAATGGGTGAAGGGTAAAAGATTAAATGGTTCGAAACAAACCAGGCATTTTCAGCTAGAGTCTCATTAGGACACAGCGTACATTTTATGCGCCGTGGGCCCTGATTGATAAGGAATCAAAGAAGGTATTACAATTTATTTACTTTTAACGATGCACTCAAATGGAGCATCATTCTAATTGTAGGTTCTTTGAGAATTTGTTTTTCCTTACTTAAGCTATAATTTTCCTTCATTAAACATTTTACTCTTCCCCCCAATTCATTATTTGACCATACTGGCGTGTGCATGCCTAGTCAGTATTTTAGTCTTATGCCTATTTGCTCCTTCTCACAACGGTTCGTGATGTCGCAGTCGCACTGTTCACCTTCTTCTGTTATGTCTCGGTTCGAGTCCCGTCTCCTCTAAATGACATCTGTGGTAGATAAAACGGATACATGGCGAACTTTTATTCTCTCACGGATTAACGTATCATTCCGAGTTCTTCCTGGTTACTTCCATCATCTTCACAACATCTGAGTACAAACGCTTAGCCGTGGAAGCATGGAGTCGATCGTGTTGAGTCTTTTGATTCGAAACTACACTCGTTATGCCGTTTCTTCAAAAATGTTTGTCATGAAATATGGTCATTAATGTTATTATACCGGCGTAGGGCAATTTTCCAATGGAATTGGTTGTAAATCGAATAACAGTCGATGTCTATATCCAACGAAGCTCATTATTTGTGATAGTTTCCCTGCCATCCAATACATTTTTTAAAATTACAATGTAATATACGAAAAATTCAAAAAGCTAACTAATAAATTTCTGAGTTTCTGAAATAAAGTTTTGAATAATTTGTACTCATATTCCACTTGAGACTTAAGTAAAATATCGGACTGATATACCCAAGTTCGAGGGTTTAAATTTGCTCGAAAGCCGTGGAATTTAAATTGCGAAAAAATCTTTCGGAAGGTAAGTAAAATCTGCTGTCCCATGTTGAATATTTACTGCATGATCTGCAAAGATCATGCTGATATTTACTGCAAAGGCATCAAGACTAAAAAAAGCCTCTGAGTTAAATTCTAAATGCCTTGTAATTTTTTTCGGACGAATGATAGATATATTCTTGCGTTGCTACAGTGCGAAATAAGATTAACGAAATTTACGTGGTCTGGCGAAAGATCAGTCCTGATGAACACATCATTGCATTGTATTTAATCGTTAGTTTCAACTCGTGTGTTGAAACATGGACACGCCATTCACAATAGCACAACCGAGATGCAATGATAACCGCTCGCCCGAGTGAAAATCTTCTTAGTAGCCCTTCAACATTCACAAACGAGGTTGTTAGTGACCAAGTTGGAACCTGATATGCACTATCCTTTAATTACAATCAGAGAACTTTCAGACCATATAAACGTAAATGTTAGATCCATACCATTCATTTTCACTGAATATTTGGCCTTCAGAGAGATCGTTTGTGCCACAATTGCTAGCAAATGAGCAAAAGCAACGTTTCTGAAGATATAATAACGTGTCAAAGTCATGCTAGTCTGCGAGTATATTTTACTCCAGTGATGTGGTTCATTGTGAGTATGCCACACACGATACTTCTCTCAATACCTACTACCAAGAGGTTCCGTGTCGTCTTCATGGTGCAATGAGACGCAAACCTTTGGGCAGTGGGCAGTTGGCTGCTTCATCAAGTTAAAGAACCCACTCTTTGTTCACATTTTACTCGCATTTTCTTGACCAAACACAATACGCTTATGATTCGTCAACCTCCCTTCTCACCGGACTAGTACAGTGTAATTTCTAGCTTTTCCGCAAGTTGAAAATACCTCTAAAAGGATCAGATTTCAGAACACGAAATACATAAAGCAGAATGCAAGGGACCAGCTGCGTAATATCCAGCGGGAAAAGATCACCGCCACCTCCCTAGTTAAAAGCATGCACTACAGTTACGAGACTAAGTTAAGAGATTAAGTTACGAAACTACAGTTACGAGACTATTAAATGCTGCAAAAAGTGCATATCAGATTATTATTGAGGCTAATTTACATTTTGGGGGCTCCCTGATACCAAAAGAGGTACTAACTACAGTTAAGAGATGAGATGCCCTAAAACCCAAAATGCTCAATCACTTCTTGCAGTCTTTATGCTGCAGAATTAAGAGCGCAAAGGGTTAAAACATCCTCCGACCTTTGAATCACGGAGTAAAGAGCGGAGGGCGGAGCCGGGTGCCGAAAGCGCCGCGCCGCTTGCCCCCGGTGGTCGATTGGAGCGCGGCGCGGTGCGGCGGTGGCGGCGTGTCCGGGCGCTATCCGGGTGCGCCGGGGGATCTGACGCCAGATCGCGCGCGGAGCGTTCGATAGGCGTCCTCGCCGACGCTGACGCAGCCCTCGCCCGCCTCCTCCTCCTCCTCCTAGTTCTCCTGGTTGTCCCTGGAGAGCGCTCCTCGAGGCGATCGCACAGATAGCCACGCGCCTTTGCATCGCCGCGTCTTGCACCTCCTTCGACTCCCGGCGGTTCCTTGCGCGCGCTGAAGCACGTGTCCGATTCTCTTCTTGACAGGTAACGTCGAGTCGTTTTCTTTCTTATCCAATTACGTATGGCTAATGCAATTATGGTGGCCACATAATCACCTGAAGCTCATTTTTCTTTACTCTAAATTTGCTTTGGGGAACATTAATTTTGTTTCACATTTTTTTAAAGTGTTCTGCTTATTGTTCTTATATTTTTGAACTGTAGCTGCTCGTATTTCCTTCTATTATGGTTATTTATTTGACCGGTTATGGTGTTATCTTCTTGAATGGAAAGCCTAAGAATTCTTTCTACTTCTCCTAGTGGTGAGAACTGTTTTGTCTTTCTTCGACGTGGAATTTGGTTTTGGACCTTATTGGGTTTTCCTGAAAAGAACTTTGTTCTTGAATCACAGATGGCGAATGAGTGGTTGACTTACTGACCACTCTACTCCCAGAGGGCTGGTTATATTCATGTTGTGGTTTCTTTCGCCTCCTTTCAGTATGAACGATTCTTTAAGATGAATCACGTTTTAGATTTTCTGATTTGTTTTTGTTTTTTTTATTTGACCGGCGAAGATTAATTCAGACACGGACACTTTAAAAGAACCTCTTTTGTTATCAGAGACCCCCAAAACGTAAATCAGCCTCAATACTCTGATATGCACTTTTTAATATTTCATAACGTTTTTTCTAAACTATCTATACTATCAGATGTACTATTTTACTACCAGAAATATTTTATTTTTAAGCGTCAATATATTAACTATGTTTTAAACAAACATACCGTATTTGGCACAATTCTTTGCTTTAGAAGTCTCAAGAGTTTTTTTCTTAGTAAAAGTTGAACTTGAAGCGTTGCGGAACCAATTGTTATAAATTAAAATAAAATAATATAAATAAAAAATAAAATAAATAAAAAAATAAAATAAAATAAAATAAAAAAAATTAAAATAAAAAAAATAAAATAAAAAAAATGTGAATTGGGAATAACTCATGAAACTTACTAGATTAATGACAATTAATGAGTTAAGAGTATTTTCCGACTATCCATTATATGAAATAAAACAGTAATTGTAGTCAAATTTTCAGGCTAAGAATTTCTTTAGACGTCTTTCTTCTTAAGATGTCTTTGTATTCTAGACTTATCTACACGCTATTATCGCTCGTTTGTCTACTTGCCTGTCGTTTTGACACAAGCAAGATTGGCTAACCAGCTGGCAATCCTCTTCTTGCTATTTAATTATTAAGTTATATCATTATATTCAACCGTCATCAAGAGAAATGATGAAATTATGAAAATGAAACTTTCCCACAACCTATTCATTTTTGTGAATAGCACTATTCTTTATAATGGCATTATCAAAACAATGATGTCACTCTCGGCGTGTCTATTGAAAAGTTAATGGTACATTAGCGCGAACAGAAATAGACCGGCGGTGTTTATTCTAGAGCTTGTTTTCTTGTGTGCTAAACTGTCAAAGGTACGCAAAGTTACAATGAACACAAAGTGTAAAAGTTTGGTTTTTTTGGTCAGAGGATACGAAGGAAGAATTTAATAACAGTAATTTTGCGCACGACAGAAATGAAAATTTCAATCGTTCTGTAGTTATATTAACATTTTGTTCGTATTTCGTATTACAATTTCAGTAATATTTTACAAATAAAGCAATTATAAAGTTAACGCTGATAACATTGGTTTTCTTCGAGTTCTCAAAAATAAAACAACAGATCTATAACATAAGAATAATGCTAAGAAACTGGTTTTATAGTTTTGTATTTGTGTCATCGATATAACATCACGAATTTGAAATACAACGTTGAAAAAGCGTTATGTTTCTAAGAGGCAACCGTTTGTTGAGTCAACAGGTCCGTTGAAGCAACCGTTCGCAAGGTTCTTGTGGATTTTATGACTCAAATGGATTTATAGTATGATTCCACTGGATTTTCATGGACTTTACGAAAGGGCAAGTAGAAAGCTCCTATAAACGTTCGAGGTTTTATCCGTTTCAACAGTTGTTGTTCTGGTGTATTGGATTCTTAAAAAACAGTACTTTTTTGTTCAGATGCTGAATGTAGCTGTTGAAAATTTTAACTTTTACATAAATATTCAATTCGTATTTGAATAATTTACCAGAACGTCACCTGCTTGCGACACGGCTTGTGCAGTGTAATGCTTCAGGGTTCACCGACAATATATATCGAACTAATAACATATTTGTTAATACGAATGTAACTTTTTATTTCTTCGTTGGTATATCTACGAGTATATTATTGATTCTAAATGCTCACAGAAATTGAAAGAAAAATATATTTTGAGAGATGTCTGTGGTTCCGTTAAATACCCAGGAATTCGGAAAAAGTAAAAGTAATGTCGATTCTGACTGAGAAATGAAAATATTTGATTGTGTTATTCTGTATATTCTCATACTGCGCAATCAGTCTTAATTCTAATATTCCATGCTTCACTGCTTACGTCATAAATGAGTTCTTGGTATGAAAAGAACTATTGTTCTGTGTTTACACACACTGTACTATGTTATAGCAGCATTTGTGAAGACTCATTTTCTTAAAATAACTTATTTAAATGTTATACGAGAGTATCTTTATTATTTTTTCTTGGACAGTATTCTTGCTACATTTTGAAAAAAAAAATACTTTGCTTGATTTTGTAGAACACTATTTTTTCGGGTGCATGGCACTAGTATGAAACTATATTTGCGAACAAACTGTTGTCCTTTATGTACTAGCAAGCCCAACAATATTATATGAAAATACCAGGTTTGTAAAATCGAATAAAATAATATACTTGGACTCTTTCCAATTTGAACGGTTTCTTAGATTAAAGGCTGCCCCCGAACGGGAACGACAAAGCGAGTGGGCCGAAGGAACGCCTCGGACATGGTTTTATTTGTGTTCGTCCTTTCACCTTCTATCATCTCCATATCACGTCATTTTTACAGTTACCATACTGTTAAATGCAATAGTGGTTGCTAATAACATTAAATAACAAAAATAAATAAATAAAAGAAAAGAAGAGAAGAAAAGAATAAAAGAATAGAGCGGGAACAGCAAAGCGAACGGGAACGTAAAGAAACTTGAAAGACGGATATCTCAGGTAGGCT
The DNA here is from genome assembly GCA_017312745.1 of Gryllus bimaculatus. Taxonomy (NCBI): domain Eukaryota; kingdom Metazoa; phylum Arthropoda; class Insecta; order Orthoptera; family Gryllidae; genus Gryllus; species Gryllus bimaculatus. The sequence goes on from BOPP01000062.1 coordinate 3,310,438, forward strand.
TTCACAATACGACAGGAACCCGAAGCTTGACATGCACGGGAATGAGAAAGATGTTCAACATAACGGGTAGATGGTTTATCTTGGCCCGGTAACGGAAAGCCTCTCATCCAATGAAAGTGCAGCAAATGGCAGCGAAGGTTTTCGGTTTTTAGAGCCAGTGAATTGCGCGACACTAGTCTGGAGAGGAGTAGAGAGTGTAGTGCGATTCTGGATGGATTTGCGAAGTTACCGTTTGAGGCAAGTGTGGTTAGTCATTGTTGAGTTGTTTTAGTACTTTTTACTAATCATTGTTTAATTATCTATTCTTATTCTTAGAACTAAAATCCTCCCCAAATAAAATTTATATTTTTGTTAAAGTACATTAAAGTTATTTGATTTTTTTGTTAAATTTTATTAGTTCTATTTTCCGTATGTCAAAAGAAATGTTTGTATTTGTTCGTTCTTATTATTTTGTTGTGTTTTTTAATTATTATTGTTTCATTTTGGTGTTTATTATTCAGCACATTCATTAGCACCACACGTATACACAACGGACAGATGGCAAAACAAAGAAGGAACAGAGTTGCGTTGCTAGAAATGCTTTGGTTTCGGCAATTGTTTCTTGAAGTTCTCTTTTTTGCGGGTACGTCGCGTTGCCGTTCCCGTTCGTGGGCTGTCGGAGAGCGGCCTTAATACGAATTGTTCCGTCTAAGGAAATGAATTCATTCCAAGAAGTAAATAAGAACAACGATTGGTCAAAATTAGTAGGCCTACAATTACTTTCAAAAGGGTTTCTTGTCTTTCAGAATCAGTTTATTATATAAATTAATTTTCATTCTTACGTCATGTACCTCAATGTTGTTTCCCAATTCGAAATGTGGCACTCAAATACATAGAAGTTAATTCAAGCGACTCTATTGTGACAAAAATGTAAAAAAATAACACATCTCGAAATTCACACTATTGATATGAAGTGTTCATATTGTCTCAAAGAAATAATGGTAAATATTTGATATTTACTTAATTTAGTTTCAGAATTTAAAATACCAATTCTTCATAAAAATATTTGGGAAACAATTTCAAGTGGGTTTTTCATCATTCTCCATATATTTACAAGTGATATACACAACTTTTCCCACTTATATTGCAAATATTCTTCACCCTTTTTTATATAAATAAGGTATAATAAATAATTAACATTATTAATAATTAACATATACTTAGCTAAATCTGATGAATATTACCACAAGAATATGTTCCCGCCAAGTTATGATAACAATACTACGCACCGAGAGATCGTAAACTTTGAACTTGTCCTACTTCTAGGTTCTCCAGTCGTCTGACCCATATGAATGACGCGCCTAACATACCTCGCGTTTTCCCTCGTGAGGACGGGTGGGAGCGAAGTGCATTTCCACGCAGAGGAAGTCTCCCCCTCCCCAGCGTCGTTGCCATACTGCGCCAGCCCACCCTGAGACAGAGAGCTCTCATGGACATGAGGCTCTCAGAGGACATGAGGTTGGCATGGAAGCCGAAATATCCTACGTGGCGGCGGTGATGATAATGTAAAAGATGTGATGGAGTGGTTGATGTTTCCGAGTACGTCATCTGTGGTGATTAAACCGTTAGTGTAGAGCATGTTTGACTGCGAGGAAAAGCCTCCTCTCTTGATACTCCTCCTCTGTAAGGAGACATCTGGAGGTGACCTACACTTCAGTTGATTGATTGATTAGCGATTCTGGGCGCGTCGACTGCTAAGAACATTTTTCCTGTAAGTGTGGTTTATGTTCTTTTCTCGATAGGTGTCTGTGATCTTACCCCGCTGGAAGGTGATATCCGGTACCGACCTACTGTCGGCTGACAGGATTTTTCCTAACCACATCTCCCTCCATCTTTGCAGCGCCCCAGGTGGCACAAATTGTAAGCTTCCTGCCAGTCTCTCGGCATGTGTGGTAGTGTAGTGAATGTTAATGTGTTATTAAGTAAGGGGTGATGATAGATGGTCCGTTGGTTAGGGTACTATTCCGGCATTCATCTGTTGTTGATCGGAGAAACCACGGAAAACTACCGATCAAAACAGCCGGCCGCTAGACTTCTCCTCTAGTCAGTCGCTGGATTAAGTAGCTAAACTTCACGGCTAGGTACGAAAAATCCGGCTCTTACGGGGCTCGACCCTTAGACCATCCCGTTCTCAGTCGCTGCAGAGACAGGAAATACTCACTCCGATCCAAATCCGACCGGTTGATGTAGCGGTGTCGATGGGGGAAATGCTCAAACAAATTAGCGGGTAAGCAAATGGACAAATGAGCAAATAGACGAGGGGATGAATGTGTAGGCAAGCAAGGGTTTGAGATAGTGAATGAGTGTCAGTTAAGCGAGCGTACGTGTGGATGAATGGGTGAATAGATTAATAGTTCATAAAGCGAGTGGAGATTGTGATGTAGGGGAATGAATTAGTCAGTAACACTACAGATACGGAGGCGAACCGAAGGGATGTCCCTAGAATCCCGGCCAGATGGAAGAGCGGGTCTGATAGCCCGAGTCTCGTCACGTAAAATAAGGCATAAACTAAACAAAACTGAATTGAACTATAATTGGCGGTCATTTGGTTAGCAGGCGAGGGGTAAGTGACCAGATGGTGAATACAAAATAGAAAGTTCTTAAATTTCGTTATGGTAGCAGACATCTTGTGGTGATCCATAATGTGAGAAAGGAAATAATCGTCCACAATTAAAATTATAATAATTTTATTAATTATCACATACCCAGAGACAAGATGGCTGCCACGTATCAGTACCCAGTACGGTTTTCAGTTTTACGTATTTATCCGACCATGTTTCGAACGTTGTAGGTGATCCACGTTGCTTGGGCAAGACCCACTCAAGATGAGAAATGTGTTTTCCCGAAATTTGGCTCTGGGAATGTGATAATTAAGCAAATTACTGTAATATTAATTGTGGACGATTGTTTCTTTTTCCACATAAAGGGCTTCTTACTTTCCCTCTTTTTTTATGTATTTGCGATGACCAACGAAATACCATAAATGTTTACCCATTCTTCGAACAGCTAGAATGAACGTAACTACAATTCTGAACATATCATCTGATCATTGTTCAATGTAAACATTTATCTGAAAAAAGACAATCTTTGGCGTATTAGAATCGTTTTTCAATAACGTAATTCTTTTCTGGGGGGGAGAGCGGTTAAAACAGATGAGAAATGGGTGCGTAAAACATACTAATAGCTTTCTTAGTACTTTGTTTTTACGTAGTTTCTGAATTAAAAAATATTGTTGGCAATGACAACATCTTTAATTATTTTAAAAATGCCAAAGATATCTTACCACAACACCTATATTTCTTAGTACCGTTATCATTATTAACTTTATTACAATGCACTGGCCTTATTCATAAATACAACTGATGTTTAGATCCTATTGTACATTTATTTGGTTCCTTAATACTGTCAATATTGTATTTTAAATTACTGGTACTATTATCTTACGGTATATTGTACTCCTCTGATGTTAAAATTAGTTTTATGTAAAGTGGATCAAACGTATAGAGATATATCAACCGTAACATTTTTTATTGTCTCTGGAATAATTTTAAACTCTCCGCACAATTCTCTTTTCTTCCCTCCTCCCCTTCCCTTTCCTGCCAGATTTCTCCATTCTTTTCTTTATGACCCCTTCTCCCGAATGTATTTTATTTTATATTTCACTACTAGGTATATAATTTTCTGCACTAATAATGTTCTGCTCTAAGCCGCCATCCTCATTAAGGTTTTTTGGCTTTACACAATCGCTTGAGGCGTACACCCAGATGCTCCCTTGTTTTGCACTTGCAGTCATAAATTAACCACTTGTTCCTTCTCTTAGATTCTCTCCTTTCTTCTTCCTCCTTCGGATTTCTTCTTCATTTTCAATTATGTTCCCCTCCAGATTAGTTTTCCCTTCTCTTACACTTCTATATAGGTTCGGCTCTAAGCCGCTATCCTTATTGAGGTTTTCTGTTTTTACTCAATTACTTAAGGCGTATGCCGGGATGGTCCCTAGTTTGCACACCCACATATAAATGAACAAATTGCTCCCCCTCTTAAATGTTACCTCTCAAATGAAAAAGCATGCTCTATAATCTGAGCCGCGCTATTAATAAAGGTATTATTATTAATATTATTATTATTGTTATTATATTATTACTATCAATTTATAAGCAAAATTGAGGATAACTATATCAGCGTAGAAATGGAGAAACAAGGGCCGGGTAAGCATTTGAGGGATAAGGAAAAAAGACGAAATCCAGGGCAGAAAAAAAGTGTACAAAGATTTCTAAGGAAGAAGACTGCCAGCAGCAATAAAAGAGGATACGAGGAGATATAACAAAACTGAGGAAGTATATATATGGGGTAAAACATAGATACGTAAATGTACTAAGAGTAATTTTAGGTAACAAATAAAGCAAACAGAGTACTTAGAATATGGATGAGAAACTGACGATAATTTGTGGATCTAAGAAGTGAGGGGATGACAGTGAGGAGATATAAAGAGATGGGTTAATTAGAGAAGCACATTACTCAGCAAGATGGTGAGTGGGGCGAAATTAAATGTAGTAATCAGAGCGCATGGTGAGATATATGCGTGAGATCATGAGATAGTAATTAAAGAGGTGTATCGGAACTGACAGGGTAGGCAATGTATACAAATATAGAATATATAGTTGACTTAGTTTACTATTACAGACATATTTCAGGGAGGGGATACATGGGTGCCAGATAAGTAAATGTGGGGTGAAAGGTGAATAAAGCTAAAGTACAACAAGGCGAGTGGGGGGTAAAAAAAGTTTAATTGTGTGAACGTACTATCCAAATATACAAGGAAGGCACCGCAGATGAGAAAATATAAGGAACAAAGTCGTTAAAGCAAATAGGTGTATGAACGATGTCCGATTGAGGTGAAATTTAGAATAGAAGTTTGTATAAATATGAAGCAGGAGAAAATCATTAGGATAGTAAAAAATTATGTGACCTGCTGGATAAATAATAATAATAATAATAATAATAATAATAATAATAATAATAATCAACCACGTAGTAAATGATTGGGGTTCAAAAAAACTGTGAGACAGTAGGAACGAATCTATGAAGTTGGTAGCAGATGACGTTCAAGAACCAAACCGACATGCGACCGAACGAATGGAGTTGACGTGTGGGCAGCGAGTAACGGTGTAAACTCTCGGGTTAATGACACCTATTCACCACTGAGCGAGAAGACAATTGGGACTAAATTATAGATACTTTTGGGACCATACGAAGATATAACATAGAAAATGAGCGTGGGTAGCAGTTCAATGATGTAACCAAACAATACATCCATGCGATTGAGCAAGTGGAAGTATAGGCGTAAGGAACAAGTGACAGGCTGAGCTGTTGGGTGAGAAACACTAATAAACGGAGCAGAAAAGCAAAACGAGGTCAAATCAAAGATACTTGTGAGACCGTACGGAGATGTGTAGCAGATAAAGTGCGTGAAAGTGAACAAACAAAGCGACTCTACAAACGGGAGCATGGATGGCAAGAGACAGCTGTGAGCTGACAGATAAATTACGCTTGACAGAATAGTCTATCGAGACGAACTCATAGATACTTGAGGGACGGCACACCGAAAAAAAAAAGAACCGTTGGGGTATACCAGATCCATGATACTGCAACAAGGTTCCTTGTTACGGTGTCATAGATCTGGTATACTCCAACGGTTCTTTTTTTCGTGTACAAATACAATTATGATCCAGGAAATGCGCGACGCTAGCAGATGAAGTGCAAGGAGAGAGAACCAAGTCAAACGCATGAGAGAGTGGAAGTGAACTTATAGGTAGCAATTGAAGGTGTGAGCTATCGAGGGAAAACGCCTTAACAAATTGGCTACTAAGACGAAATTATAGGTAGTGTGGCACCTTTGCCGGGGCAATAAATCACAGACGTGAAACGGTTTGTAATTTATTGAGTATTTATTTGAAACATGCTCCAACACCTGAATAGTATGTACAATAATTACAATAACCAATATTGACCCGCTACTAGAAGGAATGTCCCTGGTCACCACCACCGCGGGCCTGAGAATTACAAGATATCTTATTCGGTGCGATGCACCAGTTGCCTACGTGAGCATACAAGCGAATATGCCGCACCTCCCGTCTCGACGTAGCAACGGGCCGCTTTCAGTTCCCTGCCCTCAGTAGCCTATGCATTTAAATGCAGCGCCGCGCACAACCCACTAATGACTGTCCTACCGACGCGCCAAAGAATCAAAGAAGGAGTTAGGTCCGGTCCGTTTATATTAACCTTCTGAACCGGCTGACGGAACGGTGTCATCTTCGCTGTTTCCGCCGACGCGTTTACACAGCTAGCCTATCTTGAGGGTTCACGAGGTTTTGCCCAAGTTGGTTCTACGGGGGTTGCACAAGTCGGCCACCGGCACGACACGGCACCCTATTTCGGTGCTATCCCATGGAGCAGAAACTACACGTGAACCTAATAATTTTGTCACGTTTGTACAAGGCGACTGATATGACGCCACAATAGTTGAAAGTGTAGATAGTGAAGTACATAGTAGAAATTATAGGCAAAACAAACGAATGGTCAAAAAATTTGTTGTGGGTAGTAGTGGGTAGCAGATGTGTGCAACAGGGTGGTGAACTCATAGATCATCAAGGCGACCTCGTTAATGCAGAAGGGACCGTATGAGCAGAATTTTGTCCAAGGAAGTGGGCGTTGTTAGACGATGAAGTGCAAGGTCAGCAAACCGGGCAAGCGATCGAGAGAGTGGAAGTAAACCTATGGGTAATAATTGATGGTGTGAGCTACTGAGGGGAAACGTCTGAGCGATTAAGGCGAAATTACAAAATAGTTGTAGGGCAGTACAAACGAAGAGATGACTAAGAATGTGGTCATGGGTAGAAGTGGGTAGAAGAGATCAACAGGGTGGCTAACTCGTAGGTCATTGCGACGAACTCTTAGACTGTTGAGGGACCGTACGAACAAAATTATGACCAAGGAAGTGTGTGTCAAAGTCATAGGTTATCGAGGCGAACTCAGAGATATTTGAGGGACCGTACGAACAGAGTTTTATCCAAGTACATGCAGATGAAGTGAAGTCAGAGAACCAAGCAGTCAAGCAAAAGAGAGAGTGAAAGAGAACCTATGGGTAGCAATTGATGGTGTGAGCTATCAAGAGAAATGCTCCTGAGCAAGTAGGCCATTAAGGTGAAACTACAAATACTTCTTAGACTGTGCAAACGCAGAGATGGTCAAGAAAGTGGTCTTGGGTAGAAGTGGATTGCAGAAGAGTGACATTCGGTTGACGAACCAAGCACCTAGGCGAGTAGACACTTGCGGCGAAATTATAGATAGTTGAAAGTTCAGGCAGTGAAGTAGATAATAGAAATTACAGATGGTTCAAACGAAGAAATGGCCAAGAAAGTGGTAATGGGTAGAAGTGGACGAGTGCAACAAGATGGGCGAACAAAGCGAGTGAGCGAGTGGGCACTAGAGGCAAAATTATAGATAGTTAAAAATGGGGCAATGAAGTATGAATAGAAATAGAACTTATAGATAGTTGAAAGTTCAGGCAATGAAGTAGATAATAGAAATTATAGACGGTACAATCGAAGAAATGGCCAAGAAAATGGTAATGGGTAGAAGTGGACGAGTGCAACAAGATGGGCGAACAAAGCGAGTGCGCGAGTAGGCACTGGAGGTGAAATTATAAATAGTTGAAAGTTCAGGCAATGAAGTAGATAATAGAAATTACAGGCGGTACAAACGAAGAAATGGCGAAGAAAGTGGTAATGGGTGGAAGTTGACGAGTGCAACAAGATGGGCGAACAAAGCGAGTGGGCGAGTGCCCGTGTGCGAAGGGGCGTAAGTGGACGAGCGAAAGCCGCAAACAAGCCACGGCGCGTGGGCGGGTGGATCGAGGGCGACGGGGGGCGACGCAGGGCCGCCCGGGCGATGGACCCGTCCTCCGCGCGGGGCGCCGGCTACTCCGCGCGCGCGTGGAATGGGCCGCCCCACCCCCCGCCCTTCAACCCTGCCCTGAGCCACTGGCCTCGCCCTTCGCCTGCTACAAACACCGCTGCTAATGCGCTGTTGATTAGCCGGTCTGTGTGCGCTGGCGGCGACCTTGGGAGGGTCGCACTGCTCTGCCGAGGGTGGGCTGCCTCGCCTCGCCTCGCCTCGCCTCGCCTCGCCTCGCCTCGCGCGACGCCCAGCCGGCCGCCCGCCCCGCGCGTGCCGGTCCCCCGGCGAAATGAACGCGTCAAATTCGTGCAAGTTCGGCAACCGCACTCAACGAAATAGCGTTTCCATTAGTCTACAGGCGGAAGAGCTCAAATTGCCAGTCCAATAACCCGATAACATTTCTGCTGGAACTTAATTATCCAGTATCACTAAGACATACTGCCTGTTACATGCCTGTAAAAATTCCGTTGTTTGCGGGGAGGGGGGCGGTTATTCGACTGTAAGGAAAATATTTCCAACGTATTGAATGTCCAATGTTACAAATAATAATCAATATTAAAATAATATTTCAGTAAACATAATTAAATGTTCAACTATTTACGATTTAACCACCGTATCAGGAAATACAATAGCAATATATAGCATAATATTTACTTCGCATTTTTATCTATTGTAATTTCGAAAGAAATAAGCTGCAGTTTGCACAAGAGAAATGAATAATCAAAATTTTCTGTACTTTACATCATGATTACATTACGTTGTATCATTCATAATTTCATTTATATTCATCAATGTTTACAGATTTGTAAAATATTAAAATGTATTTATTAATCATTCTTGAATAAGAAAAAAACTATGATGTGCGTTTATTATAATATGCAAAACATTCATTATTTTACCCGGTCTACACAATAATACTGAATTTTCTGAAGGTTTCGCAGAAAAAAACAAAACAGTTTTAAGAATCCTAGTATTTGTGCAGTTGTATATTGAATAAATTGTAGATGTACTGTTGCATAATGAAAGTCTGTCATTCTAGATAATATAACCTTCCCTACTTGTTCAAGTTAAGAATTTCTATACGCGGAAGAATGAGATTTAATATTGACAATACAAGAATTGGCAGATTCACAATTTATTCTCTTCAGTATGTTTTAAAAAATAAATATTTTCTACTTAAAACACGTCAGACACAAGAGGATCCATGCTTTCCATCAAGATTGTTAGGATAACAATAAACATAAGGAAAACATGGTTTTTATCAATTAAAAATTAAATGCCTCTTAAAAATATTTCCATTATGAATACATAGGGAACTCAATACAGCTTAAGAAAAAAAATACAGCTTAAGGACTGATTCGCCCTCATTTATATTCATTTTTAGTAACTTAATACAAATAAAACAACACCCCACATGTTCATCAGTCTGACGAAAACGAAAAAGTCAATCAACAACTTAAGACGTGCAATAATTTATCACCATAAGTAAGGAAAAACAATATTTTTTTTTTAAATAAGCGGTTAGAGGTAGAAATAAAATACACAACACAATAAAATAATCGTTTTAAATTTACACATTCCATACACTACCAACAATTTCAATTAACTACAACACTCCAAAGTAAAATACCGTAGGTAATTATTAACAATGGTACTGGTATGGTATACATGGTATTCCGAATTCATATACCGAAAGTGATGCTTGCGGACAAATCAAATGCAATTATTTATCTTAAGATATGATTACAATTGCAAGCCTCTATGCGTGTTCCTGACCGTGTGGCCTCGCACGGCGTGCCCCGATCTGCCAGAGCCGATTTAATACCTTAACCAAGATTAAACTAAGTCACGCTAATAATTTTGAATAATGCATCATAACATATACAAATAATATGAAAATAAAATGTGTGTTTTTCAATTTAAAAAGTAGAGTTTAAATACATTAATGTACCCATGATTTAATACATAAAATTGCAAAAAATATTGAAGCATGCAGCAGGCATCGAACCCATGTGCTTCCTCTGCATGTGGATGTGTTGGCCATGCGTCAGCGCAGCGTACCTGTTCGCGATGTGCTCGGCCGCAGCAGCGCGTCTGGGCGACGGCTACAGCGGCAGCGGCTGCTCGAGCTGCGTCGTCGACCACGGCAGCGGCGGCGGCGGCGGCGACGAAACGGCAGCGGCCGGAGGCAGCGGCGAGCGCGGACTGAGTCGCTGGCTGGCGCGCGCGCTCC
>BOPP01000062.1:3320676-3345516 GCA_017312745.1 Gryllus bimaculatus
AGGGCTCCCTTGCTGGAGGAACGGATCGGCTTAGGTGGCTGTTGATGTAGCTGCATGGCCTCTTGACTGGGAGCTTCTAGGGTTACACTCCCCACGGTGCCAGCATTTTCGACACTACCTACACAGCTAGGTCGAATTCTGCCGCTGTCTGGAGAAGAATTCTAGCGCCGGCTGCTCTGAGCGGTAGTTTTCCGATAAACACCAGGCTAATGCTGGATCAGTACCCTAACAAACGGGCCATAGACCGCAGGCGATCTTTCCTTCCTCTTCCTTATCCTATCCTCATTCCTTACACACATTTACACTTACATGCAGTATACATGCCGGGATATAGGCAGCTGAGAGCTTGTCCCAGCTAGGGCGGTGCCCTGCTGGTGCGAGATGCCAGGTTGGGGAAAATCTCGCGAGTCGACGTGTAGGTCGGCACCGGATTGCGCCATTCAGCGGAAGAAAATCACCGACGCCTGCCACAGGGAACATGCATTACATTTGCGGGACTAATGACCTTAGTATTGACAAGCCCGAAATCACTAATCAATCAATCAATTCATTGAGAAACACACAAATGATGAATCTATCAGCCATTCTGTTGCTATAACATGGGTTTAATGCCGAAGGAGGTGTATAGATTTTCGAAAAAAGAAGCTGAATCCGTGAACGATCGACCTACTAGATATTGAACCATTCAGAAGAAGGAAGTATCCCCAGGCGAAGCTGTGTGAGTGTTCAAAGAGCGAAACTCCACAGCGATTATGTATATGCCGCATGTTCTTGCTATGATATACTTGCGAGAATAACAGCTCGATTGCTTCCAGACTTGCAGCGAGTCGGTAAACGATAAAACTGGCTGTTTCACAGCCAGAACATCGACTTTTACTCTGAAAACGTTTAGTGGATTTTCCCAGAGAGAAAACTCGACAGCGATCATGTTCTTGCAACATGTGAAAGAATTGTATGTGAACTGAACTTGCTCCTTGGTGATAAACGATCGACATAATAGCTGTTCAACCAATAGAAAATGAGTAAAACACCAGCGAAACTGTGCAACATTTTTGAAGAGCGAAAACTTCACAGCAGTCACGTACTTACGATGTGTGAAAGACCTCCATTGTTTGCTGAACATGTACCCAATGGACTCGGTTCCCGGAATGACTTCGACTGTGGGTGTTTTGTAAGGGCAAAAGCTCCACAGTGGTTATGTCGTTCTTGCTGCATGTAAATGAGCTTGATTGCTTCCTGAACAGACAACGGGAGAATGAAAGGTAAACTAGTGACCTTTGAACCTTTACCCAAGGGCGGTGGGTGGATTTTCGAAGGACGCAAAATCTACTGTGGTACTTACATTTTGTGAAAGAACTAGAGTCCTTGCTAAATAAGTGGATGGACGGTTAGCCTGCCGGTCTCCAGAGTAGGGACTTGAAACAGAGCTGCGAGGCTTTTAGAAGCAATAAATCTTATCACTAGTCGTGTCATACTTGTGAGATGTAACTTCTCAAATTCATTGCTTTCTATACAGGAAATCTATAGGTTAAAGGTTACCTGCTAGCCGCACAACCTTTGCAGCGCTGGTTTGACCTCGGCTGAGTTTTGTAGTTTTTTATGTAGGGGTGTGTGAAAATTTCACATTATTGTACGTTCAGTATGAAGACTGAATTGCTTTTTGAAAAGGCATCCGATTAATAAACGTTGAACCTTCTAGGCGTTAGACCCTCACAGCGAAGGGTTGTCTCCGATTGCATATATTTTGGAAGAGCGAAAGTATCCATACTATTACAAAGTATCCATAATATTCTCGTGGCATCCATTGCTTACTGAACAGGTAAACTTTTAGACTATTTATTATTAGTTGTAGTATTATTTAATATTGCACTTTGTTACAAATATAGAGATCATTTCAAAAGTGCATGTGTCTTTCAGCCAATAAAAAGCTTACCCTCAAAACGTTTAAGTTATCTCGAGAATAACTTTACTGGAGAACAGAAGAAGGAAAAATCGGGAATCTGAAGACGAATATATTTTTATCCAAATTCTTTGCAAACTAAATAAAAAGTCACAGGCGGATATTACTATTTTTCTTGTCCAATTCTTCAAATAACTACCAGCGTCTGTAACGAAACAACGTCAGAGCAACTTACCCGCAATTCTACACCTAAGCTTCAACAAAAACCCATATATATACACACACATTCACATGCCATACACAAGCCGACACTCGTCTTTCTAGATTGTAATTCTTTCCGAGACAAGCCGGTTTTATTTTTCTCATTTACCAAGTATTGTTATAATATCTCTAAACTGGAGAAATTTCTTGATCTTTTTTTCAAAAACGAAAGACCTAGTCTATGTTAATATATCATGAGAAAGAAAGTTATATATCATGCCTAATTCCATACAGTTAATTTACGATTCCCGATTCAAAATCCACAGTAGCTTTGGCGTCTTTACGACATGTAAAAGAACGCTGACCTAAATATTGAGCAAATCTAAATCGTCCGACAATTGCCGCCCTAATAAAATATCAAATTCGTTCAGCCATATGGCTAAAAGCAACTCCGCACCTTGCCACATCAAATTACTACAAACGGTTCAAAACAATTTAATTTCGGAAAATCATTAAAGCACTTTGGTTTATTTGTAGTAGTCAAATACATAGCGAATAATAAGTTGCTCCAATCACTGAATTTCTGCCAAAATTAAATGAATAATTTTATTGCATATCCCTTTTTTAGAATAGTATTTCTATCTGTTCACTTTTTACAAATTTTCAGGGTTTTGAATAAACTATACATTACATAATGTTTTGGCAAAATGTAAGATTTAATGAAGGAATAATTATAATTTAAACCTAGTTCGTAGTGTTAATAAGCGGGAGCAGGGATTTCAACTCCCTGAAAAGTATGATCTGCTCCCTGAACAGGAAGAAATAAATATGTTTATAAAAAGATCACGCGTACCTCATGAGCAATAATAACAACTGACAATTAGAGCATTGTTGTTTTGTTGTCTAGTAATGAATAAGGGAGACAAAACACGTAGAACCCATACATTGGATCTAAAACAAGGAACTCACATCAATGTGAAGGCTTTGGGATGTCCGAGAGACGCCACGTCGAGGGCGGTGATGCCGACGTTCGACCATCTTGTCGTGGTCTTCTTCAGGGCTGGCTGCATTCTCACATTAATGTCTGGGATGGATCATCCATTGAATTCGTAACCTTGAAATAATCCGGTTCTGCAAGTACGTGGATATCATGTCGATGGTAATATTGGCCTGAAATGCCTCAAGAATAATAATAATAAATAGTCAAACTTCCCGGATTATATTTTCAAAAAGAAAAACATTAGTTTCTTTTACTACTGTGCAACGTCGGCTAGCAGGGTTTTTCCCAACCAGGTAACTTTCCCCGGCCACAAAAATCTTTGGGTTCGCTGACTGGTGCCCCATCACATGTGGTAGTATAGTGCTTATAAGTGGAAGGATGTGTAAGTAAGGATGTTGATAGGAGAGAAGGAAAGATCACGTGCGATCCGTCGCCTGTTTGTTAATGTACTGCTCCAGCATTCGCTGAGTGTTGATCGGCGAAACCACTGAAAAGTATTGGTATGAACAGCCGGCTAGTAGCATTCTCCTCCAGATAGCAGCTGAATTTGACCTAGATATCTTGCTAGTGTCGACAATCCTGCTCCCGACGGGATTCAAACCCTAGGTCTAGCCGGTCATAGCCACTACAGTGACATCAGTCGATGCTCTGATCCACATAAGCCGGTCGATAATCGCGATCTACGATTTCATCTCAATGCCGTTTTAACGTACCGAGCAAGTCCAACATTCGGTGTAGATAAGGGGAGTGGTCAGGTCGCGTCCGCAGTCTTTAAGAGCACCTATCAATCAATCGTGCTGGTAATTGAAGGCCACTGAACAAATCAAAGCTCCAGATTCATGAAAAAGGGAAGTTTTTACATCTATAAATCCATTGTCGTTTGAGTTGATTAACACATCGCAGGGAGGGAGAAGTTACCCGGTGTGTTGCGTCAACCAATCAGATTTGAATCATTGTGATGTCTTGAGTGCTGGAATTTTTAATATTGTCCATATTTCACTTAAAATTACGCAAAAATTACTTTAAAAATTATTTTTTTAAATATGTATGACAATTAAGGAACTAATTATTGAGCACAAATTTCATTTAACGAATAAAATTATATCTTCAATTTTTGATTGCAGAAACATTCTGAAAATTTTCAAACTATTGCAATTTATAGAAAATTTAAGAGTACCCGTGAAAATTGAACCTAAGCAGCCATCTTTATAGACGAATTTCATTTTATTCTTACAAGAAATTTGATGAAACAAATTAGAGCCATATTTGAGAAAAAATTAAATGACCCAGGTCAAATGTCATGGAAATTACCCCCGAAATTTTAAGAATAATTTTAAATATCGCCTGGATTCTAGATGAGATAAATGGAACCAGGTGTATTCATTTTTTAAAAAAATCCTATGAATATTTTAGGTGCTTAGTTCACATGTGGATGAATGATTGGAACGACTGACGGACGGACTTTTTGCCATAAACTAATTTTTCGATATCAAGGACGAACAAATCATGCATTCTTGACTTTACAATTAATTAGAGGACGTAATTTACTACGCATTGGAACATAATTTACTGCATATTGTTATGCCGATGCATTACATAATTTTCTCAATACAACGTATATTATTCCACGTAAAGTTCGGCAATACGAGAAAGTACAAATGTACCTTTTACAAAACAATACAATGTAAATATAATAGAAAATAAAACGGAACCATTGTGCTTATTGGGAATAACTACAAGTGCCCAGCTCATTCGCACCCAATTGAAACCACGAGTTGGGATAACTGCAAACAAACACGTCAACAAATATTATAAATTGCGACACGCTAGTTAAAGAGAAACACAATGCAATCGCAATTGCTCATACATAAGGTTTCCGTTCAAACCCGCCCAAATACAATTCGCCAGGGATATACTCTGAATATAATATTTTGAAAAATTAAAAGCGATCGGAAATTTTAAGCATATTTTGTATCGGGCTGCATGGCGAGGAAATATTCGTCCTTTATTTCTCTGCAATCTCTTCCACCGTTCGCAGGTCCTGGCAGTCGTCGCTGTAGAGATAAGCCTCTGCCATCTTCAAATTCGAAACAGAGCCGCGCGGTGACGACTGCCAAATGGTTTCGTACGACTTGATGAGTGATCTCAGCGAAAAGTCCAGAAGCCGCGCAACGACGCATTATTGTGTCAATAGATGATGCCTACGGAAAAGTCTTTTGGTGTAGATACAACTAATGCAAATACAATATTCTGCAACAGTTGATTTTGAAGCATATTCAGTACTGAGTTAGAAAACGATTAATTTGTTTTAAAGGAAATATCCGAGCGTGCTTGCTAGGACAACGAATAATGTTCAATGTCATTGAGATATGTAGGTAGTAGTTACTAAAAATAGGCAATCTATGCAACGAAAAGCTGATTTACTTATAAATTTGGATTAACAACATCTTGATAATATGCAAGGTGTGCTGCGATGCAAGCTGTTTGATGAAGAATGATTTGTATACGAAAGGTACAATAACAATAAATAACTTGGAATATTATTATTGTTACTATTATTATTTAATTGCAATTTGTTGTTGATTTTTGCTGTAGATCTTAGTTTAATGATGTTACAAGAAAGAACGTTTGATGCAGGTCTGGTCTCGTCTGAAGTAAGTGGTGTTACTTTACATTTTTATCATGTTGTACTGTAATTGTTTAATGCAATTGTTAACCCTTTTTGTTATATACCTGCAATACTCTTGAAAAGGTGCATGCATAATGTACGAAACGTTGAGATGTAAATAAATAAATATATACAATAAGATTCACATTTCCTGATATGTACTTGTGGTTTGATCATGTATGGTCTAGACCTGAATCATACATCCCTTCTATGAACATGATTGTTATTATTATTATTACTATTATTATTACTATTATTATTATTATTATTATTATTATTAGCATATGAATCAGTGCTGACCACGCTACACTTTTCTTTCTCCGAGGCCCTGTTGTATTCTGTCCTGGAGAGATCAACGTGTGGAATTATGGGGATCAGCCTTTCGGGCTACATCCCTTGGTTAAGACAAGGTTGTTAGCCTTAAATATCAATTAGGGAGGAATATTATGATATTATCATTATTATTATTATAGGGTGATGAGGAGGAGTGAAAGAACTAGGATGATGGTAGGAGGTATTAGGTGGGGTAGTGGGAGGTGTTCGTGGGATTTTGGAACCATCCCAGTATTCGCCTTGTGACCGAGGGAAACCACGAAAACACCCGGTCGGAATGGGAATCGAACCCGGACCTCCGGATTGCGAATCCAGTTCGCTTCGCACTGAGCCTCTTCGCTTGTTATTGTTATTATTATCATTATAATAATAATAATAATTATTATTATTATTATTATTATTATCATTATCACAATAGTGTTATTTTACATAATCGTTACAAATAGAATGAGAAAGTCTGTGCCGTTTTGTAGCATCGCTTATCTTATTTACCATTAATCTTAATGGGGACGTATTGTCAAAACATCTCGTTCCAAGTTCGTCCGTCCGCTTTCCCAGAGCGAACCACCGTGCGCCGCCACAGCGTCTCTCGACCCTTTCGAGGCCGGAACGAAATCAAACAAATAGCGCGCTACAAACGCAGCTATAAGGTGGAATGGGCCAAATCCCGGCGGAAGCCCGCAAACAGAATTAGAGCGGGAGGGCGACCTCGGAAGAGGCCGCGAACAATAAGCTGCCCTCCCCGGAGCTCGCCCCTCCCGCCCCACCGCCCCGCTCTCCCACCGGAAATTTGATCGAAGGAGTAATTCCGATGAATGCCGCTCCAGTTTTTTCCAACGCGGATCTTCCGCAAGCTGAAAGTTACAATTGAATGCCTCACAGCGCCCTGCTTTCCGGTCAATTTCTTGTTGCTGTTTCTCGCAAATAAATTATTTCCCTTTTGAGGAAGGACCAGATTCCCTCTCTTTTTCGCAGTAATAAAAAACTCTAATCACATTGCTGCTTTGAAAATTTTGATCAGTCTCAGTTTCAAGTTCTAGCTTGCTGTTTAACTCCTTCGTGTATTGTTCTTATAGGGGAAGTGATTTGAGAGAAATAAACTTGGGGTCGTAATCAATAATATAAATATAATAAAACCTACGTTAAATATAAATTAAATGTAACTGCAAATTAACTTATCCCCATAGCATGTCACACAGATTTTAACTGTTTTCGACGTGAATAAATAAATAGATACATTTCCGTACCAGAGTGATGTATATTTTTAAGGATCATATTTTCCAGGGAAGAAGATATAAATTGGGAAAGAAAATGCGTAGGCAACGTTCACCCGTAATAAATTTTTCAAATTGCATATAAAGTTAAAAAATTAGCTTGCTAATGTGATTGCATGTCATTTTCGTTAACACTTGACATTCAAAATGAATAGCTTTATTAACATGAGATACAATGAGATTAAAATCAAAAGCCCTCGTCTACTAGAAATCGATTTATCAACATGTATAATAGTAAGAATAATGAGTTACAACTTATTCTACAGTCCCTAAAAGCCACAAACAATAAAGATTCAATATCCAAACTCTCTTTAGTTTAAGGAAATGTGTTTATTTAAAAAAAATTCAAATATTTTGGATACTTTGATTTTCATATATGATACTGGGATTCTAGGAAAACTCTTCTTTACCTAAGAAAAGGTAACACTCATCTTTTCCCACGCGTGTTGCAATGAATAACTTATGTTGATACCTATTAGCAATTTAAATGTTTAATTTCAAATCAATTCACGCGACGTGATTGCAAACTCGAGTGAAATATTCAATTAACGTTTCCATTAGTTTGTATTTGATTTCATATTCCATTTTAGACTGTCATTCAGAAATGAACAAACATGTTTTTCAATTATTTTGAATGATTTTTAAATATAAAGGCTGACAGGTTTCAAAGTACTAATCTAAATAAAACACTGCAAATTAATAAGAAGAACGTTGCAATCATTTTCGATCCAAAATTAGAGATACTGTAGAACAGACTTTCATATTCTTCCTACATTCATTCATATTATCTTCTAATAAAAAGTTCGTGAACTTTTATTTTAGTGATAGAACAGTAGCTGTTACCGTCTCATAAAGCATCCTCCGTCGTGTAAAATGTATACAAATATCTGGGCAAAAGTAAAGACTGAGATAGAAGCACCAATATTCAAACTGCAAAAGGTATTCGCCGAGGAGATCCGTTATCACCGAATATTTTCATAAGTGAACTAGAATAAATCTGTATAAACATCAAGAACGAATACTGCCTACATATAAATGCAAGAAAATTAAAAAATCTATTATTTGCAGATGATATAATAATGTTCGCAAAATCCACAAACGAACTGGGAGGTACTCTTAATTAGATATCGGGTCTGTGCAACAATGTACGTTTACACACGAACACTACCAAGCCTAAAATTATGACAAACTGGTCAGCCACACCCATTACAATAAATAACAGTACAGTTCAAGAATACCAGTATTTGGGACAAATAGTGTCATTCCAAAACATAAAAGGAAATTAATACTCGGATCTCTGACGCATGGTGTAAATTCTACAGTTTATAGTTTATATTAAACATCAAAAAATAGAAATTAAAAGACATTATACCCTGAGACAATGCCAAGCAAAAATATTTTTTAACGCAAAGTAAAATGTTAGTAACAACTGAATATGAACGTGTCCAATTATAGAAAGGATTTGGCAGAACAGATTCAGATACAGGCTTTAAAATCTTAAACTAAAAGCCAAATTATTTCCATTATCCTCTTCTGTGAGATAAGGCAGTAGATGTTATTCGATCGCGAAGAACTGAAAAGCTTGCAGAGAGAAAATTTGTCATTTCCAAGTACCTATATTAGAGAGCTAGCTAAGTGATGCCTTTGTCGGCTATCTCTTACCTTACCACAGTGAAAGAGAACGTGCTCCTCGGTAAGATCTGCTTCGCAGTTAACTCAAGTGGAGGCTGGATCCCCGCGGACAAGATATCCGTGGGAGAAATGGTAGAGACCAACCCGAAAGAGTGTCAGAATCTTCTCGCGCCTAGCATCACGAGATCAGGAATACCAAGCGTTTATGGAAGAAACCCTTGACTCTCGTGAGCTTAAAATTCGAATTTTTCCACACGGTTATCCATGCACTGGGAATAGAGCGTTTGACCCCTCAGCCCCCTGACCTCTCATTCCTTTCGTCACGGGTCACCATACACAACAAACACGTGAGAGGGCGCTCAGCATACTGAGAAGGTCAATAGGGAAGAAAAAGAATGTAATAAAAGCATGTATTCGTAGGTGGAATATAAAAAAGAGGATGAAAGGAGGAGAAAGGAACACATGAGAGCCTTCACTGCATCCCATCGTTAGAACGTGGACCAACTCACCTCGACGTGTTAAATATATTGTATTTACGGATCAATTGCGTTAGAAAACCCGTGGTCCGCCAGTATGAAAAAAATTACGATTTTTTTTTTGACTGCTGATAAAATGCATAATTTCCATAAATTTCTGTTTCGGTGAAGTTTATTGATTTTTTGTAAACATCTCATTGTTAATATGATGTTAAAAATGAGTAATTGGTAATTAATTCATACTCACTGATTACATTTTTTCATCACGAGTAGCTGGATATTTTACTCAGAAGCTACTCAATATTTTAGAAAATGACTGGTGTAATTAATTTAATATTATGTCAATGAATGAGTCATGAATGTTGGTATGTGATTCATAATGGTACGCTAAGGGTGGCTAGCCAGATTCAGAAAGATCTCCGTGTTTATGGCAACCTAACAGGGCAGTGTCATGCGGCTACCTCGCACTTTTACTGCGAGGAATTCACCCCGGGGTGGGCACCTAGGGATTAGCTCCCATCCGCACACTCCACGAACGAACAAGTTCACCGACAGGCTGATATCTGAGTCCCGCCAGAACGCAGTTTACCCTCTCGGTAACCAGCCCATTCAATGCCTGGGTCGGGTCGCCCTGCCAGCTCGGGGCAACCGTCTTTCCAGGCGGCACCGGAGTCGAATCAATGCACCACTCACAACGTGCCGGGAACGAGACCCACCTTTATATCCAGAATACCGAGCCAGTGTCACGACGAAGCCAAGAGCTCAACAAAGGGCCACCCGAACTAAGGCCTGGGAGGCTTGTCAGCCCCTCCCGTCTCACCACTGCGATCATCTTTATGCTATCGACATGAGTACCGCCCGAACCTAGGCAACCTGACAAGAGAATTCACGGCCCCCGTCTGGACTTTTGTATGTGGGATCCGGGTCAATCCAAAGAAGACCTTCGCCCAACCGGTCCAAAGATTGACACGCCAGAGGTCTACTGGATGGGTTCCCGGGCGAACCCGACAACACGGAGTTTAGCATCGCCTACTCATTCAACTTGAAGCTAACGACGTGAGTGCCGCCATGAAACTCAGGATTCGGGTGGTCGTTTACAAGTCTCCACCTGAAACCATGCTCGCCTCCGCGGTCACGATTCCCCCCTGCAGGGCACATAATAGCGCAGGCGCGGCACTGTTTTATCGTACACGCCCTAATGCAGGCATGTTAAACTGCGCACACGAGCTACTTGGCCGTCTGAAGAGCCCGCCGCTTATACAGGCACGAACAACTTCCCCTCACTCCGCTCTATCTCCCCTCCAAATTCAGAAAGGGAGGTAAACGCGGAAGCTCAAGCGGCGCGAGGCGGCGAATTGTGGCTTCACGCGAAAATATGTTTGCTAGAGTGTTTCTATCAAATAACCGAGAATTATATTATGTTTATATTCTGTACAACGTATTTCGTGTTTACTGTATACTTTATAACTGTTTCGTGTTTATTTCCTTTCAAAATTCATTATTGTATTAACATGTTTCCCAAATGGTAGAAATATGTTTGAAAAGCGAAATCTTTCTTAGCTTGCATTTTTTGATGTTTTATTAAACCATTAAACTATTTGTTGCATTTTGCAATAATGTGAAATAAATGATAAAATTTCTGTACATTAACTATTCGTGCATATGGGTGTTCGGGTCTTTTTCCTTATCTGAACACAAGATTACGAAATAAAGTTCCTTTCGATTTAATTTCACTTTCTATTGACAATTAGAAACTTCACTAATGTATCATATCATTTTAATGGACCAATTCTTTGCTTTAGTAGAGGATGTGGGAATTAATATAGCTATATTTCGGAAAGAACTGTCGACTGACTTCACCAAACGACAATATCAGGTTTCCAGTAACGAATGCCATAGATGTACAGATACAACGCCAGATTTCCATTAACGTATCGCCACATCGAAACGATTTGTACAACCCTTACTTTTAAATCTTAGGCCACTTGCTCCACGCAGCGCACGCGAATCTTCGTAAGGTAGGTACTTTGCCAGCGACCTTGCCATGCCGGCCCTAATGCGTCAGGAGAGAGGACGGTCACAACCGCATGTACCCGCGCGGCAAGTACGTCATTCAGCGCGGTCGCATACACACGACCGTCGACGTAGCCCTGGAATATAAAATTGAGGGGCGGTCGGGTGCTTCGGAACGCTGCGGCTGCCAATGCGGTTCTTTGCAAAGAACGCGTCGAGGAGTGCGATAAGGGAACGCTTGCGAATGGCGGTGTTTCGTTATTGCGACAACACCAATATCCCGGTAAGAGGAGCGACGCTCGTTCTGTCGCAGATCAGTCCAATGCAAAGTTTCTGTATGGTCCAGCGGGTACGTCAAACGGATTTTCGACATATTTACGAATAAAGCTATATAAAACGGTAAATTCGACTGCATTTATCGTGTACAAAGAGTCCCGCCAACTATGGGCAGCGCTCATAACTTGTAAGCGGTTCACGACATCGAGATGCAATTTTAGCTCAAAAATGTGTAATCATGGGGCAAGTAATAAATAGAGATAGAGTTAGAGATAGTTTGAAATATTTTTAGTTAGCGAGATATTTAGTCATCTTTTGTTTTTAAATAGAACCGTGTATTTTTCTCACTAGCAATAAATAAATCATAAAAAGAGGAATGCAATGATGTAACATATGTTAATGTTTTGACAGTATTTTTAGTATAAATTATACTTTATCACATGTAATTTTAAATTAAATGTGCAATATTTCTTGTAGCAGCCCTCGCAGTAGTCGCTTTTGGGGAAAGTGGCCTTGGCGGTCTCTCCCCTCTCACCGCAACTGTGTTATGGGGTAGGCCGTTGTTGGTAGGACTCCTTGAATATATATGCAAAAAACAAAATTTATCATCTCTTACAAATCTGATGCTGCCAATACAATCATTATTAACCTCTCCACGTTTGGTTAATGCAACACTACCTTTCCTTGCGAGTGTAGGAATACATCGTATGTTTGAAACTGATTTATAATAGTTCATTAGACCTCATTTATAAACAAAGACAGCTGTAAAAAACTGTTAGCTTAAGTAAAAACGTAAAAAGTACAGAAAAATGAGACTAGAAAAAGAATAATGTGAACGATAAGAGATGATTTCTACGAGCATAAATCCCATTAAACCTATCATTGTTCCAGTTTAAACAAAGCGGCAAATTACTTGACGGATTTTCAGTGAGATCAAATTAGTTGCGAGTAGCCTTGATATTTTGAACAGATATCGCCCTTCCCCATCTCATCTTCCAGTTTCAGGATATGAAAAAATGTTTAATCCATCCAGTAATTTCTTCCTAGAAACCTTGTTTACGTGTTTCCGGTGGTAATTTTTGACTGAACGAAAACACGCGGGCAATTCTTGAATGAAGTGGTGCTTCAAATTCTGAGAGAAGATTCCTTTGTCATTGTGAGAAGACCGTTCTGTTTGAGGAGGCAAGGACAAATTTGAAAGCAATTTTTTTTATTATTAGAATGCACAAAATTATTCGATTAACAAACGGGAAAATTTGGGAAATCCAAGATAGAACCTTCAGGAATGTTTTTCAAATGCCAGTACGCAGTCGATACGAAGTTATGGATCAATTTCCATTCCAGGCATTTCTCGCGATCGCTGTTCAGTATCAGCAACCATTCGTGTAGTCTGCGTTCAACGAAATCACATCCTCTACCATGCCATGTGTGAACACTGACAGAGGAAAAGTGTAATAATTCAAATGATACGAACGCATCGCTGAAGGAGAGGTAAAACGATTTAAAATAGGCGCTTCTGGTTCTTCATAACTGCCGCTGATACTGGGTTGACGGTTAGTAACACGGCGGCGGAGAGGGCCCATAGCAAAATCTCCCTCTTCGTTGCCTGGCAGAGAGAGTGGTGAACTGGCATGTTAAGCGATTGTTTCCTCGTCTCGCCGCAACGTCACACGGCGCGCATCTGTCGCGGTTGAAGATTGGACTGTAGCTTATGTTAGGATTGGCTAGGTAATCGCACATTATACAGACTTGTGTACAAATCTGTATAAATCACAATAATTAGATAATTGCGGGCTTTATCTGGCTAATGTTGGTTTCAGCCACGAGACACTTCCTCAAAGTTATAGAATGTGTTATTCTGTGTTTGTAATAAGTATTTTGGCATAAAAATGCGCTGAAAACTATAGGTTTCTCAGGCTCACAATTGTTTTATGTAAATCCGGAAGCTGGTGCTTTGTTGCCATCTCGGAAAATCCTTGTGAAGTGTCATGTGAGTTTGAGAGGTTAAGTTCGGTGATATCATTTAACCAGAAATTTACGATTGACACAATTGAACTCGAAATTCCACATCTTGTCTCTCGCTAAAATTATGAACTTTCCATTAGTATGTTGATCCCCGCATCACATATGTAAATTCCTCGACACCGCTACGTAACCCAGCCACCCAACGTTCATCTTCCCCAGACACCTTGTGTGTCTTAATGTCATCTTAACCCAGCTGATTTATAGCTGCTCCTACTTTCAACTTTATTATATCATTTTAGGTAATGTGAACATCTACTGACTAATTCGGGAATTAGCCGGATTCGCACTCTAACCTTAGCATACCTGCGGGATTCCATTGAATCACTATCACATCTCACCTTCTTCGGCGATTCAGCCTCCCTTGCACTCTTCTTCACCCCTCGCCTCGCCGAGGCATTCCCAAACACTCAGATATGCACTAGCACCCACTGCACTCTACGCCATGTTATAAAAATAACTCTGAATGAAGTGGCTCAGGGCGTAGCGCGCTGGCTTCGCATTCGGGAGGCCCGGGTTCAATCTCCGTGCCGGCCATCCTGATCGAGGTGTTCTGGTTTCCCTCTGTCATCCGGGCGAATGTTTCGTCGGTTTATCTGAAAGACCACGATCGCAAGATCGGCGCACTAGCCGAATTCGTAAACTACGTGAAGTCACGAAGGTTAATCGAATTCGAGACGTAGCGGTTTCCTTGTTGAGTGATCGACTTAAGAAACCCGGGACCCAACGGTGTCGAGGCCAATTGCCCCTTACGCAACTTATGACTAAATAGAAATACAAATAACAATATCAAAACTGGCTGACTTTGGATGGTGGTTGGGATAAAATGTTTTTGTAGCACTTGAGAACGTTTATGGTGTAGCATGCGCTGCTACTGAGTTTCACGTGAATGGCAAATCCCAGAGCGATATAGAATAACAAGATGAGATATTCAGAAATTGATAAACAACTTTGTATCAACTGTTCACTGGTAACCGAAACACCGTTCTTAACGTTTTTAGCACACACTAGTTCATAAACAACCTCCATGTTAGGCTGTGGTTCATCGAATGTTTATCGTATCTGTCGTCTACCTCAAGTTATTGCTTGTTATAATACTCTCATTACTTTAAGTAAGTTCTAGAAGACGTTTTGCTTCATGAAACCGAATGCAAAACTATATTTCAGTCTTGCACGACGTTAAGGGCTCCAGGCTAGGCAATAATAATTTTTAAAACAATCAAAATTCGTAAAATTTCCTATTTTCAGTTTTTTCAAGGTTTGGGAACATACTTTTCTAACCGTGATGCAAGAATAAATGCCTACAAACATCTTCAAGGATACCCACGGTGTAAGGTTGCTCTAGAATGCTTTTTCTCTGAGTTCAAGATGGAAATGCCACTGTACAGCATGTTTATCGGAAGTTGCGATGTACAGTTGTCGCAGAAAGTGAGCACACTCCTAGAAAACCATGGAAAAAACATATACAGAGTAGTGACGGTGTGCTAGATAAATAAATAGAAATCATAATAAGATTATAGAAAATCTAACTTTCATTCCTTCGTATTAGAAAAGCTCAAAATATTACAAACCCCATGAAACTTACAATCAAAAGAAAAGTTGTTCTCTCAAGAAGTCTTCGTACCCATGTTTAACAAACACATTATGCTATTTTTCAGTGGAGACTTTATTTGTTTTCATTATTGCGTATAGTCCTCGCGTCTTGGATTTCATCAATTTTGTCATAGTGGCGGGGTCAACTCATTCAAAATCAAAACATTTTAAGACCTTGCTCATAAGGCAAACGGTATTTTCTATTTTTTATTCCAATGACATACCACAGATCCTCTTTAGACATTATGTCACGGAATTGAATACGTGTATGAATTTATTTTTTGTTGCTGGTGAGCAGCTACAATCGGCTATTGAAAGCTTTATATTGTCGGTCATTGTCATGACAAAACAAAGTTATTTCGAGAACAATGTCCTGCGTATTAACATGGATATTTTCCATTTAAATGTGAATTTTGTCATCACCATATCTCACTATCGATTTCATGTAGACGACCAGGAATAAATTCTAAAAGTCAAATCGTTTATTTGGCACCGTTTGCAAAATTCAAACGCTTTATGCAATTTGATTTTCTCTCCATATACATTTTTCCGGGTACGGTGTCCGTTTCTAACAAAAATTGCGCACAGAACTATCTGATATTTGTACTTGCACTTCCCTTTTTCTAAATCCATCCCAATTTCACAGCGGAAATTTTGCAGTCCTTAATTTCTCGAATAATAAATCGTTTATCTGCTTCACTGAATAGTTTTGGTTTTCGTGATCTAGGATAATTTCTCATTTTTATGAACACAAACGCTACCAATTATTGATTGCGCTGTCAAACGAGGCCTAATTACAATTTCAGATATATTTTGCAGAGATTTGCACTTATTGTACAATTTAGTAACTATTCTTCTTGAAACGTAAAATACTTTCTCTGAGTTGCTGTCCATTTTCCCTTACCCGATATTACGGCAACATTTTCTGAGGATTAACTATGCTACGTCGTGTACCGTGAAGTCAATAGTGCCAGTTATATGAATGATAGAAAATTTGAAATTAATTATTGGCTACTTCATTTCGCTGCATTTCTTCGACTGTACAATCACTTTTTGCGCATATTATGCACGTCTTTTATCGCATTTTGTTTAATTTTTAGCTACTATTAAATTTTACTTTTGCTTCCTCATCTATTCATGAATACTTTTTTTTTAATTTGTATTTTACGTTTAATATATTTTTTCATCTTACTAACAGGCATTTAGCTTCTATCGTTGGAAGTGCACGATCACTTTTTGCACTAACGGTAGCATGGTTGGAAAAAAATTAATTCAATTTGTCAAGTCAGCACAAAACAATGATAATTTACTAGCATAATACAGAAAAATATTGAATATTTGCCACGTATATGATTTTACTATTGTAATTTCTTGGATATTTGGGCAGACAATGTTTTATATGGCCAACTAAATAGCAGTCAATGCTTGAATACCATGATTTATTGGGAACATTTACAAATATCTAATCATTCTCCTTACCCAGTAATTTCTCAGCTGCACCTTCAACATATTTAGACATAATTTGACATGAAAACGTCAAGATATGAATTCTTGACTACATGTATGCCACACTTCAACTGTAACAGTCATGAATCATTTCTAATCAAGAATAGATGAATACATTTCATGCACGGTTTATGGTCTCTACGTTATAGTTAATTGAAATGATAATTTAAATAATCCATATCATTTCTATGACAACTTTAAAATATTTTAAAACTCATTTTTAAGACATTTAGTTCACGTACGAATTACCACAGTAACCAAGTTAGCAATATTTTTATATAGTTATAAATTGAATATTAATGTACAATAATTTTACATATTTGATTTAAAATCATATTTTCCAACAAAGTGCATAAGACCTCTAGGGAAAAACTGTTTCTAACAAAACACGTCAAAAACACGGAGAAGCTGCTTCTATGAGACCGATCATAAACTTTAATGAATACAGGAAAGAAAACAAGTGTAGAAATCAGAAGAGGATGTATAATTCTAGAACATCTGCAGAAAAACTAAATTTAGCAACGTAAATTTGAAAAGAAGGAAAGAAATGGGTGAAGTACTTAATTTATTGTTGGAAAATAATTTCGAAAACAGTACTAACTAAATCAAAAATATTTGATCCAATATTTTGTCCTACTTCAAATGCTGTTTTGCAGAAAATAATCTCATTTCCATTCCTTGAGTTGAAAATGCATTGAAATTCATATGTAATGTCTCTATGTAGTGTACTCTTTCAAACGACACTTGAACATAGTTCTCTGCTTAAAGAACTAGGTCACTTTACACGCCCTTTCAGTGAAATTATTATTAATTTTCCCGACATCTCAAGAACCTGTTGCTTGGTCGCAAGTGTCATATCGCTGGCTCTCTTGGAAATGTAAATTAAGTTTAGAGCGCCAAAGAATGTAAAGAATTTCTTCATTCTAACAAATTCATCACATTGCTATTTTATGTTACTCATAAACTCCTTTATTATATTATGCCATGAAACCTTCAAATTGAGGGCAAATTTCACACATATCATGGCCGTAAACGGTTTATGCAGAACTGGAAAGACTCTAAAATAAAGCACTAGAGACCTAGTTGAATCGATTGCAACCCTTTCTACAAGGCAATGGCTCAAAAGTAATTTCAGCCATGGCCAATTTTCAGACAAGTAAAATACGCGGAGGATTTTGTTACGCCCTTTGTTTCCAATACGCTGGTTTTTATTCTTCTTCTTAAAAAAATATCTAAATAATATACAGTATTAAAACAAAGTTATCTTTGTGGCATATGAAGAAAATCTTCAAGAAAATTGCAACTTAGTACGTACTTGAAATAATTTGAACGAAGCATATTATCATTCACATAATTATTAGTATAATTATGATCATTTTTTCAGGATTATTAATACGTCTAGCAATGAGTAAATCGTTTTTCAATTAAATAATATTGATTTCAGATTTTTGTAACATTTGCATATTTACTATCATGTTTTCATAAGACTCTGCGTATGTGATACTAGAGACCTCGGGCTGACCAGGGTGCCTGAAGTGTGACCAGGATAATAATAATGTGTCAACCTGCAAAATCCTCATTTGGGAAAACGGAAATAAATTTTCTTCTAAAACAAACTCAGAGACCAGGTAGCTCACTACAAAAAGGGTGATTTAAAAACTCATTTTCAAAGCCTATAATTATTTACCAAAATACTGCACGCCCGTCTATTAATTGTGTCTATTGAATGACATTATTTGATACCATTAACTTCTGCCGTACAATTATTGTTTCAACGGGGTATTTATCATTCACATTCTGTATTCTAATATTTCGCCAAATGTCTTGATAATGCTCGTAGAGCTCCGTTTATTAGTGGGACCACGTGGCTTTCCATAAGCAGACTCTCTCAAAACAGACCGCGTTATTTTGTTATTTTCTTATCTGCTGATTAACTCTTGTATGTAGAGACGGTCACATTTCATTACCATTATCACCACACGAAAGATAGATAACAGAACATAACTTATAGTATGTAAGGGGCCCTTCATTCCGTATTACTATCTTATGCGGCTTCCAGCACGCATAAAGGTGAATGAAATAATGGTAAAGATATGAACGTTAAAGAACGAAACTTTAAAGACAAGAAGCACGAGGAAAAAAGGACTCCGAAAAACTTGCTGCAAATTTACTTTACCCTATTATAAGTTCCGCATACATCGACCGAGATACAAGCAGCAGTCCCAGGGGCGGAAGATTAATAACTTCTGTGCCTTGACGCATCTCTAAACAAGCATTTTGCGATTTTGAACTTCTCTTTTTAAAGAAATCGAAACCGAAAAATAATGTAAATTCTATCCTATGATTAAGATTTTTCTCTGAACTCATACAAAATAGAGACTATCAATTTCTATTCTTTATTTTTTAGTATTTAAATTTAAATTAATATCTCAAGCTGAATAACCAGAACTAAGGCGTAACACTCATTTGACTTGAAGTTGAAGAGATGCAAGCACAGATGGCCAAGTCGGACAATTTCTTTTAGAGCCCAGACTTTTTCGACGTGATCTGCCAAAGCTGGGTGAAAAGTTCTTAACTTTTTCTTTAGAGCTTTCTCCAATAATTATTTTAAATATCTCAAACAAAATAATTTTAAGACAAACAATACTTCTTGAAAATTTCGAAAATTTCGATATCACAAGCCTCAGCTTATGATGCATACGTAACTTCACACTTAAGGGTAAACCACTGATGAGTCTGTGGTTTACCCTTATAATCAATGAATCCACAAAATTACAAAGAATTGAAAAAGTTTGTAGCCTTTTTTTTACTATGAGATTTGGATAAATCTTCCACAACTGTAATAGAAATTATCAATGTACTTCTCTCCGTAGTACGTCACACATAGTTTTTAACTCTTTTTGTTGTAAAATAAATAAATATTGTATTGGATTAAGTGTATTTTGATTAAAGGCAGTCAATTTTAAATTAATGTTTTATTGCTTGGCACAACTTTTCACAGACGGAATTATCTGAATCTTCAGGTGCATCACGAAATAATAACCATGAA
Source organism: Gryllus bimaculatus (assembly GCA_017312745.1). NCBI lineage: Eukaryota > Metazoa > Arthropoda > Insecta > Orthoptera > Gryllidae > Gryllus > Gryllus bimaculatus. The sequence goes on from BOPP01000062.1 coordinate 3,340,620, forward strand.
TAACAAATAATTTAATAAACTACACAACTAACTAATAATTTATTAAAATTACAAAAATGGTGTACAAGATATGATAAACGGAATTTCAGACTCATCTTATCATCTTTGAGAGATTTTAATTTTTATTAATATTCCATCATATACTGTGGTAAAGACATTTCATTGGTATTTATTGTTTTGTTAAGTTTTACAAACAATATTTCTGAAATTATTCGTGATCCTTTTCTGCTTTCTCGATAAAGAAGAAGAAGACAAATCCGTCTATGAAACATTTGATAAACATGAATTTGAAACTGTCTTTAATCAATAGATACTTTATCCAATACATTTAACACACGGTCATAAATATAACACAATAAATAAATATTAATTGGATTGAGCAGTCGTGCTCGACTCAGTGTCTCCCTGGGCCGAATGGAGTCGTGTTGCTCTCGGAGCTTCGCTCGGGGCCGAGACGAGTGTTCGCGCGCGTTTGACGCCAGTTGAGCAGGTCCGGGTTAGAGCGCGCTGGGGAGACGGGCCAAGCCTGCCAGACAAGGACGGCTGATGAATAGAAGATTCTCATACATATGACCCGGACAATCCCAGGTAATCAGCTAGTATTTAATAAGTAAATTCATTTCAGAATGTTTAACCGTTGTACAGTCATGTTACACAGTGTGACATAACCCGATAGCTTTTATTATTCGCTAACAAATTACATCGATCCGTTGTTTCCTAGTACATACTGCCTAACACTGCTTCATACTACATACTGCTTCAACCTCTTCGTACATGAAGAAGTCAAAAGTCGCTTTATTGCTTTTTCGTGTCTTTTATACTTCCAACACATGACCAGAATGCTTCTGACCTCTTAAGCTCGTCCATTATTTCAAGGTTCCCTTACGAATTTACCAGTTTAGTTCCGATAGAATCAATAATTCTGCTTTGCACGTTCATCATTTGCTTTATAGTTTCATTTCGTCGCTAATCCAATTTTCATGCGTCCCAGCTCCTCCAATAATACATTTCAAGGGCCATCGACCTGTTTTCATACCTCGTATTGAGTTCCCATAAAATACGTCTGCCTGATATATTAAAGAACCCTCTACTTACGAATGCTTCCAGAGTGCGTCCCGCGACAAATTATTCTTCGATTGAGGCAATTGAACCATTCCCTATTTTAAAATAATAGGAAAGTGAATGTAGACGTGCACGAACTCCGCAACCAGTGGAGAACCGCTGATAAAAGCTTTTCGAAGACGAGAAGCAAGGGGTTAGCGAGGCTTCGGCCTTGTGACAAATTTATGACGAGGGTTGCGGCCGCTACCTCGGCAAGGGCGAGGGCGAGGGGGTGGCTTGGAAAACGGCTGCCGGCAGGATGGCGGCCACACGATTAAGTTATAGCTACAAATATTTTCCTTCGGCGCCATTCTCGGTGATTTAAATAACATACCCGAAACAAGCATCATGCTAAGCCTTATCAACGTCTAACATAAAATACCGTCCTTTTATTCGTCGTAATTACAGTTGTTTATGAAACCTCAATTGGAATAAGCTTCGCAACATTGTTATAAATTAAATCGGAAAATATCTATATGACCGACCGAATTGCATTAAAATGGTAAAAAAGCAGGTACTTTTCTAATGCTAATATCACGCTGTGTCTAAACTTTAAAGCACAAGTTTTATTATTTATACTTAACATAAATATATAAAACCTAAAATAGCATTCCTGCATTTTTCTGACCATGATAGTCTCAAAATCGACATAATTCGTGAATGACAACACTTTTAGGATATTTTTTATCAGAAGAGGATCAGCGTACACACAGAACAATGTTAGTTCCTAAAATACTGAATGAAATTACTGAAATTACTGTTTTCTGATAGTCTATAAAATGCTGTTTTGAGAAAACTGGGAAATATTTCTCTAGGTTGCGGAGAGAATGATATCAAACGATGGCAAGGAAGAAAAATTAGCGATGTGAAAAATCTGATTGCTTTTCCTTACTGTAGAGAACTTCGATGAGTGAATATTTAAAACCGCGTGAATAAGGGAATCGTGACATCAAACCGTGTTCTTCTGCCTGACTGGAACATTCAGGTATACGGTTGAATGGGTAGAACAGAAAGGTCGATGCTTTATTTGATGCGAAGAGCGGTGAATAGCAGTTGCGTCCCGGGAACAGCAGGAGTTCCACATTGGTGTCACCTAAAAATTGTTTCTTACTCTTTCTCACTTTTTCCCTTCCTCTTCCCTTCTACTTTTATTTTCTCTTTCCTTCTCTTTCTCTAACTAGTCTTCCTTCCTTTCTTTCTCTTATTCATTCCTCATTTTGCCCTCCCTTTATAACCCCACTTCTCCTTTCATTAATTTTCTCTTCGTTCTACCCTCCCACTCATGGCTCTGTCTTATATTTTATTACATACCCTTGTATATTCTTTCTTACGTACTTAGAATGCAATTCGAAAATTCCGGTGTATTCAAAACTAATTAAAACGTTTTTAATAAGTTTTTCATTTTATGCGATCACAATTTCCGAATAAATTTTAACTTTGTTCTTATATTTTCTTCTAAAATGAACAGAGCAACATCATAGGTACATCGTACTTAAGTTGTACCAATATTAACTGTCTAAGAAAAGTATAAATATTTTTATTTTACAACCACGGAAGAAGAAAAAATAAAATGTTAAATAAGCCAGAGTCCAGAAAAAGATATATTTCACTTCAGAAAAATATTATTTGCAATTTATGCGTTTGCTTTTGTGGATTAGATACCAACAAAAACGTTGCATCATATAATAAATGTATGTCATATTACAAAGGCATGCAAATTCAGCACTTTTTAAGTAAGGAAAAGTGTTGGACATTCAGACTCATTCAGAAATAAAAATGCTTATGTACTTGATGACTTTGCCCTCTTTCAACTAATATGCGGCAGTTGGGTTCAATCAGGTTTCAGAGAATGTTTCCAAAGCTACTTATTCATGTGCATTCTCATATTTATTAATCAGATGGTTAAAACTCTAAGCGTCAGTTCTTACAAAAATTGCGTAAATCATTCCCTCGGGATGAATATTACACTACAGAGGGAAGTGTACGTGCACACTTTCTTAAATTCAAGGTTCCCATCCCTAACCCACACACAATGTGAATTCTGAGTAAAGATGAAAATGGGCTTTTTAGGCCAGAACTGATAAGAAAATATTCGCTCAAGTGTGATAAAATTATTTACAAAGACAAATTAGATATAGTTTTGAGATTTTATTCCTTGTCGTGGCCTTCGTGAAGGAATCGAACTTCCTGCGGCGAGAATATAGAGAACGATGATTTGAATAACTATATTTCCCACTGAACTACGTGTGAACAGATAGTGACGTTACACGTATGTCCGGAATCAAATGAAGGTGCTACATCTGCATTCGCTCAAAGGGTCAGGGAAACTGCGCGAAAAACTGGAAGGCATGGCCATCCAACCCTCACCTCCCGTCCCGCACTTCCGGCACCACCATTTCCGCTATCTGTACCACACTCAGCCCGCTTCTATCGCTCCTTCCTCTTGACTTTAATAGTTCAGATTAAGTATTCTGTTTATGTTAACCTGCGGCGTGACCGATAAAAGTTTTATTTAAGAGGAAGCTATTTTTAGCCGACCCGAGGTGGCTAAGAGCATATATCGACTCAACGCATTGGTCCAACGGTTCGAATCTCGCCTTGGACATGGTTGTTTGTCCTTTGTCTCTAATGTTTGTGCTGCGCGCAGGGCCTTGGGTTCTGCTGACCCCAGACCAGAGGATGTCGTATTAAAATGAAGCTAAGTATGTATTTGTGTAGCGCGCCTCGTTGTGTTGTTTTACTTTCTGACGTTAGTATGTTGTAAGATATAATATTCGTTTCATGTAGTTTGTTGTATTATTTTTTTAGACATTGCCATCAAACCCTTAGTAGATCAAATATATCTATCAACTACAGCTCGGCCATGATAACCGCATTGTGGCGCACAACGACCAGAACACCATGAGAACGGGCAACACCTTCTCTTCCTGGTATTTAAAGAAGCTATATTTTTCAGCACTGAAGTACCACTATTGTGAACATGTTCCGAACGTAATAGGAATGTCTAAAGTTTATCTATAAACGTCCAATATGCCACCCACGGGAACGGCTTAGGTGGCTCAGGGCATCAACTGCAGTGCCTCTGATCGGGAAGTCCTAGGTTTCCACTCGCGATGGTGGCAGAATTTTCGACACTAGCTAGGTCGAATTAAGCCGCACGCCACTTCTCAAAACTCTCCAAACTGTTGTCTACGGAATTTGCTACTCCCCACCACCGCCACCGACCAGCTGATTTCTTAGGGCTGAGTTCAAAAACCGTTTGGATTCTCGTGACGTTCTCTTCCGTCACACGCGGCATTCCAGGACTCTTTCCCTTAGATAAACAACCCGTGTCTGTTAGTTGTCTCAACAATCTGCGTATGTTCCATTCATTAGAAAGATCGATTTGGTACTTCCCATCGCAACGTCTCTGCACTGGGATCAACGAGAAATCACCGCAAACTCAAGGCCACCAAACCTCGCTTTCTCCCGGCTCGTCATTTTGTCTCCAACTTAACAAAAAGCATTCGCGAAGCTAAAAACACTCTACATGCGATCGAGCTACAATGGATTGAAACTAGAGTACATTCCCTTTCCACGAGGCACCACCACAATAGTCTCCGATCATTCATTTTGAATTCATACTGGTTTGAAACACGAGTATTCTTTTCGAATCACTCGGTGCAGCTGTAATGGAAGGCGTGGGCACGGGCCGGTTTCATTGTTTTCGCTTCTGACGATATTAGACGTCGGAAGCCGATGCGCGCAGCCCGCAGCCGGACGGCAACGCGTCCGTCTACACGGGCCATCAAGAGGG
>BOPP01000062.1:3345750-3367672 GCA_017312745.1 Gryllus bimaculatus
CGCATGAAATGACGTAACGATGAAAAATAATGGCATCGAAATTGGATTGATTTTTAATGATCCGGGCGCCTCAATTGCTAAGGTCATTAGTATCATAAGTGTAGAGCATGGTTTTCTCGATGGTGATTTTCCCCCGCTGGATGGCGAGAACCGGCGCCGACCTACCGTTTGCTAGCGGGGTTTTCCTCAACCCACCCAACCCAAGGTATCTCCCACCAGCGTGGCACCGGGATAAGCTCTTAACCTCCCGACCGGTCTCCAGTGATATTGTAGTGCATGTAAGTGTGTCTGTGTTTGTAAGGGCTGAGTTCAGGGCAAGGAAGAGGAAGGGAAGATTGCGTGCGGTCCGTTTGTGGTGTTGATCGGTGGAACCACGGAAAACGCTCAGAGGCACTGCAGTGGCATGAGTTGCTCTGAGCCACCTCCCAGTTTGCAATAGAGACGAATGGGAGTTCAACGAATAGGTTTTTTGTTTTTGGTGTGTTGCGAATCACACTGTATTCGATAAAGAGTGTCAGTGCGAGAACAAGAATTAGGAGGTAGAAATGAGAAATCCATCTCTTTTTCATAGACATCCAATCGGCTTTGTACGATACTGGAAAATGTGGGAGAACCTCACCTTGAAATGTCTGTTGTATACGGTCAGATTTTTTTAATAAAATGAGTTTAATGAAACGTCCTCAATAAAACGTTTTACTAAACGTTTCATAAAACAAGTGTGTTGTACACGGTCAAATTCTTCGCAAAATTTGACTCGCCACCTTTAGAGAATACTATGTGCGCGTACTAAAACTGTGTCGGCTTCTCGTTTTGCATTACAACTGTATACAAAATCTCGGTGACAAGTGAGGATTTTCAAACTGCGTGCAAATTTTCATTCATAGCAATTTGCGTAGGCCTGCCCCCCCCCTTCCGTCAAAAAACCAGACAAATCTATCGAAGTGCACTGTATCAAATGTTAGGCTGAAAACAATTAAAAATATTTTGATAACATTTTTTTAACACTAATTGAATCCTAGCTTGACTCATTTACTCTCCTAACTTGACTCAGAATTTTGTTTTCAAATGTTGCTAATCACTTTCGTTCCTACCTTTATTCATAAACCACTATGTATTAAAAAAGTGGAGTAGGCATTCTGAAACTGAAGAAATCGTGAGAAGATTACACTTCTCTCCCATACATCACATGCAATTTTTGGTGTTTTTTGAAGATAAATAAATTAAATTAAATCAAGTATCTCATAAAGTTAATAACAGTCTAAAACGCAATGTATAAAAGTCAGTTTCCTCAATTTTTTCTGATAATTTTTTCCCGTCAAATGAACAGAGGTGGTAAAGCTAGACCCGCATTTCCGTAACAAACTAGTGGGAAGCAGTATTTCAACTTGACGCAAAGCAAACGTTACCTACGCCGTGGACATTGCCTCCCAACGCACGCAGTTGCCCGCATCATAACTGTTGCACCCGCAAGCGCGCTTTGCGTTCAGCCGGGAATTGCACATCGCTTTGCATTTCGTTGTTAACACGCCCGCTTAACTCTCACATCGGAACTGGAAGTGAATATAATGGGACACCGATGTGTGCTGAGGGAAAATGTCTCTAACCCGAAATTATCTGGAACTATCTCACATGTTGTTTTTCTGAAGACAATTCTAGTTCAAGTCATAAAAAGATTAAGGTTTATTTACACAAAAACGACGTCAATTTTTTTCTTAAAATTGTATCTTCGTATGAGTCAAAAGATGGTAAAACATTTGCGCTTGTCTCATTTGCAGCCAACTCTCCGCATTTTCAAAAATTTTAAAAAAATCTAACATTTCAAAAACTACAAAGTTGAAGATAGAGATGATTTTGGCCTTGAACAAAATCTATTCTAAAAAATCATCACTTTTGTACATTTTTTGTCCATGTACACAAGCTCATGTACATTTTTTTTGAAAAAACAAAGTATTCGAATAATTTCTACTTGCCATTAATCTATTTTATAAAAAAACACAATTTCTCCAAAGGGCTCCAATTTTTTTCTTTAAACGTTTTCCACGAATAAAGCGAGAGACGCTAAAGATAATGGCTCATGTCTATTTTTATTATTCTAACACTGGATTTTAGAAAATTGCCAAATGATTAATAATTCAAGAAAGAATGTAGTGTTGTAGCACCGCTATTTCTTCATACTAAGCGGAGAAAGTAAAAAGTAGCAGTCATATTACACTATTATTATGCCAATGATGAATTCGTCCTCGTAATCTGTTTTCAACTATTTTCTTGTCTTTAAATATCCGAGAAGGAAAACGAACTTTTCGTTGTACTCCTCACCAATAAAAAGCATGAGTTTCACATTCTATAAATTTGAAGTAAGAGTGAAAAGTCAAAATGTTATTTTTCAAATTTTATGCTTCAAGTGGCGTTTACCAAGGCAGTATATAATTCTAGTGTATTTGCCCCCAACTATCTACATAAACAATTTATTTAACGGATCAAACCATTTTATTTTAGGTTCAGAACTATTTCTGCTCTTTCGCCCTTCTTGGACGAAAGGTTAAAGGTCTCTCACGTCCTCAACTACTTCCGATAGTATTATTTCCTTATTTTCTTCTTTTCCATTCCCACAAATTTCACTAACCTAATCAGCATTTAAATGTAGATCCGTTGCTTTAAAGGTGATCGTACACGACAAAGCCCGGCTCATAAAGTTGGCAAGCGTCCCCCTGTTGAAAATTTGACATCACCGTTTTTCCCGTTCCACTGCGAGAACAATAAGCCAGGCTTTCAAGTAGGGCTTGCTTGTTCAAGTGTACCTTATAGAGCGCTCTTTTTTCAACTGGCGGAAAACCGCCGTACCCTCATGGCTCACCAAATTGATTTCATTTCAGTTCCATGTTGGTAATACTCCAAGTTTGAAAAAGCCATTTCGAGACAGATGTTTATTCAATATTTGTTGTATTCACTCACCATAAGCCACACTTTACTGGTTTTCTAACTGATTAAGTAATCCTTAAGTCGACATCACAATGATCGTAAAAGAAAGCAAGAGGAGGGATTGAAGACATTTACTGTAGACACATACGTAGTAGTTGGTGCAACATCAAATCCTGATGTTTTGTTTAGTAGTCCAAGCCCTGGACTACTACTGGCTTTTAATATTAATATGACCAAGTAAGTTTTCTAGTAGTCTAAAAAATAATTTCATTATTGATTCATAATTAGATTAATTAATAATTCTGCAATTAAGTGTGAGAACTTGGTGGCAGAATACACTCACTTAACATTACAGAACTTAACAACTATACAAACTCTACCAAACGTTACAAAATCACTATGAACATTTCAACCCGTGTATCTTTCGTAGAACTCCAAACTGCCACCAAACTTCCACTTCACCACACTTCACCCATATGCGATACAGTTGCACAACGTCACTGCAACTCAGCCACTGCCACTGCACACAATAATAATAATAATATAAAATAAAATAATAATAATAAACCATTAATAAATAATAACAAAAATAACGGATAAAATAACAATAATAATAAACTTAATTACAAAAAAAACATAGTAATTGCACTGAATTTTATAAATATATTTATAAGCATATCCACATTCAAGAAACTAATTTATTTTTCCAATTTCTCAGGCTTTGAGTGAAAGGGATCGAAATTGTCCCAGCAAAACTGTTTCCAAGTCCCTAATGTGCATTCGCCATGAATATTTCCAACGTCCGTTTTCTGAATTCTTGTCTGATTTTGTGCATTGATCCGCTTTCTCCGAAATATGTAGGTTTCCCTTATCGACTTTGAATTTCTTTCCACCTCCGAAGCCCTGTGTACGCTTTATACATTGCATAGAGACGTGACTTTATCTTCTTTCGAGTGACTCCAATACCCCTTTATTCATGCCCCCTGAAAGTAAATTTTACTGCTCTACGCTGGACTTTTCTAATTCCTTTGTGGGCAAAAGTCTTATGGGTCCCAACATACCGCGCCATATTCTAATATAGGTCGCACTAATGACATATATGGTAGTTCTTTGGCTCTCACTGTACTCTTTTTTAGTATCGTTTTTTTAATACTAATGAAATATAAATCACTTTAATTTGAGACTTTTGTTGTGTGTGTAATTGTGCTGGTATTACATGTTTGCCGGCATAGTATAGAAGTAGGGTTTCAGCCATAAATGTGAATTTTTGGCTCAATAAGTGGTCTGTGAACTTCAACTTCATAGGTAAGTATAAAAAATGTCACTAGCATCAATAAAAAAAGTTATTTTTTAATCCTTGGTTTCAAAAAATATGGACTTGTTAGTACCAAAAATGTCAGAAATGCTACAATTAATCTAGAAATCATTTTAACCGCAGAATTCCTGGAAACGGAGCAATTTCATAGAGCTCGACAAAATCGATTCATGAAAGTTCCTAAGCATGTTTGCGGAATCAACTCTTATGAAACGCTGCGAGAGACTTGAAGTTCAAATTGAGAAAAGTTTCTTCTCTTTATTAACTCTTGTCTAACTTCTGCGTGTTTGCCAGCTTCCCTCAATACCACAGTTTTCGGAATATTCATGCATTCTACATTCTTCATACTGTTATGAATTCATCCTCGTAAATAAGAAAAAAGAACAGCACCACTTTAATGTTAAATAACTCCTGTGATGAAAGCTAACGTAAAAATATGGCAAACAATTTTTTTTCAATCTGAATGTCTTAATTACTCATAATACTCATGAATACTACTAACCTACAAAAGCATGTGCATAATCCTTAATCAATAACAATGTAGATATCATTTATTATTAACTATCTTGATTAAAGAATATTATTTCAATATTTAGTTAATTCAAAATAAATATTTATTATTTATAATAATAGGTACTAATACTATAATTTTGAGATTATTCGTTTGAAGAGCGGTGAAAATTGAAAGGATATAATTATACAATTTAACAAGAACATAATTATACTATTTTATTTTCACAACTAACCAAAAAACTCATAAACCTGTTGTGTGCTGCATTTTTGCTTTTATGCAATTTATTTCTGCTGCATCAGTGTCAGTTTGGCAGTTTCGACGGTTTGTAGTAATGAAGTTTGGAATATTTCTTGTGGACACACATATCTACACCAAGTTTCAGTGAGACTATTTATTTTCTTATTTATGCCACAAACATTATCGTGTGTGTAGGATATTTTTAAGGTAAGAATAAGAGCTGCATTTATATGTAGAGTGGCAAAGCAATGGGACAATTCGTATTGAAATGGTTTTTTATCTATTAGTCGCTGTCTGAGGTGCCATTTATGCCAAGTGAAGATAATACAACGCTAAACGTCAATTCATCCAGCCCTTCCTGACCATGTTGAGATTACCATCATTGGTTTAGTTAACGGCTTAGCACCATATGTGTGATGGCGTACGATTTATTTTGGGATACTTCAATAGGAAATTATATTTTTCAAACTTTTATACGATGTAGGTTTGACAGATTTCCGAATTTTTAAGCTACTTGATTTTTGAATTACTTTCGTGAAAACACATTCAATCACTAGGTTCAATCACTTCGTTTAAAATTTATTTTACTCTATACTATTTCCTATTACAACTCACTCCATTACTTACAATTCACTCCATTATTAACAATGATAACACAGTACTCATTACGTTTGTTTCTTTCTGCTGTATGCGAAAGACCTTTTACAATACTGAGATGTATTGCTAATGTCATAAGCATCCAAAACAATTGGAAAATGTTTGTTTTGTTCAGTTGTTCAAATGTTCAGTTTGAAATTATCTTCTACTTCTCATTGTCAAAAACGAATCTCGCCTTATTTGCGCTGATACTAAAATAACATAAAGTGTTGCAATTCAATAACGAACGAAATATCAACAAGCTTTCAACATATTTTGTGTATACAATATAAGAATGCAAACGACTGAACTTTAAATTAAAAATTCAAAATTACACTCACTTAACCAACGACTCGAACTTTTCTACCAATTTACATAGAACACAACTCCCATATATAAATTTAGATTTTTTGTTTGGTGAGTAAGATTTTTGTACTATGTTGTTTTGGGGGAAGTGCAAATTAGATCCAGATCTTTATCCATCTTACAAATATTTCAGTCAAAACTTATAAGAATCACTTCACCTGCAGCCTGGTTCTCATAAAGTCTTGCATTGCACCGATAGCTCAATTCACCAACAGTTCTAGCCCTTTAGTGAACTTTGTGGGCCTCAGAGGCGTAGTGGTGTTTCTTAATGCAGTACAAATGTTCCTGTTCACGTTTCAAGTGCGTCGTTTTATGATACTCTCTATTGTTAGGTCTCTTTTCTTAAGACAAAGAATGATTCAGTAAGCCACAAGATTTTTCTATCTGCAGAATGTTTTGCTTTCCACTTAATGGGCCTCCGAAGTCGTGCAGTCTGATTTCCCTTAAGAGTTATTTTAATTCATGTTGTTTTAACTTATACTCAATCATTGTGGACTTCATTATTTACTCGTCTTGCGCAAGAGACAAATATGACCATTTAAGTAAATAATTCAACTACTGTAAAGTATATATTATTTTATCGTTCATTTTAATAGGTAAAGTCATACCACTTATCTTCACAATTAATTAAATTGTTTTGATGTTTTATCCGCATTTATCAGTTTTTATTTCCTTTAATTCACTTAAAATTATATAACACACCTTTCGCGTTGGTGTCTTCAATTGTCTTTCCTAAAATATTGTTCTTTTCAATTTTATGGCCAAAACTTAATATTTACAACAATGTTTATATACTATAAAACCTTCTCTTTATTTATTTATGCCCAGTCTGTTTGTTACTCAATATATTTCCTCTGATCTGGCTCTAATTAAATAAATGTTGTGTTTCTTCACTTGTTTATCACTATGTTTTCGGTTTCGGTATTATTTAAAAATTCAAAATTAAAGTTTTCTACGATTCCGTATGGATTGTCACAATAAAAAACACTGTAGTCAAAGAATTTAAAAAATACATCATGCAGTAAGTGGGTTATTAATATCAGTATGTCACATCAAATTTCAATTTTTCTAAATTAAAAAAAGAATGAAAGATATAAAATGCACCAATAAATTTGTCACCTCAGATTTAAAAATGTTCACTTACCTCCAGTACAGTTAGTTTTCTTTATATGTCAAAATATCTCAGTTCATGAGAATGAGTTAAAACGGCAAGCATTCCAAACAGGTCAATAAAACAGAACGGAACTCACCATTAACTTAACAATTTCCACAAAAAAATAACAAACAGTTCACGTCTATATCACGCCAATACCATCGTTTTTATTGAATTCATTAGCAGTTTTCGATGGCCAATCATTAGATCGATCTTTAGAACGAAATGCATTTTGGCTTTCGTTTGAAATGTCTGATGATGAAGAAGGCTAAACCAAAGAAGATTAAACAGAGTAAAGATGATATTAACTTCAAATTTACAGTGCTGAAAGCAGATCAACAAAGTGCATAAGCTGCAAGGCCTCGTCACGTAAATTCAAGGCGAGAACGAACCAATAATTTCCATTATCGCTAACTCGCCCTCTGATTACCCCGGTCGCGTGCCTCCAGTGGGAAACTGATCGTGTCATGCTTGTGATGCGAATAATGTGATATGACTTGATTTTATACGTCTGGCTGCGCGTATAAAACGGAAAAGATAATCTGTAATTATTTGGAAAAATTGAATTGAGTTAATCCCGTAAATAAAAGTAAATTCCCAATAATATGAACAAACAATAATGAATATTTCTAATATTTAGAGTAGCCATTCCAAAGTGGTTGTTCGTACCGAACCCTGGGGCCGTTTTGAACTTTCTTAGTGGGCAATAGTTTCAAAACAAATTTAGGTGCTGACAGTACGTCAAACTTGATTCCCCTCGCCACTAAATACTTATTAAATTTGACATTTTTATTTTTAATAAAATAATTTTAATTTGGGGTCTTGTTTTAATTACAGTTTTGTTTCATAATTATAAAAAGGGCTCTGTGATTTAAATTTCGCCAGGGCAGATTTCAATTTTTTTTTTGAATGAACACAACTTTTTAAACGATTTATTAACGAGTGAATAAAACTTAATACTCCACATCCAGTGAAATATATTGAGTACTAAATAACTTAATTAGTTTGAGTAGGTAAATGTAATTATTGCCAGTTTTAATATTTATTCAGGTTTAATAATTTTTCAAAAATGTTTGGGAACGTTTAATCTATGTAATTAATATGAATTTATCATCTCCTTCTCTTAACACAAAATCTCCATCTCTTAAAACGTACAAAGGAACATAAAATATCAAAATACTTCTGTACTTTATTTTTGTTTTAAAAAGCTACCAGCTACTTTCGTCTAAAATTAGTAACTATTAGCATGCCAAAAGAGGATTTAGCCGGCCTGTATAGTCGAGGTCATTAGGCCAGCTTCCTCAGCTCGAAGGGTCGCCGGTTCGAATACTATGTCCGAATCCCACCTCGGGCAAGGATGTTTGTGTCTGCTTGTTTTGTTCCTACAATTTCCCCTGCAGTTTAAAAATCACAATGGTCGCTATATGGCCAAGATATTGAAAAGCGATCTAAAACAAATTAAACGTATAAAAAGAGTAAGCATTCTTAACTGCTAAGTATAAATTATGTCCTATTCCAATGTGTGCCGAACGTAGAATTTAAAAAATTTAATGTAATGTTTCAAAAAATTTAAACGAACCATATGAACTACAAATAATGGATTCCTTAAATGAAGAAGAAAAAAGCTCTAATAATTTCCATTAAATCACTAGCTCGCCCTCTGATTACCGTGGTCGCTCTCCGGGATGGAAATTTGCTAATGTCATGTAGAGACATGAATATGGCACAAAGAGACAAAAACCCACAAAAACCTATATTTAATTCCTGTAATACTAAAAAAATCAATTACTATCGAATAAAATTAGTCAATTATTTGTGTATCAAAGGGTACGCGAGTCAAACGAGCAAGCGTTCATAAACGTTCAGTGTAACTCACATCGCTATTAACTATAAAATTTCCTATCTCTGCTGAACGTCTATTTACATCTATAAATAAAGCTTCAGAACTTCCTATCGAACCGGATGAGCTACAAAATCTAGACTCGTTAACTCGAGGGGAGGAGGATGGTGCAATTTCCATCAAACCGCCACCTCGCCCTCGGATTGCCCTGGTCGCGCTTCGGAACGGAAACCGATAGTGGCAGGGAGGGACATGCATATGACGCGACACGCACACGCGCACGCACACTCGCCGCTTGTCCCCGTTTCGCCCCCAACACGTTCCGTCTCCTGGGCGCCGATCATATGTCACGCGCCAGCCATCGCGGCGCATCGGCCATTTTATCCTCCGCAGGAGCAGCAGGTTAACTCTAAATTCAGGCGTTGGCCAACCTTTTGCCAATAGCGTGCGGCCACCGTTTTCCACGCTTCCAGCCATCGCGCGCATCGGCCTTTTATCCTCCGCAGGGCATGCAGGTTAACTCTAATTCAGGGGTGGCCAACCTTTTTGCCAACAGCGTGCGCCACCGTTTCACGCTCCAGCCATTCGCGGCGCATCGGCCATTTTATCCTCCGCAAGAGAGCAGGCAGGTTAACGCTAATTCAGGGATGGCCAACCTTTGCAACAGCGTTGCGCCACCGCTTTTATCCACGCTCCAGCCATCCGCGGCGAATCGGCCATTTTATCCTCCGCAGGAGCAGCAGGTTAACTCTAATTCAGGGTGGCCAACCTTTTGCCAACAAGCGTTGCGCCACCGTTTTCCACGCTCCAGCCATCGCGGCGCATCGGGCCATTTTATCCTCCGCAGGAGCAGCAGGTTAACGCACTAATTCAGGGCATGCGGCCAACCTTTTGCCAACACCGTGCTTGAAGTGGCCCACCGTTTCCACGCTCCAGCCATCCCGGCGCATCGGCCATTTTATCCCTTCGCGAACAGCAGGGGGTTAAACGCTATTCAGGGATGGCCAACGTTTTGCCAACACCGTGCGCCACCGTTTTCCACGCTCCAGCCATCGCGGCGCATGGGCCATTTTTTATCCTCGCAGGAGCAGCAGGGTTAACGCTAATTCGGGGGTGGCCAACCTTCTCCACACCGTGCGCCAGCCGTTTTCCACGCTCCAGCCATCGCGCGCATCGGCCATTTTTCCTCCGCAGGACAGCAGGCGTTAACGCAATTCAGGGATGGCCCAAAACTTTTTGCCAAAACCGTGCCGCCAGCCGTTTTCCACGCTCCAGCCCATCGCGGCGCAGATGGGCCAGTTTATCCTCCGCAGGAGGCAGCAGCGTTTAACCGCTAATTCGGGGGTGGCCAACCTTCTGCCAACACCGTGCGCCACCGTTTCCACGGCTCCAGCCCATTCGCGGCGCATGCGGCCCATTCTGTTTCCTCCGCAGGAACAGCAGTTAACCGCTTAAATTCAGGATTGGCCAAACCTTTGGCCAAGCACCGTGCGCCACCGTTTCCACGCTCCAGCCATCGGCGCCATGGGCCATTTTATCCTCCGCCAGGAACAGCAGGTTGAACACTAATTCAGGGTGCCAACCTTTTTGCCGACACCCGTGCGCCAACGTTTTTCCACATACGAGTTTAGGTGTGTCAGACTACCTTTCATTTTACGTTCATGGGTGAGGTTTGAATATAGGAATTTGAGTGGTATCTGCTTCGTTGGGTGGAGGAAAAGGGATTACTCAATCACGTAACTAAATGAAGTAAGTACGCAAAAATAAATTAAAAATAAATTCATTGTGGCACCAATCTGCAATAGTGAGAGAACGAGGTGGGCTGCCATGTGTCTCGTGTTATTCTTGATTCAGCTACGTGATCAATTATAAATAGACACTCGGATATACCAAATTAATTGTGGTGGGTGTGGTTGGAGTGTGACATGTCGAAATGATTCGAATTACTTGCGCAACAATTTACAAACATGCTGGAAATGAGACATTCCCTATTATTTTTTCATTCTGCTAATTGGCAAATGTTCATAGGATACCAATTTATTTCCATTTCTGTAATTCAAGAAAACCCCAATTCAGATTTATTAAAAAAAATAGTATTTATAAAATTCTTCTTGAATAAAAAAGACAAATATTGTCAGTTTAATTGTAAGCCTGATGTAAGTACACATCTTTGAGATTCGGTGGTTAAGGCCTGTCTGCTTTTGTACGTTGGATTTTTTCATCTACATATCTTTCTCATCAGCTTTTTCACATGATTTTTATCACATCTTACAACATGCATTTTTGTAACGATATCGAAACAAACTAATTGATTGATTATTTCGAGTTTCCGGACTCGTCAACTGTTCTGATCATTAGTCCCGTAAGTGTGGTGCATGTTTATTACACAGGAGGGGACGACCCATGGTGAGATCCGTCACCGACCTACATGTTGGCTCTCGGGGATTTCCCCAATTGGTATCTCCCACAGAGCGGGCCACCGCCCTAGACGGGACAAGCTCTACGCTCCCGACCTGTGTGGTTTTGTAGTCCATGCAAGTGTAAGTACGTAAGTAAGGGGTGAGAATATGGCAAGAAAGAGGAAGGAAAAATCGCGTGCGGTACGTGGTCCGTTTGTTAGAGAATTGATTCGGTATTCGCCTGGTGTCGGAGAAAATGGAGAAAACTACCCAACAGAGTGGCTCGAATTTTCCTCCAGACAGCGGTTGAACTCGCCCTAGCTATGGAGCTAGTGTCAAATATCCTAGCTCAAACCTTGAGCCCTCCCGGTCAGAAGCACTGTAGTTGACTGCTCTGAGCAACCTAACCCGGTCGAAGAAAACTAATGAACTCGTGAAAATTATCTCTAACCTCCAACTGAACAGACGCTCAGGTATTTGCTGGCACTTGGCTGAAGCTGGCGCTCAATGTCATCTTCCTAGCTGACGGAAGAATAATTTCTACCGAGCGATGTGTTTTTCGGCGGACTTAACGGTTTGATAAGAGTCGATCGCTCGCCTGAAACGAACAAACATACAACGCTCGCCTGAAACGAACAAACACACTTGATGAAGACAACTCTCCACTATATTTGTTGAATGAGAAAAAGTATAGAGAGCCCTAAGCGAAATGAGCGCTGAGAGCGAGATCTAGTTGGAGCTTGGAGTCGTTTGTTTACTCTGCTCGTAAGGATGCAACGTACCACTTGTAAGAATCGAACATGCCACTTTTGGCGCATCCGCAACAGGTTGGCCACTCGTCCAATCTCTCGCAGCTTGTGGCATGGGTCAGGCCGTTCTCTTGTGGCGCTCCCTCGATGTATCTATTCCGCCAATCTACCGAAACCGTATGGTTATTCAGTATCTTGTAAAGTAATTGGAAATATATTATGTAAATTTCCAAGTTTGATCCAAATTGAATTGAAATCAGGGGGCTACGTTCTATCACAACGTCCACTGGATTTGTGTTTATCACCATATTGATGCACTGTGATTACACAATGTTAGTAGTAGCTGCATGTAAGGTCACTAAATTCTGTTTATATTCAACCTCGCATTTACTTCCTGTTACCAAGAGGGTTTCCTTAAAAATCAATTTTAGAAGTAACTTAATATTTCAATTAAAGTTTTTATCATCATTCCGTCAACGGTAGAAGTGACGCATCGCCCATCATATCGAAAATCAATTTCTTTAAATTTGTTTCCAAAACAAATACCGCAGCACAAAGCTCCTAATTAGCTACAGGAAGAACTTCATCAGGCTCTGATGCACAATAAATGACACTAGTTTAAATGAAATACGTCCAACTGAATTATGACATTGTATGTAACGAAACACGGAGAATCCTGAAGCCACTCTTATTTATTTTTTATATAAAAATTTTAAATAATTTTTTCAAACAATGAAATTCTGTCATTGCTTATAACACGAGTATAAGCGCAACAGATAGTGTTTGGAACAAGGTATTCAAAAAAACTTAACATAAATTGAGAATGATTACAAAGGCTAAATAAATATTGTTTGAGGTTCAATACTGATTAAACTGTGAACATAACTTTTGTAAAATACAAAATAGTGTTCCTGTAAATGGTATTTCAAGGAGGAACTTCAAAATAATTATGAGTATATGCTACATAGACCAATATTAAAAAAGGAAGACTCATACAATGAAATTGATCTCTAAAATAAGGTACTTTATTTTTGTATTCTGTAAAATGAGAATAATTCTGAATTAAGTATAGTTATTGTTGGTTTACTATGGGTTATTTATTACGGGTTATCACTGGCAAATGTGTAAGACCTTAGCATGGAGAGGCTTATATGACAAATGACGACACCTAAAATCACTAGTACTAAACATACATATGAAAATTTATTAGTAATATGATTTATATATTAGAAGTATTATGTTATTAGACTCAAAGGGTTTAGAAAATAAGGGATATTTTTAACGAATCTCGTTTATCGTTTCTCATGTTTTAAAGACCGCGCGTTTAAGATGATATAATGATCGAAATAAAAACATAGTTTTGCAGTAGTAGAAAAAACATGCTTAGTAATGTAAAAGAAAATAACTATTGAAAAACGTACGTTAAATTATGACCCCAAAAATATTCTATCTTTCGGTGAAAATACCTTCGAAATCAATTCAACCGTTTTCTAGATTAACCCCGGACAGACAGGCAAAAATCTTAAAACGAATTGAATTGGTTTTATATTATGTAAATAAGCTTCAGATGAAAAGGAAATTATTTTGAAACAGTTGGTGACAACACTTTAATCTACGTAGACGATATCGTATTTTATTAAATAACACGTATATTTTTCGCGTTTTCTCATTTTTTTCCACCTAATAGTTTCATTAAAATTATACTGTCAGATATCCTAAAACATAACTATTTGTTCTCATTCCCTATAAGAAATTGATGTTAAAAACTTGACATCGACTTTTTGAGTCATTGCATATATTTCTCTTAAGCTCTTAATAGGAAGTATACAAATTAATAATAATAATAATAATAATAATAATTTTACTTTCTTTTCAAATTCCATTTGCAAAGAAAAATCTAATCTTTGTCAGTTATTTTATATCTTATCAATACCGTTTCTTACCAGAGAAAAGAGGTTCCTTATGTTCCTAAACCGTAGTGTTAAAAATATTTTTTTTAAATACATCATCCTTGCCAGCACATCTAGAGATAAATCTAACAATTATATTAGTAAAGGATTCTAATTTTAGAATGTAAATGAATATTAAAAACTCGGAAACTACAAACTAGTATTTCGACAAATACAGGGGCTTCGAATGCACAGCCCAGACTGCCAGGACTTAACAACGTCCCCAACCCCCGTGTAGCCGACATCCTATTCCGAACTTAGAAGCAGCAGTCACTGTTCCGCCGCGTTCACTAATCAGGCCGTTGGTAGCCATATCAACAGCTCGCGCACTCGCGCTTTCTCTGCGAGCTTGAGTTAATTAAAACATTGGCCCATGCTTTAGTGAAATTAGAGCGGCGCGCCATTCTCCGGCTGCTGCGAACCACTCCCTTCTCCCCGCTCCAGCACACTCTGGCGGCGGCGGAGGCGCGGCGAGGTGGCGGCGGCGGAGGCGGCGGGCGCGGCAGAGGCGGCGGCGGGGGCGGCGGCGGAGGCGGCCGGGCGGGAGGCGGCGGCGGCGCGGCGGCGGCGGAGGCGGCGGCGGAAGACGGGCGGCGGAGGTGGCGGCGTGCAGAGGCGGCGGCGGGGGTGGCGGCGGTCGGCGGCGGCGGAGGAGGCGGCGGCGGAGGCGTGCGGCGGCGGGCTATGAGGCGGCGGCGGAGGGCGGCGGCGGAAGGCGCGGCGGAGGTGGCGGCGGCGGCGGCGGCGGCGGCGGAAGGCGGCGCGGAGACGGCGGCGGAGGGTGGCGGCCGGCGGAGGCGGCGGCGGAGACGGCGGCGGAGGTGGGCGGCGGGCGGAGGCCGGCGGCGGAGGTGGCGGCGGCGGAAGGCGGCGGGCGGAGGCGGCGGGGAGCGGCGCGAGGCGGCGGCGGCGGCCGGCGAGGGGCGCGGAGGCGGGCGGCAGAGGCGGCGGCGGAGGCGGCGGCGGCGCGGCGGCGGAGGCGGGCGCGGCAGAGAGCGGCGGCGGGAAGGCGGACGGCGGAGCGGGCGAGGCGGCGGCGGGGCGGTGAGGCGGCGGCGGAGGCGGGGTGGTGGGGCGCGGCGGCGGCGGCCGTCCGCCCGCCCAGGCGAGGCTGACGGATTTGGCCTCCGGAGGGCGGTCCGGGCTATGCTGAGAGCGCGCCGGGATGGGCCCATAGGGAGCGAGGCGGGGATTGAGCGCGGGGGACGACTGCGCTCGCAATGGCACTGGAAGGGGCGCGGCGGCCCGGTGGGCGGTGCTCGGGCGTGACGTGGGCGGCACGGAGTAAGAGTGGGAATGGGAAGGAGTGGAAGTTAGGTGAAAGAGGGGGGAAAGGGTGGAGGCAGAAGGTCAAGAGGAAGCAGAACCCAGGGAGAGGTCGGTAAATGAACGATGACAGAAGAAGGAAAATGGGGTAGAGCAGACCGAGTCGGAGCGGGGTCGGGGCGGAGTGAGTTCTAAGCGGAGCGGGGTCGGGGGCAGAGCGGTGTCGGGGGCGGAGGGGGTCGGGACGGTGCGGGGGTCTGGGCGGAGCGGGGTCGGTGCGGAGCGGGTTGGGGCGGGAGCCGAGCCGGGCGGAGCGGATGTGGGGAGGATCGAAATGAGATTTGGGGAGGGGGTGGGCGGAGTGGAGCGGAGAGGGAGCGACCGAAACGGGGCTGAGGCGGAGCGAGTGCAGGGTGAAGAGCGGAACGAGGCGGAAACGCATGTGGGTGTGGAGAGAGAATATTTTGGGCGGTTAAGTTGGATGAGGTGTGGAAGAAAGGAAAGATGGGGGTTGCAGAAGATGAAGTGGGAGGGTATCGCGCTGAGTAGGAGAACGGCGGTGGGCAGGGGCGGCAAGGGCGAGGGACGGCGTGGCTGCGGGGCGGGGGAGCGGCGGGAGTGGCGGGGCGAGGGGGGCGAGAGGACGGCCGGGGCGGCGGGGCGGCGGGGCGGGCGGGGCGGCCGGGGCGTGTGCAGGGTCACGACAGGGCAAGACGGGGGTGGCAGGCGGCTAGGGCGCGGCGGATAGGCAGTGAATGGGGCGGTAGTGATGCCGTGTGGAGGCGGGTGAGTGGTGCTGGAGCGGGGAGAAGGGAGTGGTTCGCAGCAGCCAGGAGAATGGCGCGGCCGCTCTAAATTTTCACTTAAAGCATGGGCCAATGTTTTTATTAACTCAAGCTTCGCAGAGAAAGGCGCGAGTGCGCGAGCTGTGTTTGATTATGCTACCAACGGCCTGATTAAGTGACCGCGGCGGAACAGTGACTGCTGCTTCTAAGTTCGGAATAGGATGTCGCTACACGGGGGGTTGGGGAGCGTTGGTTAAGTCTGGCAGTCTGGGCTGTGCATTCGAAGCCCCTGTATTATGTCGAAAATACTAGTTTGTAGTTTCCGAGTTTTTTAATATTCATTTACATTCTAAAATTACGAATCCTTTACTAATATTTTTAATTGTTAGATTTATCTCTAGATGTGCTGGCAAAGGGATGATGTATTAAAAAAAATATTTTTAACACTACGGTTTTAGGAACATAGGAACCTCTTTTCTCTGGTAAAAACGGTTAATTTGATAAGATATAAAATACTGACAAAGATTAAGATTTTCTTTGCAAAATGGAATTTGAAAAGAAAGTAAAAATTAATTATTATTTTATTATTATTATTATTTGGTATACTTCCCTATTAAGAAGCTTAAGAAGAAATATATGCCAATGACTCAAAAAGTCGATTGCAAGTTTTACATCAATTTCTTATAAGGGAAATGAGAACAAATAGTTATGTTTTTAGGATATTCTTTTGAAAACCATTTATTAAAATTTTTTTTTTTTTCAATTTGAAGACTATTAGGTGGAAAAAATGAGAAAACGCGAAAAAATATACGTGTTATTTAATAAAATACGATATCGTCTACGTAGATTAAAGTGTTGCACCAACTGTTTGCAAAATAATTTCCTTTTCATCTGAAAGCTTATTTACATAATATAAAACCAATTCAATTCGTTTTAAGATTTTTGCCCTGTCTGTCGCGGGGGTTAATCTAGAAAACGTTGAATTGAATTTCGAAGGTAATTTTCCACCGAAAGATAGAATCATTTTTGGGGTCATAAATTTAACGTACTTTTTTCAATAGTTATTTTCTTTTAACATTATAAGCATGTTTTTTTCTACTACTGCAAAACTATGTTTTTAATTTTCGATCAATTATATCATCTTAAAACGCGCGGTCTTTAAAACATGAAGAAACGATTAACGAGATTCGTTAAAAAATTATCCCTTATTTTCTAAACCCTTTGAGTCCTAATAACATAATACTTCTAAAAATATAATAAATCATATTACTAATAAATTTTCATATGTATGTTTAAGTAGCTAGTAATTTTAGGTGGTCGTCATTTGTCATATTAAGCCTCTCCATGCTAAGGTCTTACAACATTTGCAGTGATAACCCGTAAATAAATAACATTAAAACCAACAATAACTAATACTTAATTTCAGATTATTCTCATTTTAGCAGAAATACAAAAATAAAGTACCTTATTTTAGCGATAAATTTCATTGTATGAGTCTTCTTTTTAAATATTGGTCTATGTAGCATATACTCATAATATTTTGAAGTTCTCCTTGAAATACCATTCAGGACACACTATTTGTATTTTACAGAAAGTTTATGTTCAAGTTTAATCAGTATTGAACCTCAAAAAATATTTATTTAGCCTTTGGTAATTCATTCTCAATTTTATGTTTAAGTTTTTTTGAATACCTTGTTCAAACACTATCTGTTTGCGCTTTATACTCGTGTTATAAGCAAATGACAAGAATTCATTTGTTTGAAAAAATTATTTAAAATTTTTAATATAAAAAATAAATAAGGTGGCTTCAGATTCTCCGTGTTTCGTTACATTACAATGTCATAATTCAGTTGGACGTATTTCATTTAATACTAGTGTCCATTTATTGTGCATCAGAGCCTTGATGAAGTTCTTCCTGTAGCTAATTAGGAGCTTTGGTGCTGCGGTATTTGTTTTTGGAAAGAAATTTAAAGAATTGATTTCGATATGATGGGCGATGCTCACTTCTAGCCGTTGACGGAATGATGATAAAAACTTTAATTGAAATATTAAGTTACCCTTCTAAATTGATTTTTAAGGAAAACCCTCTTGGTAACAGGAAAGTAAATGCGAGTTGATGGAAAACAGAATTTAGTGACCTTTACATGCAGCTACTACTAAACATGTGGTAATCACAGTGCATCAAGTATGGTGATAAACACAAATCCAGTGGACTTGTGATAGAACGTAGCCCCCTGATTCAATCAATTTGGATCAAACTGGAAATTTACATAATATATTTCCAATTACTTTACAAAGATACTGATAACCATACGGTTTCGGTAGAATGGCGGAATAGATACATCGAGGGAGCGCACAAGAGACGGGCGCTGACCCATGTACAAGCTGGCGAGAGATTGGACCGAGTGGCGCAACCTGTTTGCGGATGCCGCCAAAAGTGGCATGTTCGATTCTTACAATGGTACGTTGCAATCTTAACGAGCGAGGTAAAACAAACGACTCCAAGCTCCAACTAAGATCTCGCTCTCAGCGCTCATTTCGCTAGGGCTCTCTATACTTTTTTCTCATTCAACCAAATATAGTGGAGAAGTTTTCTTCATCAAGTGTGTTTGTTCGTCAGGCCGAGTTCGTTGTATGTTTGTTTGTTTTCAGGCGAAACGATCGAATCTTATCCAACTGTTAAGTCGCAGAAAAAACATCGCTCGGTGGGAAATTATTCTTCGTCAGCTAGGAAGATGACATTGAGCGGCCAGCTTCAGCTAAGTGCAGCAAATACCTGAGGCGTCTGTTTCAGTTTGGAGGTTAGAGATAATTTTACGAGTTCATGTAGTTTTCTTCGACCGGTTAGGTTTGCCTCAGAGCAGTCAACTACAGTGCTTCTGACCGGGAGGGCTCAAGGTTTTGAGCTAGGATATTTGACAACTAGCTCCATAGCTTAGGGCGTAGTTCAACCGCCGTCTGGACGGAGAATTCGAAGCCACTCTGTTGGGGTAGTTTTCTGCTATTTTCTCCGGACACGCAGGCGAATACCGAATCAATTCTTAACAAACGGACCAGAGTAACGCGCAAACGCGAATCTTTCCTTCCTCTTTCTTGCCATATTCTCACCCCTTACTTACGTACTTACACTTGCATGGACACAAAACCAACAGTCGGGAGGGTAAGAGGGCTTGTCCGTTCTAGGGCGGGGCGCCGCTCTGTGGGAGATACTGTAACGTATTAGCCAGCGTGCCTCATGGCATCTATTTCGGGGACGCTTGGTTGGCGGGATTAGTCTCGCCACGGAAGTAGGGTTTTTCCGTAAAGGGAAGAACGCGAGACGGGAGACCACAAGGCTTTGGGTGCTTCGGCTATATAGACGCTTTTCAACACTGTTATAACAAGCGAGGGGGTGGTGTGACGTAGTAGGTCCAGCGTGGGCCGGCCTATATAACAGAAGTGTACGGAGCCAGTAGGCAGGTTCTGGACGCCGGTTGGGAGAACGCTCGTGCCGTATGCACAAAACTTGGCCCAAGACGGTGCATATGGCCGAGCCAGGCTCGCGATGGCTGGAGTGCATTAGTTTGACGAAGCCTGCGGACTTTAATGTCCTTGGTGACTGCGGTCACGGGGGAGCGATCTGTGTGGCGTGTCCGAGTGAAGAGTGGGTTGAGTGCCAACGATTCACGCGATTCTCAATCGATAAAGATCGCTCCTGCGAATCGGGGCAAACCCGCCGTTTGGTGCGCCGCAGAACGACTTTGTGTTCAGCGTGACATCCGGTCACGGAAGCTAGGCTTTTGTGCGCGCTTCAAAAGTAGGAGTGGCGAATGCCAGCAATCAAACAATCTTCAATCGGGTTTTGGATCGCTCCGCGATCAGGGGATAGTAGGTCTATCAAGCAGCTAGGGTGTAAGTAGATTAATTAAGTGTATATATTTGTTTTGTTTTTTTGTTAATAATATATTTGTTTATACGAGAAGCCTTCTGTGTCTGTTGGTCGCTGTGAGTAATCCATGACGCCACAGACGATAGACATAATTGGTGCAGCGGTAATCGAATCCCACGGGGAGAAGGATAGTGCCCACCAACTATAGACATAATTGGGTGGCAGCGTAAAACGTATCCCACGGGGGAGGAGGATAGTTTCACCCACAAACTATAGACATAAGTGGTGGCAGCGGTAATCGAATCCCATCGGGGGAGGCAGGATAGTGCCACCAAATATAATACATAATAGGTGGCCAGCGGGTAAACGTATCCCACGGGGGGAAGGAGATAGATCACACCAAAATATAAAACATAATTGGTGGCAGCGTATCGAATCTCAGCGGGGGGAGAGCTAAGTGAACACCAACTATAGACATAATTGGTGGCAACGGTAATGCAACTACTACGAAGAAGGAGCATAGTGCAAATTACTTAAAGGGCATAAATTGTGTAACGTGGGTGGCCAGTGGCGGTGGCGGAGTGGTCGACGGACAGACATAATTACGCCTACTACCGCACGGGGAGCCGGAATCCGCGAGCAGACGCCAAGCCCATCACTACACGCCAGAAGGACAGGAAGGAAAGGACGGAGACGGAAGGACGGCCGTCTCGAGGCCCCCGGCTTTGACAGAATGCACAAATTCAGCAAGGACCTGGCGTAAGTATAGTTATCTGCATTGTTAAGCTCGTTCAGGTTAATATGGCTTACTACCAGATTCGGGAAGGAGTGTGTAGTGCACGTGGCAACAGGAATTAGAACTCCGAAGTCCACAGGTGGGGAACTTTTAGCTGTGTTAAAGAAAAATTGATAGAGGAGCAATCCCGATTACGAAGAGAATTTGTGAAAGGGATAGCTCAGGCCCCAATAAGGATCAAAAGAACAAGAGAGGCCGAACGCGAATTAGAAAAAGAACGAGAGAAGGCCGAACGCGAATTAAGAAAAAAGAACGAGAAGGAAGGCCGAACGCGAATTCGGCGAGGGAAAGAGCCGAACGAGAAGGCCGAACGCGAAATGAGCCGCCAACACGAATTCGAGAGGGAAAGAGCCGAACGGGATGGCCGAACGCGCGTTTCATAGAAAACTCAGGATAGAAAGGGTGAAAGGGCGACTAGAGTAGTCGCAGCCTGAATCGAGTAGTAAGTTCAAATTCATTAAATGCAGGTTATGAGTCGTTTTTTAAAAGGCGAAAACGACGACATAACAGCATTTCTGAGTGTGTTCGAAGTCAGGCCGAACAATTAAGAAATTCCGCGGAAAAGAGTGGGTGGCAAATCTTTATGGACTGTTGCTCCACATCAGATAAAATGCGTCGCTTACCTTAGAAGGGCAAGGGTAGGAGGATAGAATATGCCGAATTAAAGTATGGCTATTGGGAAATGTATAGATTCAATGCCGAGAAGTTTTCGACAATTGTTCACGAAACATGTAAAAGGCCGCAAAATATTACTGGAATTTATACGCGAGGGAATTGCAAAATTATTGTAAAGAGTGGGTAGCTGGATTAGACATCGCATAACGTTTTGACGAGTTAATGAATTTAATTGTAACGGATTGCAACTGAACGCGAGTGCGCTATCGAAATCAAAGAGCATTTTTATTGAATGAGTGGGGGGAATTTAAGTTACTCTGGAATTAGCTCGTAAACTAGATCAATTATGAAAATAATAGGGCAGGCTGGAAACGGTCCACATTTAATCAGTACAGGAAAACCGGAAGCCGCAGCGGAACATGTAGCGAACGGACCAAGCGATGTCAGAAGCATTTGAAATTCAGGGGAAATCAGGCGTAAGAAAAACCGATGTCAGGGCCGTTTATGAGAAGCAG
>BOPP01000062.1:3367697-3403288 GCA_017312745.1 Gryllus bimaculatus
GCCTCCGCCGCCGCCGCCGCTGTCTGTCTTCACGAACTGTTCCGGAGCGGCGCGGAGCGGAGCGGGGAGCCGGCACGGACGCGTGCGACCGCCCGGCCCGTCGGCAAGCAGGCAGGGCGGCCGCCCGCCCGGCGGCGGCGGCGCCCCGGCGAATCGAGGCCCCGAGATCGTTATCGCGAGCGCAGAGAATAGCGGAGAAGGGCCCCGTGGTTTTCATTTAGAGCGGGAGATCTCGAGATTTCCACGATTGTAGAAATCCTGTGTGCTCGGAAAGATGGAGCTGCGGAGATGTCCTCGAGAATCCCCGTTGAGAGGACGTCAAACCCAAGAACCCTTCTAGTCGTACAGAAGTACAGATTCTCACAATAGGATTACACAAAAGATCTTTCTTTGAATTAACAAAATTCCGACTGTTTTCAAAGACCGACTACGACACTGTGCTAATATTTATATAGGCGACATTGTTCGCTTTCATTCATTTATTTATTTCTTAATATTTTTTGTTTGAAAAGTCGTCTTATAAAGATGATCATATTATGATGAACATACATGTATCAATAGTTTCCTTACCCGAAGAAAAGATGTGCTACAACAATGCGGCATTATAATTTTGAAAATTGAGTACAATATTTTGTGTTTCTAAATCATTGGAACATAACATCAAACAATGATAAAAAATTAAAAAATAGCATAGACAACTCTTCATAACTCGAAGTTTATTTCAGTATCGCTTTGCAGTTGGTTGAGTATAAGAATAAACAGATAAAGGGATACAAGCAAACAAAACATCTAAACACATTTCCGTCCTGGTATTCTCTAGTCGATATAATGATAAGCATAGAATTAAAAATTTTTTATGTGGAATGAAATTGTTTATACATACGAGTATGCCACAATTTACTAATTCTATATCATATGTATTTACCAATATCATTTGCTCATATCCCGTCAAGATACATTTTTGCAGCCTCTCTCTCACTCTATCCGTCATTCGCCTGCTGTTGACCGTCGAAACCATGGAAAACTACCAATCAGAGCAGCCGGTCCCTAAAAGTATCGTTCTTAATGGGGCCAAAATCGACCTAACTATCTAGCTAGTGTGGAAAATCCGGTCTCCGTCGAGACTCGAACCAAGGACCTCTAGGTGAGAGGCACTGCAGTCACATCAGTTAATTTCCTGAGCCGCATGCCCAGGTGAAACTGTTTGTAAGTGATAAGGACAGAGTATTTTGGTTATCTAGTATATCTGGTTATCTTAATACTATCTGATATACCAACATTTCTGGTTATTTATGATACACAATTCAGTAAGTAAATGTTCCTTGTTAAGGGTGGTTGTGAACTTTTACAGGTATAGTTACAATTAAGACGGAAAACATGGCAGATAGTTTAGACAAGGTTGACGTAGACGCTCGAATTTATTACGAGCCTTTCTGAATATTCAATTCAGGACCCGAGGAGTCGCGAAGGAGCGCCGCGCCGCGAGAACAAAATGACGTAGTCCTGAGCAAAAACACTCAGTAAGCGGAACGGCTCTGTCTGTACACCTACCCGTTCGGATTTGAGCATCGCGAATCCCCGTTTGGCCAACCACCTTCCAGCATCTTTCTCCTCCCCGCGGTTCATCCGCTGTGCCTCGCCTTTGTGCGAGAGTGCTTAGCTGCCAACCCTGTGGAGGATCACCTAGACGGTGAGCGGGGCAGGTTTACATCCACAGAACCCGCCGGTCAGGTCACAGGATTTCTGAAGAAAATCAGGTACCAATTGGTTTCGTTCTTGTGACGGGTTGTGACCGTAGACGCCAGTGTGTGACTGACGGGCAAACCGGAATATGCAGCACGGATCTCCTGTATGTATATGTGCACATGTGAGTACGAGGTCTCGCAGAGGCAGGCAGCATGGTTAAGCATTATCTTGGAGTGGGGAACAGGGGAACCTTTGGCTCTTTTTCTATCATATGAATAATATTGAGTAGATCAAAAAAGCATTGTCATGGCCGCGCGGTCAAAGACAAAATCTCTGTGTGTTTTCTCACATTTCTTTCATTGTTATCTCTCTGTCCCTCTCTCTTGGTCGCTCGCTTTCACTCTCTCCGCAATTTTCATCCCGGACTTTCCCACCCAATTTCTCAGACTATGTATTTCTTGCCATTTTATGCGTTATTATTTGAGGAAATATTATTTCACATTCTCAGTCTCTTCTTAACACTCTCGCCCTACTTGCCCCCTTATCATCTTCACCTATCTTCACCTAGGCGAAGAACTGCGTCGCACATCGAGTTTGTGCAGCGCTGTGGTTAGTTGTACCTCCATTCCATCAATTCATACATTTGCGTTTGTCTTTTTATCCGAATAAAGTAAATTTTAATATATTCTTATTCACTTGTACGTATGCCTATCAATTCGATTTATCAGAGGGGTTATCTTTGAAAAGTTTCTGAACAACATAATTTCATGACAAAATACAATTTAATAACCAAGCTGGCCCTTCCAAAAAATGTTGCGTTCGTTCATCTCATTGAACTGGTATTTCTATTTTACGCCAGAAATGGCCTAATCAGTACTAAAAACTTGTGGACTTCAAACAACTTAAGTTTATATTTTATATAAGTTTTGATGACGCTGATAATTTCGTATTCTGCAAATGTAGCTTTGACAAACTGTATGACGTTATGTTTATTAGTGTACTGTATTGCATTGTAAATGGAAATATTCTTTCATTTTTTATTGTATGCGTTACTAGAGCATAGAAACATTGATTAAATATTCTTCCCTACCTTTTTTGATTTATTGACTACTCGCTCGGCTCTTTCACCAGTGACTGAATTCGACCTAGTTATGTCGCTAGTGTCGTAAAGCCTGCCACGGCCCGGACTCAAACCCTAAGGTCCTTCAAGGAGTGTGATCAGATGGGAGGTTGTGAGAGGTTTGCTTTTTGACTTATATGTAGGGTAGTGGTGCTGGTTCATGAAGTTAAGAAAGAGTACAATTTTTCGGTTGCGTTGAACATACGTATTGAATTGAATTGAATTGAATTAATGCCTTATTTAAGTGGCAAGACTCGGGCCATCAGGCCCGCTCCTCCGTCCGACCACGCAAATTTCGCTACGCTCCTTTCATCAACTAGCAGAGGAAGGAGGTGTTTCTTGGGCGAGAAACAGGCGATTTTTGAATTTAGCTGCGTCATTTAGGCTTGATATTTTACATGCAAGTAAATCTACTAACATGGGACAGCCGGCTTTACTTCCCCTCCGAAGGAAGGCGTACGAAGGATTTTTTCGCTCTTTTCGACTTCGATCGGATTTGAACCTTGAACGCTAACTTGGCTATATAAGTCCGATACGCTAACCGTTTCACCATCGCCGCGCGCAAACGTATTCGGACAATGAAGAGATTTGAATCTCCTGGTTGATTTGGGAGTTGGATATGAACCGTAGGTTTTCAGTGACGAACTTAAATATTCATTTTGTATCTTCTGAAGCTTTTACAAATTGGTTTGTGATATACTGCCAGACTAGTCACGTCTTAGACTTATTTAATAGTGCTGAATCTGCTTGCAGAGAGTAATTTATGTTAATGAGGGAGAAGAGCTTGGATATTACCTATCTTTAAACACTCACAAGATTTAAATGTAACAGTAAATACTGAATAAAATAATGAAATTCATTATTTCTGTCTGCTTTATTTCCGTGATGACCTTCATTTTCGATCAATTACCTCTCTTTCTTACGATTCTTTTTTCTCTTTTCTAAAGGAAGCCTAAGGAGTTGAATTTAACTTGGTCTTCCTGTTATGAAATCGTTATTTTGGCGAGTATTTCAAAAATAGATTCAATGAGAGGGTAATAAACTTTTCTCCACGCGTCAACTAAAAGTCGTATTTTAGCCATATTTTCCTTTAAATATCCTTTCTCAGGATAATGGTTTCATTTTAATTTGAAAATTTATGTTACTATGCTTTTTATCAAAGTGGCTCCATTGCTAATGGCAAGGTTTACCACCTCAAATGTGTATTTTTTTCACAAGAGATAACTAAACTGTCGTTCATGCGCGGCAAAATACTTAAGATGGTAATAAAAACGCTGAAAATGAGGTCGCTATCAACGAAAAGAAAAGACACCGAGAGAATTCCTTTTTCCGTTTCTCTGCGATGAAACTAAATAACTGCTGTTGCCCCAACGGGCTGTGTATGTTCCTCTCAGAAAAACGAGCGTGCGTGATCTGCAAGGATATTCCCTCGTTTCCGACCCCCGCACAGTGCGACCAGTGTCACCAACTTGCGAGACTCTAAAAGACCCAGAAAGTGCTTAGTGAAAAGATGTATTTATGTATTTCGCTTTTTACTGATACGTTATTGCTTGTTATTGCTTTTGATACGGAGCTCAATATACACTGCATAACTTACCTGGATCAAAAGGATCGTTGTTACTACAAAAAATATGAAAACTGTTGAATGATGCTACTTGTTATCTTACGAAGATAATTATAAAAGGGAATTGTGGAGGGGAAATTATGGGCGGAAAATGTGAAAAAAGGCAAAAAATAAAATAGTTTTAGTTTCACAGGCGTTAACTATTTCGAATGATTTTGGGTGAAAAAAATCCTTCGGGTCCAAGACCCATTTTGTCGCCTCTCAATCATTTAAAACCTTGTCTTACTCTTGCAACTTTTCTTGAACGATGGATTGAAGAAATGTGGGTAGAGTGAGGGTATTAGTTACGAAATCAGCCACTAGACTTTATGAAGCAATGCCAATCTCTGGAGAATCACTCATGTCTTCAAAACTTTCTCAATAATTTGCGTTCTAATTTTCTCAGGAGTTCGAGGTGTTTCCTGTCCATGTGTGTGTCCATGAATCTTCACCTGCTTTGGTCATTTATTTAAATTATTTGGAGAAAATCACGGTCAGAAGTTCTCGTCTTCAACGGAAAATAGTTTCTATTTCACGCAAGTAAAGATGTGTTCGGAATGTCATCAGTGCACGCTGCAAGATTTTGTCTTCAACTGTTTATTGTATTGGAGAGAGGGAAGCAAGGTCATTATTCAAGAAAAGTTGCGCGAGTAATAATGCAAAATATTATGGTGCAAAATATTATGTAAGCATAATATTCCCTTTTAACACTTCGTGCATATAAGTGTGTCCATTGTACGGAACTTCATCGTACATAAAAGAAATGAACGGCTCCCTGAGGAAAAGCTTTTTTTGGTCAATTATAACTTTGTGTTTAGTACATAGTTTTTTTTTATGGATGGCACACATTAAACATCAAACCTTTGTGTCTCCTTTCTTGTGTGAGTTATAAGTAATTTATGTCTTGGTTGGAGCAATTCTTATTTTGTACAGTAAATATTTCAACTTTAAAATGCACACAACCGCTCTTAGGATTGAAAAAACTGAAGGTTTTCTGTGGCTGCCCTTTCTGCTCTTCAGAACAGAATTCCTTAAAATTCCTGTGACTGACTGCTATTAAAGACACGGAAATGTCACATGGAAGTTGTAAAGAAGAAGAAAAGAATACACGTATGAAACAGTCACCCATTTCACTCCTTCAAGGGATGAATTTTGTAAAAGTCTTGCTTAATAGTTACATACATCATAATTGGAACACACACTCCAAATTTCTCATTTCAAGCTTCAATGGTTATGTCTCTGCATTGATATGTCATTAGTCAGAATTTGGTCTTATCTAAATAAAACCCAAAATTTTTAATAAACAGACAATTCACATTTTACATTTGCAAATATTTCGTTATGCACCAATAAAACCAAAATGGACTTAAAACAACATTTATACAATTGTTTACTTTTTCGTAGTTGATAGTTATAAAAAATTAATTTTTGTGAAATAAATATTTGTTTAATGCCACACGAGTGTACTCATTCATTACCGAACACTGTACGATGGTCTGGCGCAACTACTATTGTACTAGGCGGCTTGATACATGACCATAAGGTACTTTATATACTTTATATACAAGGAGATATTGAAATGGTAAAATGTATGCGTATGGACGTGTATGCTGTATCTGAGTACTGCGTCATACACCACGTATTTCGGGAACGCCCAATCAACCCCAGTGCTACAGCTCGAAAGTACACAGAGATTCTCGAACCGGCGGCATCCCACACGCCATATTTCCGCTCCTTGATGCTCGAATACTCTCAACAAAGAGCGTACCACAACAAAGTGATTATGCGAATACCGTATTGCCCTAGTCGTCAAGGAATATTCACCTCGACCAAAAGCTGAACCACCTGAAGTTATGCCGTACCCCGCTTGTTACCATAGTAGTGACAAACATTTGAAAAATGATTCTAAATTTCTATAAAATATGTATGTTTATAATGTAAATGAGTCACATGCTGTACTGTGTATTACGTGCAGTTTTCACCATGTTTGTATGATCTTTCTAATTCTTTCACCAATCCGCCGACAACAGACTGTCGTTCCAGGCGGTATGATGTACAGAAAACGTGCAGTCCACACTGCACGATTTCTACATGAAAACGTTTGAGCATGTTCGTAATTTTTGATGCTCAAAGCTCAGTTTGATTTAAGCGCCTCCAGTTGCAGAATCGTTTACTAACCCGACGCCATGGTAATCGGCGATTTCGATTTTGTGGTTAGTTGTGCCAAGGTGCGTTTATGTACCGTTAAATTGTGATAAACTACCTCCTTCCCTACTCCTGCCTTCCTATTTTTCTTCTGTATGCTCCTCATGGTAAATTACTACTTAATAAAGCTCTCATAGCCTAACGCACTCACGGAAATACCGCCATTGAAAGTACTCGGACGGCGCAATTCAATTGTTACCCTGTAGACCCCTAGCGCCGTCTTGTGGCAATTCATACATAATTCATGCAGAAAACGTACAGACAGTGTATGCGAGACTTTTGACTTTTATACTTCAAGTTTGGGACCTTGAAGTTTCTGTTTCAAAACTGTATGATAATCTGCACAAGAACTACCGTGTATACCGGGGGTAGAGTTTAGAGTGGCACCGCTTTCTTTGGTTCACTGATCCGGTTCACTAGAGGGGTCTCGACTCACTGAACTGAATCCTTGTTTACTATTCGCGTGTTTTAATGATCACCATGTTATCGCAATAGTTATAATTTCTATTTAACACTCACGTACTACTTAAACTTTAATTACTACTCAAAGCCAATATTTTATTACCACAAAAAGCAACTTATCTCCTTAACACATTTTTATACGCTTTAGAATCCGCAATATATTTCACTAACACTTTCTACTAAAACTTTTAACAAACCCCAAATCCCCCATTTTAATAATATAAAATCAACCCGTATTTGTTTCAAACAAATTCTGTATATTAAAGATAGCAGTATTTTATTAGAAAAAAGAAAAAAATCAACTCACATAATTGTTGAAATTATAGAATTTCAATCGTATTAAAAATATTATGGCAGTAAAATTAGATTTTCTCTGTTTTAATTACGTAGAACATTTTTATAACAAGAAAAACATCAATGATTCATCAACGTATCACCAAATCTGCTTATATCTAAAAAATTCACACTCTTTACTTTTTATGAACTGTAGTTCAGTAAATTAATAAGACTCCTCTTAAACTAAGAATCCTTTCGCAGACATTTTCACGCAATGACCATTCTCGCCTCTGACTACAAATTCACTCATAACATCTGTTCTATCCTTTCTCTCGGTAAATTTTATATCATTCTTGCATATATTACATACACGTCGAGATGCAAGCAAACTCACTTTCTGCCACCACTGGATAACATTCAAACTTACCTCCCGGCGCAAATCA
This sequence comes from Gryllus bimaculatus, assembly GCA_017312745.1. Taxonomy (NCBI): domain Eukaryota; kingdom Metazoa; phylum Arthropoda; class Insecta; order Orthoptera; family Gryllidae; genus Gryllus; species Gryllus bimaculatus. The sequence goes on from BOPP01000062.1 coordinate 3,375,493, forward strand.
TAAATAAATCCTGAATTCATACCTTCCATTCAAATCAATTCGGTAGACACACAAAATTATTAAAAGACAACTTGAAATGCGAAAAAACACACTAATCCACGCCAACATAGTCTTAACAATTGTACAATTCATAAATTTATGAAGTAAATAATTTTGTCGTCATAGTAACAACTAAATGTGCTATTAGAAGGCTGTTTAATTAGTAAATCAAGTCTATACTTGTAATCCATTTCAACCAGCAAGATAAAATCTTATTTTGTGCTTTGAAAGAGTGTTTGAAGTGTAATTTTAGATGTGAATTGAAATTTAAAATGTGTCGTCATGAAGAAAAAATGTTTCGTAATAGCAAAATGTATAGCTTCACATGGCTTAGTTATATTGTGTATATATTTATGCTTTGAATCAATGCCAGCAAAATTATTTTCTAGTGATTGCAGTGAACCACGCAACTATAATCTTGTGAATCATGAGAAATAATGAACCGAATCAGTGAACCAAAGGAACCGGTGCCACCCTAAACTCCGGAAAACCTATACCGGGCTTAAGAAGAGATCATGTGCGTAGCGCGCTGAAAGCGACGTTCAAAACGCGGTTGAAAAGTGAAAGCGAGTGTCAGGTTCGTCGTAGTAACGTTGTTTTAGGACATAGCATATGATGTAGGTTGTGTTAGCGTTCCGTTCCTTTCCTTTAAACCATCAGTCAATGGCGACCCAGAACGGAAAGAATACAAGAAGTAGTCAACGTAAAAAAGGAGAAGTTTTTGTGGAATGCCTTTCTGTTTGAATCAAACTGAATTTCAGATAACACAAATAATATGTTCTCAGAAAGGACAATTATTCTCAGTATTTTTTTGATAGATCATAAAATTTGTCCAAAACAACAAAACTATGTAAAGTAAGTTTCTCGTGCTTTTGAAGACGTTGGTACTACTTTGCCAACATATCCTACCTGTAATTGTTCCCATCCAAACCATTAATGTTTAATACATCGTTATCTACAACCCATAAGTGATCTACTGTATAAACCTGATTTACTCTGTTCCGTAAATTTATGTTACTCGTAAAGTAAATTCAATAAATTTTTAAAAGACTTGCGAGACTTCTTGTTTAATCCAACCAGACTAGCATTTATATTGCTAATATTTGTTTCAAAGATACAATATTGTTTCGTAAAACTAATCAGAACGTGTTGCGAATGTGATCTAATTATTGCATTTTGTGTATTGAAACATGGGTTTGTGGGTACTTAGGCTAGTGTATAATATCATAGTTCTTTGTGTGCGAGTACGAAAGTATATACATTTGTGTGTTTTCCTTAACTTTCTCTTCTAATATCTTCTGAAAACACCAGTTCATCAAAAACGTCACTGGTATTTTTCTACGATTCACTCAGTTAATTACGTTCAATGTCTCTCAGCACTGACACCAACTGTTAGCAAACTCATTTAAGAAATTAATGGAGCGTATTGAAACTTAAGTTTAAATAGTCGGAAGAGAGTCAATTTCTTATCGGTTTGAATCGATAAATGTCCTCAGGCAAACAATTAAGAGTTGCATGCATTTGATAAGAGTATTCGAAAAAGGCGGCAGCAAGTTCACAGTAAACCCCTTGTATTAAAAAAATGTATCATCTGAAGAATGAAAGCACGAAAATATATACAATCACAAAATATTATGTTGTATTGCATTACTGGTAGCAAAACGAAGGTTTTGAAATCCAGCCCAGAAATCGCCTCTTGGGACGCAATTCTCATTAATGGTATACAAGAAGTGTATTTTATGGAACGATGCATTGCATCCTCCCTTAGATATGAACAAATTATCACGTCTTAAATTATTATTGTTCACTCTCTACCTAAGTCTCTTTCTCTAAGACTTTTTACATATAAAGACACTAGTACCAAATAAATTGGTGACAAGCTCTTCGATTAAAATCTGAAATACTATAGTGAAAGAGAAATAAAGACAAACAGTAGACATCCAATAAATACATTAAAATATCACATCAACTATTTAAATTTCTTATCAGCTTTACTGGCCGAGTTCAGCTCAGAGCCAGTTGCTATCTCTGCAAAGACTCTGCGAGGTCGTAGGGTTCGAGTTCCGAAGTTGACTGCACTGTTTTCACTTCGAACCTCTAGATCGAATCAAAATAAATAGAAATATCTCAAATTTAACTTAAACTGCCAATATATTTTATAAAGAATATTAATTTAAATACTTTTTTCAAACTTAGATAATTAATAAAAAAACTTTTTCCATCATAGTTCTGATATTTTTGTGTTAAAAAGAATGGAGTGAAAACTTTCTCTTGAAAACTCGCAATTAAGAAATAAAAAGTTATATTTTTCTCTTATGTTTACCTATGACAGTAATACGTTTTGGACATGTTGCTTACAAGCACCAGCGTTTACACAATGAAACCTTCTTTACAAAATTTTCCATCTTTTCACCTATAATTCTCAAACCTCTTTGTTCAAAATTCGCATTTTTGAATTTCAGATTTTAGCACTTGTTCTTTGATTTTGCATGCAACACTGTGGCTTTGAATTATTACAAACAGCAATAATTTGAATTAGACAACTTTAATTAGTTAATAATTTCAGAGGTAACATTCTTTCCCACAAGGTATTCAATAATTATAATTTAGCAATATCGAATAAACTAGATTTCACATTGTCTCTTTAAGGAATCTTTATCTCTAACATCTCTTTAAGAAAGCGTTGTAGATCATCTCCCTGAATCGGAAATGATGAAAGGGTTGTCATCTGCCTCCTTTGGTGCGTTGTTTTAGACATACTTGTATTCTGCATATGACAGCGTTCCAAACAAAGACTTGACATCAATATCGACTTTCTCTAATGTAACCTCCAGAACCTCTGTTTCGTTTAGAAAAAATTGCCTTCTGAATAATTCGTTGTATTATGGTTCTCTTGCCTTTTAGCTGTATGATAAATCTTAAAATACTATTTTTGTCTAAGCCACAGTTTAAAAAGGACATTTTCCATTTAAGGAGCTTGAAAGGAAAAAGATATACTATGGAAAAGTCGTTAAAATATACATCAAACACCAAGAATCCCAATCACTTAAAATGTTAACATGAAAATACACAATCGACTTATTTGGTACTAGAGACGTGAGGGAGCTCAGTCTCTAAGAGGTTTTCCTTATTAATTAAAAACGTTCTAAATGAAGCATTTTACTTCAGCGAAAATGATATTTCGCCTGCTTTTTGAACGTAGTGGACACGTTCACACATGCAAAAATGCAAACGTAACATAATTTTCTTCAAACGTCATTCCCCTTGAATCCATGAAATATAAATAATATATTATTATACTTCAGGAAATATTCCACAGAACTAGTAAGTCTTCCCCTCCCCCTGGTCAACTCGTAGATGCGGTCTTACGTTGACAGAAGTGCCAGCAGTTCAGCGGCGGGGTTGGCGGGAGCGGACGTGAACGGTAGGAAAATAAGGAACGGCACGGGTCTAACAGGCGAAAGGGGTGACAGAGGCGGTAGAGCAGTGCTGGGGCGGTGCCTCGCTGGCGGGAGATACCTGATTGGGAAAAACACCACCTACCGACGGAAAGTCGGCGCCGTATATCACCATCCAGCGGGTGAAGATCACCGTCACAGCCCTAGACAAATCATGAACTACACTTACGGGATTAATAACCTTTTTCCCCCTTTTTTCCGTTGACGCACCAGGATCACTAATCAATTAACCAAATGGTGCAAAGACGATGGTGCAGCAGCGATTTTAAGGGCGGCGGGATAATTGGGGTGACCTGGTATGATGATTGGTGGATTGTTAGTGGTTCCGTGTGCGTCAACTGCTAAGGTGATTAGTACCGCAAGTGTAGTGCATGTTTTACCTCTGCAGGTGGCGTCGGCTACGGTCAGCTAGTGGGGTTTTCCCCAATCAGGTATCTTCCACCAGCGGGGCACCGCAAAAGCCGAGAGAAGCTCAAAGCTCCCGACCAGTCTCCGGACACGTATGGTAGCGAAAAGCATGAAAGTGTGTGTGTACGTAAGGGGTGAGGATACGACACGGAAGCAGAAGGAAAGATCGTTCGCGGACCGTTGCCCGTTTGTTAGGGTACTGCTCCTCTTTTCGCCTGGTATTGATCGGAGAAACCACATTACACCACCGATTAGAGTTGCCGGCCGGTCTTCTCTAGACAGCGACTGAATTCGACCTAGCTGACAAGCCAGTGTCAAAAATCCTGTCACCGTCAGGACTCGAACCTAGTATCTTCGGTTCAGACGGACTGTGACAGTGACATTGACATCGTGAGACATCTCTCCCAATAACAACACTTATGGAACTAATGACTTTATCCGTCGACGCGCCCGGAATCATTAACCAATTAAATAAATCAAAAAAGCGGTGTCCGTGGCCCGTTTGTTAGGGTACTTCTCCGGCATTCGCTTTGTCTTGATCGTAGAAACCACAGAAAACTATCGATCAGAGCAGCTGGTAGCTAGAATTCTCCTCCAGATAGAGACTGAATTCGACATAGCTGGTATCGAAAATCGTGCCACCGTGGGGAGTGGTAGCGTAGGTCCTCCCGGTCAGAGGGACTGCAGTGACATCATTTGATGCCCTGAGCCATCTCTCCCGGTGAGACGATGGCGGGGGCGGCGGGGCAGACGGGGTGACGTGGGCGGCGTGGGCGGCGTGGGCGGCGGAGGCGGTGGGATCGGCGGAGCGCGAGCCGTGGGCGCGGGCGGGCGAGGGGGGAGCAAATGGGGCGGGGGCGGGGCGATCTCGTGGGTGGCCGCCCACGCCCTGGACATACTGTCTCCCGGGGGCTACTGCAACGCCCAAGAAGTCGCGGCGCTCCCGCAGTGGCGTATTGACACTCCCTCTGCAACACGCGAACTTCGTAATCCGTCGGAGCTGGTTGGTGAGGATAAAGACGTTGGGAAGTGGAGTCTAGGACGAATTTATGAAGTTCTTCCGGTGCAGTGGAATCTTGATAGCTCCAAACTCCTCAATTCAATGACATGTCAAATTTCCATCCATTTCTTGGGAATACGAGGTTTTAAGTCGAACAATTGTAAATTATTGGTGGAGAAAAGCTAAAAGTAAATAAATTATTAAAATGGTTGCCTATTACATAAATTCATTCATAAGAAAATGACATCAACACTTTATATTCACAATTAACTCTTTTACTACAGTGCTTCATGAAACTTTTGGCATGATTGTTAATATGCCCAGATGCTTCCTATTTCTTGTTACCTCGTTTTTTACATGACTTTGGACGACATTATTTAATTGTAAAAATGGTTATTAGCGACTAATCAAATTGTCTCTCTTTCACTCTCAATTATTTTAGAAGTAATTATTGTAATTCATCTTGATACATCGTCGTTCGCTGTCAAACAACAATTATTGTGAAACGCCTGAAATGAAATTATTAAAAGAAGTAAAACTATTTTCAGATTGACAGGTTATGAAAATAATTATTTGTGAAAGTCTTTACATTCTCTTTTATACTAATATGCCTGAGTTACGAAATTTCGTCCATTGAGTATTTCCCAATATGGGTTGTGGTATAGGGTGTTTTGGTAATTTTCAGATATGAAACCAACTAGATCTTAATGACTGATTAATTTATTAATAATCAAATGATTTGTTAATAATCACACATTACTTTGCCTATCATGAAAACATCAGGGAACATAATAGTATCAAACATATTTTTATTTCCGTTGCTCTCTGACTGAGTAGAAATTCCGTCTGATTTAAACACAAATTACAGGAGAATTACGTTATCCTAACATTTAATCAAAGTTCTTATCAATGTCACACACGTGACATGGCACACATGGGTTTTTTAAAACTTTGTAAAATGTTTTGAAGCTTCAAGTAATGTACTCACCAAAATCAAAATATGCGTTTCAAATTCAGTTTGATTTCCTTTAAGTTGATCACGGATATCAATTAGAGGGGAAATTTCACGGAAAAAATTAGCTGAACGGTTTTGACGCAAGCTTAAACCACAACAGACGGATAGATGGACAGGTAGAGTTTGGCAAGTCAATCGATTTTTCGATATCACAGACCCACAAAATATGAATTCTTATTATATTATTTGTGTTAGAAGAACTTATTTACTCTATAGGAACAAGATGTATTCACTCTTTCGTTACCAGGATCCGGCAATAGAGTTTTACTGTTAAAATTCGCCCTTTTTCAGCATACGATTACATTACATTTTCATCTTACGAATTAAAAGAGAGAGAGTAAAAGTCATAAATAAAATAAATAGCTACTTTTGGAGTAGGGTCAGACCTATTCATACATATAATTTTACTATTTTTTGTGTCCACTGTCCATCTTTATTACACAGATCAGACGCCTATCATGATACGATCAGTTTATTTTCGACTGTTGACCTCGAAACTCCCCCTTCATCATCATTGATCCCCTTCAAATTTTCATCTACCTCCAGGGGATGTCTACTGGACCGTTGGGAATCCACGTTCTATAGTGTAACGGTATAATAAATTTAGTTGAGAACTTAAAATCATTGTCAGCCTGGTTGACGCAACCCGCATGACGTTTATGCCTTCCATACACCGTGTTGTCATGGCCCCTGCAATCGTTATCTGCCACATCAATTTTAGCTAGAACATCGAGGAAGTGCAGGAGGAGGAGAAGGAGGAGGAGGGGAAGCGAAAAGCTCGAGGAGAAGAAAAATAAGAGAGAGAAGAATAAAAAAGGAGGGATAAAAAGGAGAAATAATTTTTTTAATTAAAAAAAAACAAGAAATAAACATTAATAGAAAAGAAGGAAGAGAAAGGGAAATGAAAGATAAGACAGAAATGATAGGGAAGAATGATAGAAAAGAGAAGAAGAAGGAGAAGAAGAAGAAGAAGAAGAAGAAGAAGAAGAAGAAGAAGAAGAAGAAGAAGAAGTGTGTATGTAATCACGAATTCTGTACATTCGTACATCTCGATTAAGCAACGCAGACACTTCTCGCCTAGGTTCCACAGCTATTTGTATACAGAATAGATAATGCACTATCTCACTAAATACATCAAAATTCTGGGATTTTGAGCATTCAATTAGGGTATTTTCGTTATATAAAAAGCATTGGATTTTTTGGCAGCTTTGTTACTTTCTATTCTCTTTTCTCATGCATCACGTAAAAATCTCTTTTACTTTTAATTCGTTTGGGGGTGATTGATTTAGATGCTTCCATCAATATTGATACGTGCTACTACCTATTCGTGATTGTGTTATGTATTACGTACTCAACAAATATCTGAAAGAGCTGAAAGATCAACAATGAAATATTATTTATAAATTAAATGTGTTTGTTAAACAATAAATATTCGTGCAGACAATGGATTTTATAATATTATATTCATTCGTTTGATTTTTGAAAGGTATAGAACGATGACAATAAAAAGAAGTAATGAAAGTGGTTACTAGGTAACAAAAGGGAAGACAGAATAAACAAGGAAAAGCTAATAAGAAGAGATGGTAGAATAACCACCTACAAACATTTCAAGGAAAATAACCAAAGCTAAAAGGAAGGAGAGAAAGTATTATAAACTGCAAAGTAGGCAACCTCATTAGCTGCAATCTTCAAAGGAATATTTTTTCTTTAAAACTGATGGCTTCCATTTTTGTGACAGTTGAAGAGGAACTCAAAATTATAAGCTGACTAGCACTTAAATCTTCACACTATGAAAACACAATTTTTATAGTATGTTAAGATCTGAAAAATATCTAATTATCCTAACCTTTAATGTCCTTTTACTAACTACCTGTAGAGGGAGTTGAAAGCTTATTTGAAATCTTAAGATAATGTAATCAGAGCAGAGGGCCAAACTTTAAATTGGGTCCTTTTCCTGAGAAGCTCCCGGGGAGCATGGGGTGTTCCTAACGTTTTGAACAGGTTGCGGAGCTCCCATAGATAAGGTTATGTCACTTTAGAGATGTGGAGCGAGTTCATATTGAAGTTAGGATCCCGCCCGCTACGCCCTGCCAGAGGGTGTGGAATTTAAACCATGAGTAATTAAGAATTCTTAAAATGAAAAATATACGTTAGTTTTCTTATATTATTTTTTGTGAAATTAACTGTTCTAAACCAAATCTGTTCTTCATTTGTTATATTTTATTTGTAGTTCATTTCTTTTGAGAATTTCTTCATTTGGCAGCCTTTTTACTTTCATTTATTTCATCATAATTTGAGTGATATAAATAAAAACCCCTGATGTGAACGTACGCTGGTTTTGTCGATATATGAAATGCGTATTTAGGTGTACTACAATAACAAAACGCTTGCACTGATAAATGGAATAAATCTGCATTTCTATTCTTTTCCCTCAACGACGTGTGTTGATTAGTTTGGAATACATGTCATTCAAAAAAATCACTGCAGCTCTTTTCCTTGTACTTTGTACGTCAAGGCTCAAATTAAACTGTTTTCCAACAATGTGGTGAAGACGTTTAAAATTGTATAAGCATAAACTTATTTTGTAAACGTATTCTACGAACCCTAAGAAATATTTTAATTTTGTGATGTAACTTAAATGTCTTGTGAGGTAAGAAATAAACCGATATTTAGTGAATATTTTATTGCATGAGAGTTCAGTTCATTCAATAAGTTTCGGCTGCTATGAGCAACCCATTTTCAAGTGCTAAGGATATGAGATACACATGTAAATATTAACAATAACAGCAGCGAAAACTCAAATTAATAATTACTTTCATAAATGTTCCCACATAGGTGTCAACATACATATAAGTAATTTGTTGATACGTTAAAACAAAACTTATAGAAAAACACCATAATATTACAAGCATAAAATGTTTCAAGAGACACTAGTCAAAATTTACAATAATTGTTAGTTAAAGCAATTTTGATAGGAAGACATACACGTCTCTTCATATTCTTTGGAATAATATGGAATGTAATACAGAAACATTGCATTAAGAAGCGGAGTAGAGAATAAACAGTAATGTTTACAGATTTCGATTCAAACATAGGCGTTCATGACCACAAACGACGTCTGTTGATGGCAACGTACATTCATTTATTTTGTGATTATCAGACCCTGCACAATATATTTAAAATTATTTGTATTACGAGGTTATTAATATACTATAATATTTAGGTAACACATAACACTTATAAAACACAACAAAATGGTAACAGGTTAGGACGTAGTTAAAGTTGAAAAAAATGCCAGTCAAACTTTTATTTTACCTTCCCATAATATACACATAATTAAAAGATTATAACACTGAATTGAAAAGAAAATATTATTTCAAATGTCACTTCTAAACAATGCTGTTATTTTCTATCTTCCACAATATTCAGGTAAGATCTGTGTGAAGGGAAAAGTGCATGATTTGGCTGGTTGTTCGCGTTTTGCGATATGGCGACATGCCCCGATGCGGTCTCTCCCACGTGGAAAAGTGTGTCGATGGGCACATTTTTAAGCATATGAGCCACATGACTACCATCAAAATGCTTCACTTTCGTATGTACGGCCCACTCCTCCTCTTTGAATAAGTGCGTAGATGGTTTCAGGGGCTATCCGGCGACATTTAACAGCAGTGTATGGTCCATTAACTACTGTGTATCTTCGAATGCTCCTGTTTGACCTACACGATACCGCCCCTTTCCCTTAAAAAACTGTGTAGATGGGTGCGGGGGTTGTCGCTCTCGTTCGTGTAAACTGTTCACATCACTATTACGAGAACGCTCTGTTTGGATCTGTGCGATAAGGCCGTCTCCCTCGTGGAAAAAGCGTGTTGATGGGTGCTTGGGGGCGGCGTGGGCGACCAGTTAGGCCCTGGAGGCGAGCGAGTGGTCCTCACGCGCGGGGCGGGGGGCGGGGGCGGGGGGCGTGGCGCGGCGCCGGCCGGGGCGGCGGGCGGGGCCGGCGGCCGCTGCATTGATCCGGCGCGGCGGGCGGCCGCGGGCGGCGGCGGCGGTGGCGTGCCTGCGGCGGCGGCAGGCAGGCGGCGCGGCGGGCCCCGGCCGCCCGGCGCCCACCCCTCGCCCCCCGAGCCCTTCCCCGCCCCCCGCGCACGCTCACGCGCCCGCCACGCGGCATCCCCCACGCCGCCCCCGCCGACGGCGACTTTCGGGCGTGGGCGCAAGGCCTCACGCTCCCCCACCTCCCGCCGCCCGCGTATGAATTGAGGCTCCGATTCGCACGGGAAGCTGCTGCTTTGAGGTTACGCCTGCGAGTGGAAGATGGAAATTCCTTAGGGGAGAGCCAGGAGGCTGGAAAGTGATGCGGCTGGTGCAAATGGTTGTGGATTTTCTCTGCGGGGAACCACTGAACAAATAATTCTGTACATTCCTTCGGTAATACCTAACGACATCGTGATAATTCCACAGGTTTGGGCGCTCTCCCAGAAAGACAATGTTATTAAATATCGATTCTTAGTATAATTAGTGCGTCAAATAGTTCATTTCCCTCTACAGCCTATTTTTCTAATTAGAAAAAATCTAGTTATATTTTAAGTTGACTCCCATTCAAACAAACCAAGCCATAAATTCCTCATATTATCCATCGAACACGTGATATATCTAAACACGTATAAAAATTCGTATCAATGTTATCCATCCGTAGTTAATGTATCCACTTCTCCCTCCACCCATATGAATTGAGAACCCAATTCTCCGGGGAAGCTGCCTCTTCGAGGTTCAGCTTGGATGAGGAAGATGGAAATTCTTTTCTTGGTGGGGGAAGGAGCTGTAAGTGGTGCACGTGATTAAAATTTAATTTACGCTAACCAAAATCCTTCAAATTTCTGGAGGAAAACAACGGCGTGGTAATAATTTAAAGGCTGTGTGGTAGGACAATATTATTGCAGTGTCAATTCTCATACCTCCTTATTTGGTTCTTCAGTCTTATCGAGGCAGTGATTTTCCTAATTAGAGCGAATTTTGAAGATTGGGAATAGCTTCAATGTTGTCTAGTATTTACACAAATCAAGCAATCAGTTAATTACCTCTTGCAATGGCAGAGAGTTCTTATGTTTTTCAAGATAAGATTCATATCTTATACTGAAAACCTGATACATAGGTGAGTCGTTTCAGCTTCTCGGTCTTCTCCTTAATTAGAAGAATAAATTTTAATTTCTCGCTATCGCTTGCGCAGCAGAGAGAAAGTTATGTAATGATGTGCACATACACAGCGAATTTTTAGCAGAAAACTCTTATTAGCGGACCCATGGAAAAATGGATAAATCCAGCTACTAAATTTGGAAAAAAGTCCTTTAACACGTGGTGTTGCCAGACTCCATGTTTTATGGGCCCGTGTTACCCGAAAAATTGATTGATGGCAAAACGTCTGTCCTTCCGTTCGTCTGTCTGTGAACAACGCTAGCGGCTAAACCGTTCAGCCGATCTTCTTCAAAATTGATATTCCCGAATCGATCTATCTGATGTTGCGGCAACTTGAAACAATTTGAAATCGATATTTTAATTTTGAGGAATACTTTACATGAAGCCCAAGGGACATTTTCAAAAGGTTCAAAAAATTTACTATCGTTTTCATTAAATGGTTTTTGGATAGTGTAAAGGACGTTTAAGATAATTGTGCACATCCCAAGTTTGTTGAAAATACTAATGTTTCGAAAATTGCAAAAATCCAAACTTTCTCCGGCATCTTCCTACAACTACCATTACGAAGATAGAGATTTTTCTCCTTATAAAATTTGTTCCGTAAAGACAGATTTTGAAATAAGGTTAGGTACAATTTTTCGAAAATTTTAATACTTTTTGCAAAATTTTGCGTGAAAGTACAGGCGATAAAGTACATTTTGCTGGAAAACTATTTGTTTCTGCCCAGCAGTTTCTTCATGATTTGTTTTTTTTTTTTTTTTTATAATGCCCAGGTAGTTGTGCTGAACCGATGCACTGAGGATATTTCTAAATAAGGCCATGGAAAAAGTCTCTTTTTTAACCAAAGGACGCACAATGTGAGCTAACAGAATTGCCCCGCATACGTGCCCATCCTCACCAGCCAGCGTTCAGAATTACAGTGCACCAGTTGTTCGCAAATGACGCTAATCACCTCATGTGCCTACAACAGCGCATCGGGTCTTGGAAATGCACTCAAAGTTCCCGTGAAATGCGAATTAATACAAAATTAGAAAATTAGACAAACTTTCCACGAGACTGTTCCTCTGAGGCCAAAAAGGTAAAGGAATTATTTATTGCTATTTTAAGGAACACACAGGTATGCTTTCCATTTGAAATGGCACATCTGTGTTTCAATATAATACAATACTTTTCCATGTACTTCAACCGTTATTAAATTCCGCCCCGCCGCCACTCGCGTGTGAATTAATGCTCCCCTCTGCATAGGAAGCTGCTCCTTTGAGGTTACGCTTCAAGCTGAAAATGGATATTATTTTCGGGTAGCGGAGGTGGTAAATTGTGGTGATGGTGCGAGCGGTTGGGAATTTTATTTGCGGTAAACCATTGAGCAGTAGCTTTCAAATTTGGGTATATTTCTAACAGGAATACGAAACAACTTTAAAAATTCATATCGAGTCAAAGACTATCTGTCAGTAAGATCATCACACTTTCAGTGTAATTAGACCCGTAAATTAGCCGTAATGGGGCAGTTTTTAACTACTTCTCTGTAGAAGATGAATTGTCAAGATAATTGATTACGTGTGTCTCCGAATTTCACACGCAGTCAAATAAGCGCGGCAATCAGTTAATTGCTGTTTATTTGAAAGCAATTCTGTAATATATCTCGGAATTCTCTTTCCGGACCCATATCATCCACTGAAAGGATAGTATATCGAAATATGTATATTACAAAACGTTTTCATCAAATCCCATTTTTAAAATTTCCATCTCGCTGTGCTCTACTGAAAGGAATACTCTTTCTCCCAGCCACAAAGTGATAGATTGCATAATTTTAGTTACTCCATGTGACGTCTCACAGACAAACCGTAATGCGAAACGCAATGACAATAAATGTTGATTCATCTGTACGTGCATAATTACTGTTGGAGCATGTCTGTTAGCGATTAACCTTAGCACATTCTTTAGGTCTACCATGTAGTGGACTGTTGGAAATTGACCTTTCAGTATACTGAGAATGCCCAAAAAGTAACCGCTTTTACCATTGACTGTCTAAAATATGTTTGTATATTTATTGCGTGAAATATTTGTTTTTTGCGGAATCGAGTTTGAAGATTTTTTTGTGGAGGCCGATAGGTCGAGGAAAAAATAATAAAGATCAAGTAAAAAACAATCACTTCAGGCACTTCATTAAAAACAAACATTTTTCTACGATCTGCTTTCTATAAAAATGCTTCTACTTGAAATTATGATTTGTGTCATCTTGTCTCTTCATGGTTTAAAGCATGTGTTGGACGGAATCCAGCGCGCGTGCGGTTACGTTATAGATTCTCGCGCGACTCATGAAGTGTTAATCGGAAGGAGTGCATCTTGTTTAACGAAAGTATTGAAAGAAAGCCGTGGCATTTGAACAGGTCATGGTGAACTATGGTATAGAAAGGTGGTCATGTCACTAATTTCAAAATGAATACCAGCGATTATGAAACTTTACAAGAGTTGATTGAAACTGCGAACGTTTCAGTAGGTAATTTGTTATGGGAATAATTCAAATATATTCATGAAAAAACATATAGTCTCTGGAAAAACTGGTGTACTTCTAAGGGAGGTCTAAATATGACAGAAAATGTTTTGTTAGCACATTGCAATGAAAAATCAAAGAAATGTAGCACCGTTATGTAGCTTCGTTAAGCGTGAACACAGACATGAAAAAATCCACTAACTAGGTGCAATATTTAAAAAAAAAATCTATAGGATATACGGCTAAAAAATTAATGTTTTTCCAAGGGAAGACGACTCAAATTCTATAAAAGGTGCTGCTGAAAGGAATTTGATCGATGAAGGTAACACATGACTTATCTACGCATAGTTGAAGACACATTTTCGATATTAATTGTAAAAATTTATGACATTAAGAGACATTCAGAAAGAGTGTTTACAGTATCAAATTTAGAATACATGAATGTGATACGAAATTATAGAGTACTGCGCCCTGCAAATTTATCAAACGAAAGATTTTTCTTTTAATACTTTCAGAAGAAATGTATGAATCACAATTAACAAATTAATAAAATTAAATGAAAGAAATCAATAAACTCCATCGATGATAGCGAAGAATTTGGGGAAATACTTCTTTAAGGATTTAAAGGTCTTCATTTTTTAAGAACGTCTGATACGATTTTGGCAGCCGTTGGAGGTGACATAAAACGCCACGGCAGATGAAAGTCTATAATCGTAGCAGAAGGTTACGCTGAATATAGGAGAAATAAATTGATGTATCCAATAAAATATCTGGTTGTGTAGCATCCACATCTAAAAGGGATGAGAATTTTTCGCGCAATCAATCTAAATTGTACGGGAATATATCGGAAAGGATAGAAACTAGTGAATATATCGGGAATATATCGGAAAGGATAGATACTAGCATTGTCATTAATTTGTCAGATGTGAATATTGGAAGTAATTGTTCTAAGTGCGCAACACATTTTGATTATCATCCTAAGCACTACTGTAATTAGTTTCTTTATTATTTCATTTTTATAATTACTAGTTTTGTCGCGATTAAAGTTATTTTGCCGTGAATTCGTACTTTATTTTTTGCTTCTCTTGTAACCTATATCTACAGTGAGTAAAAATCTTTTCGGCACTGTGAGGTAACCGTGAAAACGTCGTTGACAGATGGTGACGAAAAGATGTTTTAGATGATTTAAGAAATGACTAACTTCACGCTCGCGTAGCAGAGCGTAGGACGCTGTGATTTAATCAGATTGTAGAAAAATTAAAAAATATTACTTTCTAATATACTTTAATTGAAGCACTAGTTGCATAATAATTTAATAATAACACAACTTTTCAAAGACAAAAAATGGTGACGTCACAGTAAATAAATTGTGGTAAAACAACGAATTTTATATATCATCACTGTCCGCCCTCACTGTCCATCTCTGCTGTCCATGCTCATTGTCCAACCCCACTGCAAGTCTATGATCTTATATTTTTCACTCGTAAAGATAGTGCTATGTTTCGGGGAACCCATGAGCACAAACAATTAAACAAACCATGATTTTATACAACAAATTTTACGATCTCAAAAACAACTATTGCAATCGTCGTAAATGAAAGTTTTAATTTTACACCTTTCATAATATTATGATACTCCTTTTATTATGAAGTCATAGTAAACTTATTTTATTAATTCGTATAGTTTCATTACAAATTTCGCACTTGTTTTTTTCAAAATACTTGTATTGATAGTATAACAACTCCATCTTTCGAGAAACAGTCACAACTTCAACAAGATCGTTCCTCTTCAGACTGTTTTTAAAGAATGTATATTATTTTGAATTAGAAACGAGTATAAGTTGCTAATTGAACACAATTCATTAAAGAACTGAAATATTGCATCTCAAAATACCAATCCATGTCAACTCATAACACTCTCACAAACTATCTTGCAATATTATTTTTTCACATTTTTAGATTCATTGAACCGTTAATTCCTCTTTGCGTATTTTTGAACATGACCTTACTACAATTCGGCATGAGAGATACAATACTGTGTGTATGTAGTGTATGTGTGTGTGTGTATGGAGCTCGTGTACGAATATGTAGCCGGCGCGACAGCCCGTGAACGGGCTTAGGCCTTCCGACCTCGTCCCTTCCGCGGAGCCATGGGTTAAAGGGGTACGTGTGATTAGCACATACACATCCCCACGCAGCAATCCGGTCTTCTAAACCTGAGAAGTGAATTTTCTCATCATCACACCACAAACATATACTGGGACACTGCAAAGAAAACGAACACTATATTCTTGGCTCGAGCCGGGAATCGAAACCGGGGCCGCGTTCAGGAAAGCGAGCACGCTGACCTGACATAATACTAAATACGTGAAGAAATCCATCGCCCATAGCAACTTAGGAGTACAAGTATCTAAGGATCAGAATTATACAGTTAAATTGTTTCCCCAACAATAATGGTCGCATATCTTAACTCCATATCATTTTCTCCACATCTCCTCCTCCCATTCCATATACTTATTATCATTCCTACTTTTTGTGGCTTTGCTCCCTCATACTTGAGAGGGCGGTCTTGTGTGTTCATGTCTTTCCCCTCCTGAGAAAACACCTTGCGGCCTCTCTTCTCGTTGGATGGGCTGGGAAGCGTACCCGCCCGACTGCTATTTGGCGAGAGCATGGAGTCGTTACATGCCTCGCCATAAGAAGAGTGATTATTCGGGTCCCCACGATATACGTTACGTCATTTTGTACATTCTCGCCTTAATGCGTAAGTAGTAAAATAAAAATGTAGTAATGCTGAGGCGGAAATAGGTGATTTTGTAATGCTGTCACGTAAATCAGCGAAAACTCGTACTGTCAGGTCTTAGTAACGAAATACAGGATAAATCTTGATCATGTACGTAGTCATAGCCCGCTAGTATGCCTAAGCATACTGGCGGTGTATATGATGGAGTAAATTACTACCTCTAGCACGTCGTGTAAGGTCTTGCAAGACGCTCATACTAACGCGTCTAACGCATCTTGCTAGACCTTTATAGTGAAAAATCGATTGACGACAAAACGTGTCTATGTGGTTGGGGCCAATGCCGTCAGTAGTCAATTGATATTCCCAATCAATCTAAACTAAATTTAGTCCCTGCAAGTTCTAACCAGATGTTTTGATTACTTGGAGTATCATACTTTACATGAAGCCGGAAAAACATTTTCTTAATTTTTCGAAAAATGGCTTCAATTTTTTTTATTTAGTTTTATTTTTTAATAGCCTATTAAATGATTAAAATGTCGCAGGTGTCGTTTTCGTTGAAATCTCTCATTTTTCGAAAGTTGCAAATGTTCACATTTTTCGGCGTCTGCCCAAAACGAACTACTGAAAAATTGTGAAAACGAGAAAAAATGATCAATAGATGGCAACTGAGAAGGTGGGGCAAAACCGAAAATATAGCACCGATAAAAGAAACAAGGATACTAACTAGTACGAGAGTGTGTGTGCCGTTCCGTAACACCACTAGTTACTTTCTAGATTACGTTCATATTTACATAGTAAAATACGTAGTATTGAGAAAGTCATGTAACGCAGCGGAAAATCGATTTCAAAGTGCCTTTTTCCTAAAGTGTTCGTTTCCTATCCGTTAGCTCACCTCTCAACAACACTAGTGTCTCAACTATTAGGATTTTTTAAATTTGCCTGTCGATGTATTCCAACGAATCCCAGCGATTTTGAAAATAATTCTTTAAATTTTTGGATAGTTTACATGAGCCCCATAGAACATTTTTTCATAAATGTTTCCCAATTTTTACTTTCTCGCCTACTTCTTACGCCATACAAAGGAAGAATTGTGATGCTTCAGCCAAAACAGTTATATTCAATAGAAAAACTCGTAATATCGGACCCTGGTCACGAAAAAGTTGAATAATCCTGTTCCAATATGTAGTAAAGTAGATCCTCCTCTAATCTAGTGTGGTCAGAATTCATGTTGTCTGGGTCCTTGACACCTACAAATTGATTGACCGTAAAAGGTCTCTCTCCGTCTGTCCATCAGCCCATCCGTCCGACTGCAGTCAAATCTAGCGCCTAATCTTTGTTTTTCTTTGATATATCAAAATTTGTTTATAGAAATGGTGTAGGAAGGATTTTCGTTGAACACACAATATTGTGCAAAAACTATTAAAATTTTCAAAAAAAGTACAGGACCTTAATGAAAGAACAAATTATGGACAGCAATTTTCATTTAAAGGAAAAATCTCTATCTTTGATTTTGTACTTGAAGGAAAATCCCGAAAAAATCAAACTTTTGAAAAGTTCGGAAATTCAAGAGTTAACCGTGAAAATTAGTTCTACATCACCAGTTTATTTTACTATTTTCCTAGAAACAATTAAAAAGAAAAAAATTGGAGCCGTTTTTGAGAAAAGTTAGAAAATGTCCCAGGGCCTTCATGTAAAGTACCTGCAAAAACTAATGAATGATTTTCGAAATTGCAGATCTTCGACTCAGGCCAAATGGACAGTGGTTGCTTAAATGGAAAAAATTCTATGCATGGTTTAGGCGCTAGTGTTGTTCACATACACCAAACAGACGGACGGACAGACGTTTTAAAGAAAAACCACTTTTTCGGTATCAGGAGACCCATATATTTCTTTGATATCTAAAAATCGATTTTCCGCAGCATTACATCACTTGTCCTATACTATGTATAAACGTATGTATATGAGACAGTAAAAAGAAAACGTGATGCACCGCTGGCAGAGGCGCTGGGACAGAGAAGAGACCGGCAGATGAATTCATAGGCTTATCCCAAACATATCTAAATGGACAAGCCGCAAACAAGGGTTCGACACACCACTTATCCTAAGCAGGATGTGGATGTTTTAAAGCATATCTGAAGAGTTTCAGAAAGATAGAATACGCTGCATGCTTCTACAGCAGTTATGAACTAGACCGAGCATACAACTACGCTATTGCACTGTCCGAGATGGAGCACTCTAAGGTATTGGATGATACGGGAGGTAGGGTGCAATGTTACTCCAGAAAATATGGTGATCCTAAAGATATTTAGCTAGGAGAAATGAACAGCAATTGGGTGATATATCACCGCCACTCTCAAGAAGAAGGAAGGTGAAACAGCAACCTAAGTCGAATCTGAATAGTACCTCGTAGTACTATTGCTGGCATCTCCCCGAAGTAATGCATACACGTGGCTCCAGGGTGGATAACGCCAGGAACGTAAAGGATTTGTGGTTTTAGTGAAAAAAACTCACATTGCTAAGTGCGGGATCCTCAGCGTCTTGTTGACGATTTCCCATCGTAAAAAACGGATGGACGGACGGACGGAGGTATGGAGGGACAGGCGTAGGGATAATATTTGTTATACGAGACTCTCTGGTAAGTATTTTATTGTATTGTTTACGGCAAGAAATTTGTTCATTACTGAACTATTCCATTGAAAGTGTCGTGTAATGAATTTTCCTAGACTCCGCTGACACCATCCTTTGACCTTGTAACTGCTAGAAGAACCAAGGAGCCTAGCATTATATTAAAAGTTCGTTAGTTATTGTTGGTTAACCTGTTATGTCATTTGGCAACCAATACAGCGCTTTTATTTGTGGCACAAGCCACGTCTTCATCTATTACTCGCGCAACTTTTCTTGAAGGATGACCTTGCTTCTCCCTCTCCGATACAATAAACAGTTGAAGACAAAATCTTGCAGCGTGCACTGATGACAACATTCCAAACACATCTTCACTGGCGCGAAATAGAAACTATTTTTCCCTTGAAGACGAGAACTTCTGACCGTGATTTTCTCCAAATAATTTAAATAAATGACCAAAGCAGGTGAAGATTCATCACAGGAAATACCTCGAACTCCTGAGAAAATTAGAACGCAAATTATTGAAAAAGTTGCGAAGGCATGAGTGATTCTCCAGAGATTGGCATTGCTTCATAAAATCTAGCGGCCGATTTCGTAACTAATACCCTCACTCTACCCGCATTTCTTCAGTCCATTGTACAAGAAACGTTACGCGAGTAATACAATACCAGCAGCGTGTAAGCGACTCTGACAGTTCTCTCGCCATGTACGTCATGTGACCTGCTCTGAAGCAATCAGCTTGCGAGGATTTGTTTACCTTCTTACAGCCATGGTTCAGCGTTGCCGCTCATCGGACTCACACGAAGTCGTGGAGGCAATAAGATACGGCTTTGGCGAAAGTTAAGAACATGATATCAAGACGTGTCATAGCCTGTCAGTAAGTGTAAATGTTTTTTGAGATTTAAATTATCTGTGATGTATGTGATGCCATGTTCGCATTAATGGGGCAACAGCGCATTGAACTGTCAGAGTCGNATGGACAGTCGATCATCTTTAAAACGTTCAAGTCACTTAAAGCAAGCCGTGTTAAACATAGCGAAACTTTCTGTCCCAGATTTCCTTAGTTTAACACAAAATTTCACCACAAATCTTTGCTCTTTCAGGTCATTCATTTTGAAATCCGACAAACAAAAAAATCACAATTCACTAAAAAACACGTAGCTAATAAACAAATGAAGATATCAACAATAGAAAAATGATGTCAATCAGCCGATTTGAGCACACCTAGCGACATCAAGCGGATTCCTCTGGCACCAACTGGAGACGCGCAGTTCAAACAGTCGGCGTATTTGTTGAACAGACTATATTTACATTAATTGTAATAGAAGAATCTATTAAAGAGCTTTTTGACGGCACTTTCCACTCATTTCGACAAAGAATGGGAGAAGCACGTTTTCTGTGACACTTCTTATACCTCTAGCATCTCACCATTTTCAAAATTCCCTATACTCTTTCACATATCTATCTTTTGATTTTAAGAGGAACATGACTTGCTTCTAATGTATGTGCATTGTTCCCATTATTTCTATATTATCTTCTATTTCAATATCCATTACAAATAAAGTACATGACATTCTTGTTACAATTAACTAAAACACAAGAACAATTATGTTGAACAAGTGTGTGGCCATACTAACAGAATAAATGATCGAGTGTAACCACACTACATTTCATGTCGGTGATATTATTTAATTACAGTAAAACGAGCGTGAAAAAGGGGCTCCAATAAAATATTGGGCATCAAACGGCAAAGTTCCTTTTTCTTCACTCTAGAAGAATTCCCTGTCTCGGCCTAGCGGATTCGGCGGGTTAACTCTCCAGTTTCGTCAAATAAAGATCAACTTTTTTGCCTTATGATGTAAGTTACTATTTTAGGCCCCATTAACTCTTGGGTTATTAGCGATTAAGGAAATAGAGTTGAGCTTTATACAAATACGGTACTATAACAACATATCAGAAACAAATTCACTTCGGCATGGATATAATCTTGCATAGCAAATTAGTAATGAGTGGAAATACGAAAGAGTAAAGTTGAATTCAATGTACCATAGATTACAAGGAATTTCGATTGTTTAAGAATTTCATTTGTACAGGTTCGTTTTGAACGATTGCAATCTTCAGTATATTTGTACGTATCCGTCTACGACGAGTCTTCACGCTCCCGCCTCTGGCGAACAATCCTTGACTTGTAACCTTCCCTAGCGGCGGTAGACGTAAGCTTCTGCGCACTCTAGTGCCATACATGAGAACTATTTCCATGCTCAGCGCGGGAAATTAAACATAACAATTGAAAAAGCAACATTTCCAAAAGACGTTTTGAAGCGTATTTGCATACGAATAGGACCAAATATCGTTTTATTTTATTTAAATCTTAAAACCGACGCCACCATTCATTGTTTCCAACTTCTTATAACCCCTGCTAAGTGTCATAGGGGTTCTTTAGAGTAACAATGGCATAGCTCCAGATTTACAAGCCCTAATAAAATTACGTCAATAAATGATGCCAAAGAAAATACTTACAATTTTATCATATCCGGCTCTCTAAATGCTGCAGTGATAACGAAATTTAATCAAGAAACGAGAGAGCTTATGCTATAAAAATCGTGCTTAGTTTCTAAACAAAATGTGAAAGTCTGGTGAGAGTCATCAATGTTGGTAGATTATTTGAGAAGAGACAATTCAAAACCGAATTAACTCTCAAACAAAATATAATTTTGAATTGCCAATATCACAAATTTATCGTTTTTGTCTTTTGATAAGAATTTTTTTCCATTATATTTACTGTAAATATATAGCTTCCAAAAATTAAAGTATTACTAAAACAAACAAAAAATAAACTATGAATGCAAATAGGTATAAGGTACAACAAGTTAACATTATTTGTATCTATCACACCAATACCTGATTCAAATTTCTGATATTCTTTTTAGGGCTTTTATCCAGCTGACAGTTACCTTTTACGTCCTAATGGGACCCATATTCGATCATACACTGGACATCAACACATTTGCGAACTCCTCTGATTTGGAGTCAGCAGAACGCGATGCTCCTAGCAACAACGCATACACTGAGAGACAAGGGACAAGCAACCATGGCCAAAGCGGGACTCGAACCAGCGACCCTTAAGGAACAAATTTCATTACGGGAAAAAAATCTCTATATTGGAAATTGTAGTTGTAGGAAGATTCTGAAAACATTTTGATCCTCTGCAATTTCCGAAAAATCAGCGTTTTCCACGAACATGAGATCTGTACATTTATCTTAAACGTCTTCACACTATCCAACAAAAAATGTAATCCAAAGCGATGAAGACATTTTTTTGAAAATTTGGAAAATGACCCAGAGGCTTCGTGTAACCCTCAAAATTAAAATATCGGTTTCAAATTCAAGGTTCCGCGACATCAGCCAGATCGATTAAGGAATATCAATTTTGGAGAAAAGCGGCTGAAGGGTTTACCCGCTAGCGTTGTTCACAGACACACAGACGGACGGACAGAAACGTTTCGCCTTCATTTGATATTTCGGTACCAAGGACCCACAAAATATGTGTTCTGGCTACACCACGTGTTAGGGGAATTTTTTTAGCAACTGTATTTATCAACTTTCATTACCAGGGCCCTAAAGTTTTTCTTCTAAAAACACGCCGTCTTTTCGCGCAGTGTTACATCAGTTTCTCTCTACTCCGTAGCGAGAAAGTATGTGTTCTTACCCAACTAGAATTTTGATATTGATTTTGTATATACCAAATATTTCACAATACTACAGTTGAGGAATTCTTACAGAAAGTGTATTTTTTCATTTCAATAATTAATTTTCACTATGGGGTTTCGAAGGGTAAATTATGCCTTCTACATAATACAACTAGTGGTGCTACAGAATGGCACAGACTTTCCCGTCTATATCCTTTGGTCTGGACTAGCTATACGAACTTGCAACATACTCTCGCCAGTTCCATCCATCGCAGCCGAAAGTAGATTTTTTAATTTTTCGGCTTCCTACTCGTAATAGTAGAACCGAGAGAGTATTTTATGAATATTAAAGAACAGTTAAAATCTCGTTCAAACTTGCAATTTTCTTTGAACAATTTCCAGCGGGTTTTTTTAAAAAACATGGCGCTTAAGCGCTACTGTAAATTCGAAATTTGAAGCTCTTTAACACAGAAATTATACAGTTTTCGAAAACATTCATTGGAAGTCATTTAAAGTATTTTAACTCACAAATACAATAGTGTTTACAAATTGATGCAAATGTGTATATAAACGGCGTGAGAGATATTTGTAACAGAACAGGCGCAGACTTTCCCGTATATACGAAATGCAATTTCCTTTGGTCTCGGCTAGCTATACAAACTTCCACATACTTTTACGAACTGGCATCTATCGTTGCCCAAATTACATTCTTATTTAAATTTCTTAATTTTTCGTTTTTGTAAACGTAGAACGGAAATATTATTTGAAGAATAACATTACTGAACAGTAGACAATAACAAAGAACCTCGTCATAATCGGCCATTTTCTTTGAAACATTTCAGCTTTTATGAAAATTGCTCTTAAGCACTACTTATTTTCGAAATTTGAAGTTCTTTTTCACAAAAAATGTTTGAGTTTTCGAAAAATTTAATTTGAAGTTATTTTAAGTATTTTAACTTACATATACAATAGTTTTTGCTGGAAATGTGCAATCAACGGCATGAGAGATCTTTCAAAAAATTTACTTTTGTGTATTTTTTTGAAAATACGTCATATTAAAGAATGGAATTAGTACTGTCCGTTCCAAATGTTTGAAGAAAAAATTTGGAGCCTTTTTGAGAAAATGGCGTTTGAGTGTTTCTGAAAATGCGAATATTTCAGCTACTTTTCATAGAAAACGAGTTTTAGAGAAACTTTATATGACATTATTTAAAGTACATGTGCTCATAAAAACAATAATTTGAACAATTCACCGCTAATAAAAATATGAACAACGTGAAAGACAAGTAAAAAAATACATTTTCGTAATTTTTGAAAAAACAAACGAATAGAGCAATACGGCGTTTATGTCATCTTATAGGGTACATTTAGCATTACCCCTAACAAAAGTTTCGAGAACAAATGTTGAAACCGTATTTGAGAAAATCTGTTTTTATGTAATTTTTTAAAATTTCACATACTGCACGCAATATTGCGCGAAAACCATTAGAATTTTCAAAAAAAAGTTAATTACCTTAATTAAAGAACTCACCATGGAGAACAAAATTTATTTGAAGGAAATACCTCTATCTTTAATTTTGAAATGTTCGAAATAAATTTTCCGAAGTATTACATAACTTTGCCTATACTACGTTAATTAGTCCGTATATATGTACATGTAAGGGAAAGTAAAGAGGATTTGTAGAACGTGAACCATTAGATTTCTCCAGACGTCCTTTCTTACGAAGACTAAAAAAAATCTGCTAGATCGCCTCCTGGTAGATTCTGAAATTAAAATGTTTTAAATTTGTCACAATGCCAAACAAAATGCATTAACCATTCTCTTATTGCTCAACTGTGGTAATATATCAACAAACATTGTCCTCTTTCAGTACCTAGGTATACCTACATTTCACAAACAGTAAATGAGCCTGCGCGCCCTCCTAGACCGGGAATGCAAGCCAGCAAAAACGATCGATTGAAGAAATCTTTTAGTCTGGCTGTAGTATACGACTACTCAAAGGTATTTAAACGGCAATGGTAACTTTGGACAGCATCTGATGTCACTGCATTGCCTCTGAACGAAATGTCCCAGGGGTCAAGTCCCAACAGTGGCAGGATTTTCCACAATAGCTAGGCAGCTGGGTCGAATTGAGCTGCAGTCTGGAGGACAATTTTAACAGCTGGCTACTCTTATCGGCAGTTTTCCGTGGTCTCCCCTATCAGCACCAGGCGAATGCCGGAGCAGTACTCGAACAAACGGGCTACGGACCGCGAGCTATTGTGGCGTCATATCAGTCGCCTTGTACAAACGTGACAAAATATTAGCCACGTGCATTCCATGGACATGAAATGTACGATGAAGTAGTTTGTGGCAGCGGGCAGCGCTGGCGGAAAGAGACGCCGAGCTGAAAAATAGCAAACCGAGGGAGCGGAAGGGAAGGGGTGCCGTGTCGTTGGTGGCCACTTGTGAACCTCCTTTACCACTTGGGACAAACGTGAGAACCCCGGTACACGTGCTGGCTGTGGAAACGCCGCGGAAACAGCGAGATAGCGCAGTTCCGTCAGCCGGCCCACAAAGTAATATAAGTGGACCCCGGACCTAAACTCCTTTTTCTGATTCTTGGGCGAGTCGGTAGGAAGTCGTGTGGGTTGTGCGCGCCGCTGCATTTTAATGCATAGGCTACTGAGGCAGGGAACTGAAGCCGGCGTGCTACGTCGAGACGGGAGGTGCGACATACTCGCTTGTATGCGCACATAGGGCAATTGGTGCATCACACCGAACATGTTATCTAATAATCAGACCAGCGGTGGTAGTGACCAAGAACATTCCTTCTGGTAACGGGTCAATATTGTTTATTGTAAATAGTATTCAGGTGTTGGAGCATATTTCAAATAAATACTCAATAAATTACAAAACCGTTCACGTCTGTGAATTATTGCCCTGGGAAAGACGCCACACTGCCTTTCCTTCCTCTTCCTTGTCTTATCCTCACCCCTTACATACACATACACGCACTACTGTACCATACATGGCGGGAGACCAATCGGGAGTGTAGAGCTTATCCCAGCTGGGGCGTTACACCATGATGGGAGACACCTGATTGGGAAAAACCTCCTCAATCCCACGTAGGACATCAATCAATCAATAGTGGTAAGTTTCTAATTATTGGATTTAATTCATTTTTTGGCAACCTTAAGTACGTTGTAGCCGAGTAACTACTTAAAAATGTTTAAAAATTAATTTTAGTATTCACTGAACTGCATTTTTTTTATTTTCTCGTTGCGGAATAGAGAGAAAGTTATGTAATGCTACGCGAAAAAAAACGGCGAATTTTCGGCAGAAAAACTTTTATTTCAGGACCCTGGTAACGGGAAAGTAGGTAAATCCAGTTACTAAATTTAGGGGAAAATTCTATAACACATTGTCTAGACAGAATCCATGTTTTGTGGATCCTTGATACCAAAAAATCAAAAGTTGGCAAAACGTATGTCTGACCGTCTGTGAACCAAACCGTTCATCCGATTTTGTCGAAAGTTGATGTTCCCCAAAGATCAAGAATATTATATGAAGGCCTGTATTTGGTTTAATATAAAGTTCACTATTCTGAAGCACTTATACTGGCTGAGATGTCTCACGGCATTAAGTGATGTCACTGCAGTGCATGTCGGGGAGGTCCTAGGGCCTTGGGTTCGTGTCCCGACGGAAGAAGGATATTCCACCTTAGCTAGATAGATCGAATTCAACCCTTCAGGAGAAGAAGTCTAGCTACCTCCTTCCCTTTTCGGTAGTTTCCCATGGTTTCTCCGATCAACACCAGGCGAATTTCGGAGCAGTACCCTAACAAACGGCCCACTGACCGCGCGCGCTCTTTCTTGTCTTATCCTCATCCCTTACTTTAACCACACGTACACTTACACGAACTACACTACTACACATGTCGGGAGGCATTTCGGGAGCTTTGAGCTTGTCCCGGCTGGGGCGATTCCACCCTGGTGGGAGATACGGAGCTGGGGAAAACCCCGGCAAATCGAAGGGTAGATCGGTGCCGGATCTCGCCATCGCTTTCCAGCACGGTGGAACAAAATATGTATGCGCTATACATCGGCCGCACGGTGGTACGATATTTGTGCCATCATTTTTTCTCCGTATCTGTTGTTTCAAGGTAGAATAATTTATAAACCACCACTAAATATTGTAAAAACTAGCTCCCAGAAGCACCGG
The DNA here is from genome assembly GCA_017312745.1 of Gryllus bimaculatus. Taxonomy (NCBI): domain Eukaryota; kingdom Metazoa; phylum Arthropoda; class Insecta; order Orthoptera; family Gryllidae; genus Gryllus; species Gryllus bimaculatus. Next base: position 3,402,357 of record BOPP01000062.1, read on the forward strand.
AAGATGTAGGCACGATAAATGCCTGCAGAACACCATAGAAACTTTTTTGTTTACAAAACTTGCAAGCCCTTTTCCTGTCAGCTGTCGGTGTGAGGCCAGATCCGAGCTGTGCACCAAGTGAAAACAATGTCCCAAAGGCCCCGTGCCTGAAATAGCACCGCTTTATACTGCGATAATACATGCACTACACTTACGGGACTAATGACCCGTTGTTAGCTCTAGACGCGACCCATTAATTAATTAATCCGTAGTAAATACGTTTTTCTCTAATAAGTTAAGACAATTTTGGTTTATCTATTGATGTGTAGTTAAAATATAAAGAAAAAATTAGGTCAGTGTTTCTGAAGTGGTTTGCGTATCATAAGTGGCCAAGGTAGATTTTAAGCTTCGGGAAGTTGACGATTGCTTTTTTGTATTCGTTTAAGAATGAAAGATTAACTCAATAATATTGTAACTTGTCACATGATTATCGCATATATCTTTATGAATTTAAATATCCTTAAGAATTATTAACATGAATGTCATTAATATTTTTTAAATGTTAAAACAAATTCCTGTAAATTTATTTACATTTAATATTAACTATTAATAACTATGATTCCCATTGTCTTACAATCTTAAATAAGTTTAAAACGTTTAACCCATATTCCAGTTCGTGGGCCACAAAGTTCGGTTCCCAATTTCTCTCATTTTAATGCTTAATCGCAGTCATTGCTATTAAAAAACCTGATCATTTTTATTACTCGTGAATAAGAAAGATTTTCTTCTTTTCTTTCTAATTAAAAGTGAAATGACTACTAAACTATTTAAAGTTTCATTAAAGTATAAAGATAATAACACCACACATCACTACTTTGAAAATTGTTATTTCCTAAAGTGTTACATTTTCGGTCGTATACTTTGTTCTACAATAAACAGATTGTACTATTATA
>BOPP01000062.1:3404198-3436722 GCA_017312745.1 Gryllus bimaculatus
TTAACTGAATTAAGATTTTCATTCAGATTGCACTAATCATTGTATCCATCAAATTCCAGCTTTTCTGATTACTATGAAACGCAATGTTCTCTAGTAGATTGCTCTCAGAAGATTCAGAGGAATGTACGAACTCGTCTTGTCACTCGATTTGAATGAAGCGCGTTGCGCATGCGGTGTTGCCCAGAGAGTACGATCATATATCCGTGTGGCTGAGAGTGCGTCAGTCCCGAACCTCTGGAAAGCGCGCGACCGTCTCCCTTTGGACTGACTTACGCTTATAATTTTGCAAAATTCTCTCATTTGAAACAGTAGATTTCCTTCAAATTGCGCATATTCATTCTTTGGGATGTTAGCTATCAAAAGAAGAGTTTTTAAAAACATGTTCAACTGTTAATTTTAAAATTTCAGGTGAGATCTACCAGGTCACCATAAGAGCCGATGTTAAAACAGCAAACTTTACGGTCTCGTTACGCGAAAACTAGACGGTAAAATCGATTCAAATTCTACCAGAACATAAAAGAACCTCTCATCTTTCCATTAATGCAATAAAAAAGACATGTTAAACATAACACTTATCTCGCTCTAACCACCTTAATGCTCCTAGGCCTGTATATAGTGCCTGAGTGAACGTTGATGCATGTATTCCAGCCTCGTTTGCAGAATCTGAACGCTGCATGGAAGTAGCTCATAGCTCTATGGAGCGCTGTGATACGGTGTTTCCACAAGCGGATGGCCCCTTACCGGGTTTCATCGGCCTTCTATGTGTGACGTCACGCGAGAGCACCATGGCCTGAATATAGGTGGTGTTGTTCGAACCCAATTCAGAATTACTTTTGTTAGTCAAGCACATGCATATTATACTGAGTATATACAACCGAGTACAGTATCCGTTCACTATTTGGTGATTGTTGAACTTTTTCTCATTAACATATGAATGGCGGACAAATTGCTTTTGTTTTACTTCCTCTTAACATGCTGGTCTGAGAGTATTAATGTAGGGCAGAGATGTGCTGAAGAAGACGTGAAATACTGATGTTAGCAGGTATCTAAATTTTCAAGGAAGTGAATTAATTCGATATTTGTTCCAGCGGATAACAATGTTTGCGGGTAGCAATGAAGACCCAATACTCTCCTGTCCCTACAACAAGTCACATCAGATTCTAGCATCCAGAATGCAGTATCATCTAGCAAAATGCCGAAAGAATCATCCATCGACAAATATCATTATTTGTCCATTGAATGCAGCTCACCACGTTCCAGAGCCTGAGATAAACTATCATATAACTGTGTGCAGTAGCAGACGCATTGTGGAAGAAATAAAATTTCAACCACAGGAAATAGATTCTTCAAAGAAAATAATATTCAATTCAAACAATCTTCGATTACCGGACAATGAAGAGAACTGGGACTTCGATTCGAAAAATGCGTCGTATTTGCAACTCAGAAAGATTGAAGATAAATGTATTTTCAGGTGCTTGCAAGGAGCTACAAAGTCAGAACGTAAGACTTTCAGAATGTCAGAGAGACGTAGACTGCAGAATCTGAGACAAAATAGAGGATAAACCACATCTGGATAATATTCAACAGTAAATCGTCATAATGAATGGATACGTGAAATGAAAGTAAAGTACTCTGCTTTTATTCGTAAAACGGACTAACAATGAAGCGAAGGTGCGTGTTTTAAAGTGAACACGCTACAAAACCCAATACGTTTTCAAGAGTCTGCCGTTGATGAAGCTGAAATAAAACTGGTGAAAATTTCAAATGTACTCTATAGAACTGAACCTCAAAATTTCTTTATCGAAGCTATTAGGGATTAATTTACAAATTTGTTTACAAATAGTGTATCAAACACATGTGAATTAAAATATTTTTGTACAAAACGTAGTCCGTTCCTGTTCATGGAATCATGAATAAAGAAACGTAAAAGAAAATTTTAGTATTTTTATCCAATTGAAAAGCTCTAATGGTAACTTTAAAGGTATATTTTCAAAGCAAAGCGCGTGTGAAACTTAAAAAGTATACGTGGACATATATAGTGATTTGTCTTAGAGTGGCATAATTTTAATGGAAGTAATCATACGGAAAAAGGAAGAAATTCGGTTCATAACGTTTACTGAAATGTTAACAACGGCTTTTATTGCCATACAATTCAGTTACAATTTATTTTCACGATTAAAAATTTACTCTGATAAAGCTAATTCTGATCAAATAATTGCTCAGAGCTTGTTAGGAAATGTAGTGTGTTTGACCGAATCGAAGATTTGATCCGTTTTCTATTTCGTTAAGTACTAATTTAAAATACATGGATCAGGTTTTCGTTTTTATATTATGAAAACATATTTAATAATTTCCCGACTAACAAAAAATATAGTATTTTAGAATCTGAAAACGAAATTGAATTTGTGAGACATTCTTAACCCATAAACGCCCAGTATCCTCATTTGAGGACGCATATTTCTGGTCAACTCATATTTGCTTCCATGAGTTGTCAAATTTATTTAACATTAAAATATTAAACTTTTATCAGACGAAAACCTGTGGCGCATTCAATTTAAAAACTTATTTTGAAATTGATTTATATTTTATTTTAGATCTAAAATAAAGTAATGGTAAGTAATCTGCAAATATATTTATATTCCATTTTCTAAATAAAAAAGGCCCAACAATTTCCCTGAATTTGTACATCAGTTCCGTGTATCGTTTTGTTTTTGTCTTGAAGTTGGATAAGAGTATCATGTAAGTTACGTACACCGGGTTTAAAACGTGTGTGTTCTTAAATGACTATTTACTGTTGTGTATTGTTCGCTAGGTATGTAATAGGACTTGTGAAGCTGTGCTGGGGTAGTATTGTCTGGATTGAATTTAGAGAGTTTTGTTGAATCCAGATAGTGACTATAATTACTGGTTATCCACATGATTAAATGAAAAATGAATAACAAGACGACGGATGTTTAGGAAATTACTATTATTCGAGACTGTCTGAAAAGTAACTCATTGTTTTACGGCAAAAGAACATGTTCACCACAGAACGATTCTCATAAAAGTTCTATAATTAATTTTCCCTGACTCCATTGATACAACTTATCACCATTAAACTAAAAAGCGAGCAGCTTTGCATAATATTAAAAGTTCGTGTTGCTTAATCCGTTATAGATCTCGTTTGTCAACTGATACAGCGCATTTATTTTGTGACGCAAGCCACGTCATCTAGCTAAGAAACCAACTATACCTAATACCAGCAAGCCACGTAGTAAAGGTCCCATGTCAAAATACTATATTGAGTTAGCTTTCAATACATTCTAAACATGCTCTTATCAATTGGTATTTTATTTGGAACTATTTACATTAATTGTAATTGAACAATCTATAAAATATGTGTTCTACGATACTTTTCATCCCCTCATTTTGGGAAAGAATGGGAGAAGCGCGTTTTCTGTGACACATTACCCCTCGCATCTCGTCGCATTTTTGTCGTAAATGGAATATGTTCTAAAATATCAGATCTGTAAAAGTGGTCGTGTATAACTTTTTTTTAAAGAGTGGTTTTTGCAAAATTTCTGCATGAAATTAACGCAAATTCTAAAAATAAATCTCAAAAACTGCTACAATATTTTTCTTCGATTTCTTTTCTAAGGATAAAGCAAGAGACGCTTAAAATAATTGTTGATGTTTCGTTTTCGTTAAACTCTCATAATGTTTGAAAATTGCAAATTTTGAATTTTTTATATCATGTGAGAAAGTATATGCTGTTGTAACACCACTAATTGCAACATTTGTGTAATGAATGGCCATTAAAATATTGTGCAATGTTTTAAATTATATATAAATTAAATATAAGGGAAAAGACCCTATTGTGCAGCATTAAAGTATCAGCTTGCATTTAATGAAAAGCAAAAAGGTAGCTACTGCGATTCAGCCTTTTGTCCGAAATGTCCAACAATTGTAGAAAAGAATTCTATGAGGATATATCAGAACAATGATGAAAGCAAACATTTCATGAAGGTAACTATATTGTTTACTTCATACTTTCTACACAAGTATGTAAATACGGATTAGAAAAAATACAGTGCCTTTTTAACCTCCCTATTTTACCTTTTTAAATGCAAATTTAAATGTATAAATGTCTATTTTGCCTACCTATTTCTACAGATTTTCGTGCCTATAAATCCGCAGCTTAGTAATTACAGATTTTTATCAAATGTCGCAGGTTACACCCAGCTCAGGTTGCTATACGATTTTATTCGTTTTAATGACTACCCAAAAATGTTTTTGCTTGAAAGTTTCGTGACAAGTTAAAATTGAAAGTTACTGAAAAATGTTGGGACGAAATTTTCCCAATTTCCCTCTCCACGTGATTTAATGGTTTAACGATTAGAATTTAAAAATTTTGGAATCTTATTATGTGATCTTACGCACCACTACTGGCCTCTGGAGGTCAGTATGTATTAGGAAACAATTGCTACAAATGATGATTGGGGTGCGTTAGGTGGCTCAGGACATTGCAGTGCCTCTGACCGGGAGCTCATAGTCTCTCCACTGTGTGGAGGTGAATTCTAGCGGCCGATTGCTTAGATCGGTAGTTTTTCGTGCTTTCGTCGTTCAACACCTGGCAAATTCCGAGCAGTACCCTTACAAACGGGCCTCGGACCGCGCGCGATCTTTCCTTTCGCTTCCTTGTCCTATCCTCATCCCTTGCTTACACACACACACACACACACACACACACACACACACACACACTTACATGTACTTCACTACCACATAAATTTATGTTGGGAGACCAGAGGCTGGGGCAGTGCCCTCCTGCGGGGAGAAAAATATCGAAAGCCGACGTGTAGGTCGACGCCAGTTCTGACAATCCAGCGGGAGATCACTGTCACTTCCCGCCAGAGAAAAAAATCATGCACTACGCTTTGGGGTCTGATGATTAACCGCGACTATAATATACTTGACGCGCCCAAAACACTAATCAATCAATTAACATCAATTTTCGACTGCAATTTATAACTTTCTCTACATTCCCTTTATACTTTCGTATTCGAGAGAGTGAAGTCTCCAACCAGTCGGTCTTGGATGAGCATTGGGTCCAGATACGCAATGCAACCAAAACACTCTCGTTTTATGGGGCAAGTCGGTAATTCAAATTTCGCCCTTGGCGATGAATCACATATTGTTGGCTTTTTCGATACGTTACAATATATCTTTACAAAAATCTTATGATGATCAAAAGTGTGCTCGCCTCCGAATATGTCACGTAAATCTAAATGAAAAATGTCCGTAAGAGGTGACAGCTATAGTGATTAGTAAAACTGAAAATGTTTTAAAGATTGATTTTTAATCTAGACTAGAAAGAGATGTAATAAATTTTAAAAAATAAGCTTTCAAAAATGTAATTAACTCTAATAAAGCATTAGGTCAAAATTAGCCAAATAAATCTTGGTCAGCAAGTTTCATTTTCTAATACACGAAAATCCTTTAATTCCATTAGAATAAAATATACTTTTTCACACACATTGTGGACGTCAAATGTATTTTAGCTTCACAATAGTACATATTAAGGGAATGTACCCAGCCATCACAAATAGCTATTACCAACCTACTCTTTATCACACTACCCGACCTTCGAGACAAACAGCGTTGACTTGGATTAGGGGAATGTGTCGGGACAGCAAATTGGTTTGTTTTCTTTTGGCGAAGAACCCGCCTTTGAATGCTGATCTAACGTGGCATTCTTTTGTTTTTATGAACTGTCAAGTCGTTTGTGATTGCGTGTGTCCAGTTTGAAGTGACTTGATAGTTCCGAATATACAGAATTAGCGAAATTGTGTGAAATTGTTTTATAGGGTCTGTCTGTTATTTGTTATCAGTTTGGTTATGTATTCTATTGTCCACTAAAACAAGCACAGAAGCCAACTTGCCTCAAAAAATAAGCTAATTACATACAATTACTAACGACAGATATATATTTTTATAATGTCCACCGAGGAAGATCTGGAGTTGAGAGACTTAGTCACACAGACTCTGGAGAGCAATGGTGTATTGTCGAAAATAAGGGTAAAATAATTGTAGAACAGTATAAAAATGTAAGTAGTTCTGTTTACTTCTTATTGCATTTTAACATTTTTTTGTTTAGGCTGAATTACGGGCTAGTGTTTTCTTAGCATTGGAAGAACAAGATTTACTGCAGGTAAGCAACACAATATTTATTTAAATACTTTTGCTGATAATATTTTTGTAACTACAACTTATTTTCAGACTGAGAATTCTTATGCAAATAAAACATTCAAGAATTTTATTAAAACTACTGAAGGAATGCTCCTAACACAGTTAGTGCGAGAATTTCTTGAATTCTTCGAGCTGGATTTCACCTTGTCAGTCTTTGATCCTGAAACCAGTTACGGGAAAGATTATGAATACGTTGGAAGAAATACATTGCTGAAGGAGTTGAAAATGAAAAATGTGAATGGTTAGTTGTTAGTTACTTAATTATACATGTCTTCTGTATTACTTTTGATTCGAGAATTTCAAATTTCAGTTACCATTACTTAAGCAGTAAATGGTAGGTTTGTGCATGGTTATTATCATAAGAAGCAATTATTGAAGTGGATTAGCTTTCTGTACTTAGTAATGTCATAAAGGCTTTCTACTGCATTCTTAATTATTTTATCATGATTTATTAAAATATGTTATGCACATATGCAGAAAACTTAAATAAGTCATTTGAATGATGCACTTTATTATTTTTGATATTGAGCGTATTATTTGCCAACTTTACCTGCTTGTTAAATATAATAATTTGATTTTACCCTTGTTATACATTTGTTTTCAATCCCCAAATTTAAGAATTCATGCATTTTGGATCTTTTATTCACACACACTATTTCAGATAAATTCAAATTCATTTATTCGGATAAATTCATTTTTCCTACATTCCCAAACAAGTTTTGAAACACAAGTGTTGTAATAGTATATTTACCGAGAACAAATGCTGAAGGTTCATTATCTGTTATATATTAGGTTATTATTTACTCATATAAATTTAGGTTCATTGTGATTTTGGAGTGTAGGTTATATGGATTAATATCCATCTATCAATTCTATGAGATTAGGATACAAGAACCTCTTGGATGAAATCTAGAAAACCATATTAATCCAGAAATGAAGATGTATTATTAAAGTTGCTCTCTGCATTTAGATTTTTCAAATTACATTAGAATATGATATCTTCTACAGCATCTTGAATTTGAAATATTGAAATCGAAGTATAAGGTTCTGCAAAAGTACGAAGAATGATGCATGGGATTTCTCAGGTCTCAACTCTGGAATCATTGTTATTCCTATTTTTACTAATGATAAGCTACAAGCTGTAGGTAATCGTATTCTACAGTTAAGAGAATTCTGCAGTTAAGTACAAATGAGAGCTCTGCCAATGCACTGCCTTTTGTATGTAATACTGCATATTTGCATATTGCTATCCCCTGACTTTTGTCACGTCTGTGTACACAATGTTAAAATGCTTTATGCTTGAAAATTTTCACAAAAATTCTACAGAGATTGTGTACACACATTACTCTTTGCAAACATTCACTCAATTCTCAAATACACTATTTGACTCAGCAGGTATGCACGAGAAACAGAGGGTATTCAAAATCCAAATGGGAATTGTAAGAACATTAGCAAAAATTGATAGACTTGAACCATTCAGACCATTCTTTCTTACGTAAACTCCGCCGCAGAAGCGTACGCAACCAAGGAAGAAAGAAGTTTCTGTACAGGTGCCATTTCAAATCAGCCAACTTTTGCTCCAGAACCCCTTTTTTCCACACTCAACAGCAGAAATTTTGCTGCTGCAGACCACAAACTAATACATATGTAATACATATAATCTCACAAATGAAATTATAAACATATTTCCAATGTAGATATAAGTATGAGAATGTGAATGTATGTAAATAATTGTAATCATCTAATAGTAATATGTTGAATATTTATATGTGATTTGCTATAAAATAATGTAATGATAGAGCAAATTGACCTGCAATACTTTGTTCAAATTATTTTTTTTTTAGAAATAATTATTATTATTATTATTAATGTTAAAACTTTATTGTAATTTGTATGTAATTAAATGACTCAATATTTAGGAATATATATATCTGTTTCAGGAAGTAGTGGGCCTTTACTTGCTCAAATTTTAAAAATTGCTGGCAGTCAGAATGAACCTGATAAAGATTCATCCAAAGAGGTACGTAGTAAATTATTCTTAAGATATTTTGATGAATTACTATATAATGTAAAATGTGTTATCTGAAACCCTTTTCGTGTTTAATCATTTGTGCTTTTTCTCATCTATCTACAACATAATATCCTGCACAAGTGTGTTGTGAACTTTGAGTCACTGGAACAAGATATATTTTCTTTCCTGCATTTTATTAGTTTCAGTTAAAGGCTGCATTTAAAAAAGATATTTTGGGTAGATCATGCTGGACACTGAATTACTTGGTGCTTTTGAAACAAAATATGCCAGTACAATTTGATAGTTACAGTAAGTTTGGGATGAGATTGTTAAACCTGGAAATCAAATTGGTAAAATGCAGAATACGAAGTAGCCTTCTGTATGCGCAGATAATACTGTAATTTGAGAAAATTCATGGCCAAAAAGTTGACATTGCAGTTAGCTAAAAGTAAAGTACAAATAAAGATGGCTTTTATGAAAATTCTTTTAAAGCTGTTGTTTATGAGTTATCAGTTTTTTGGAGAAGGGTGTCAATCACACTATATTTATTGGCACTTTTGGGAGCGTCTTTAAAATTTAGGTTAAATTTTTTTTGAAAATTCAAAGCAAATTTTTACATTCTCACACTTATTAATGGAAGAAGAGAAAATATTGTAAAAATGCACCGGAAAACGGCGAATTTTCGACACAAAAACTCATATAGCTAGGCCCTAGTAAGGAAAAAATTGATAAATCCAGCTGCTAAATATATAAAAACAAAATTCTTCTAACATGTGGCATATCCAGAATCCATATTTTGTGGGTCCTTGATACTGAAAAATCGATTAATGGCAAAACGTATGTCTGTCTGTCTGTGCACAACACTAGCAGATTAAAACATTCTGCTGATTTTCTCCGAAATTGGTATTTCGTAGTTGATGTCGTGAACCCCAAAATTTGAAACCAAAATTTTAATTTTGGGGAGTACATTACATGAAGCTCCTGGGACATTTTCCAAATTTCCAAAATATTTATGTTGTATATTAATCTGCATGATTGTGCATGTTATTAATAATATTTTTTTATTGTTTATTAATTTGTTCTGAGAATAGACAAGTCAAACCAAGAGATTTCAGAGAATTAGGAATTTTGGATATAGATATGGGTTTCGGAATTTCTTCCTCACCACTAACACTAAACATTGATGCCTTACATGGGTTTAAAACCCTTTGTCTTAGTGTCCTGTACTTGGACTTACCTACCCAAAGCCCATGGCCAAAACATTTGACCTCTCTTTGTTTCTAAGCTGTCTCTCTCTGTCTCTCTACTGTTTGTAAACTTGGTATGATTATGTAATATTTAAGTATAATTCCATAATAATAATTTTAATAAACTAATAATTTAACTAAAACTAACCTTTTTATACATATGTGTCCTTTAATGTTGTCTACGGCATTAAATATTAGTAGTTGAATTACTTTTACACCATTTATTTCCATAGCATTATTGCAAACTAAGTTACTTAAGCACTAAAATCTATCATCATTGCACCAGGAGAGGTGGCTCAGGGCATCAACTGATGTTGCTGTAGTGCCTCTGACCGGGAGGTGTTAGGTTTGAGTCTCGAAAGTGGCAGGATTTTCAACACTAGTTTGTCTGCTAGGACAAGTTCAGTTGCTGTCTGGAGAAGAATTCTAGTGTCCAGCTGTTCAGATCGGTAGTTTTCTGTGGTTTCTCCTATCAACACCAGGCAAATGCTGAAGCAGTACTCTAACAAACAGGCCACGGACCATGCCTGATCTTTCCTTCCTCTTCCTTGACCTGTCGTCATCCCTAACACACTCTTACATTAACGTGTACTACACTACCACATGTGCCAGGAGAAACTTCAGGAGGATCTTTGTTTTCTTCAGACTTTGTTAGCCTCTTTCATCTCCGTTACTCACTGTTAACTATCCTGGTGCCCATTTCTGAAGTGCATTGCATTTTATTTAATACAATGATAAATAACATCTTTTCAAAAATAGAGTCACATTTTTGTTGGTAATATGTTTCCATGTGGTTGTACATTATTTTTGTTTTAGGACATGGATAAAACTATAACAAATTCAGATGATGATGATGATAAAATCATACATAAGAAGAATGTTAAAAATTCTCAAAGTAATATTCATTTTGAAGATTCCAGTAAAATATCTACTGATCAATCTATTTGTGTAAATAAAGTCTCGGACACATCTGAGAAAATATTTACCCAAAATAATTCTGAAGACACTCTCCACCTTGGTGCTACAGCCACTACCACTGCTGTAGCCACTACTGCAGCAGCTTCCACAGAGGAAGAAAATGGTTCAAAACCAAGAAAAGAAGTGAAAGAGTAAGTTCGGTGTATAGTCTCAGATGCATTGAAATTAATGATTGCTTGCTTCTATTCGTCAAGACATAATAATGTGATTGTTCAGTTGTGGTAACACAAACAAATACTGTTTAAGGTTTATAAGAATACTTGTAAATGATAAATTATCATTTTTCGAGTTAGGAGAAGGGCACTTCTCTCAATTCTGGAATTTTCTTTGGAATTGAGAGTTGAAGTCTTTTTGAAAAACAACAACAGTTGTGTGTATTAAAATACTGTTCCTTTTATTTGAAAACAAGATAGTGACTTTTCTTAAACTGCACTTAATTATTAAATAAGTGACATGTTTTTGAAATGATTGAAAGGACATCATGGTTGGGTAGATTTACTATTAGAGTTGTACATTCTCAAAACACCAACTGAATTAATTATCATTATTTACTGTTTTCCGCTCATAATGATCCTTTTGTTTTATTTAGAGAAACTAAGAAGAAGGACAGCGTACAAAGTGGTGGCTTTCTCCACGAAGAGAAACCTTTGTCTAGTAACACAAGTGATCTTATGTCTTTGAGTAATTTACCACCTTTGTTAAATACTAATAAATCAAAGACAGATGCCCTAGCACCAATTTCAAATTCAAGGAGAGATATTAACCAACTCAACACAATGATAAATTCATTAGGCAAGTAGAAAATATTAGTGTAACTGTTTTAATGAATGTGCTGAAATTAACTAGACTATCTGGGCTGCACCCTTATGTTGTACGTATCAAATGGAGGAAACCAGAGAGAAAAGAATTCCGGCTGGTAGGTCCTAAGAAAAATTTTCCGGCTGATAGGCTGTGGTCTAGTTGGCATTGAAGGGCCAAACCTTTCGCCCATGTCTGCAGTGGACATCTTCAGTGGAGACAGGGTCGTGGGTGCTGTGTTTGGGGCAACGGCTGAAAATGTCCACCAAAGACGCTACGTGATTTTCAATGGTATAGCTGTAAATCAATATTTACATTGTCTACCCAAAAATTGATCAGAAATTGTCGTGTTAAACTATATGTAGATGTTTAAAATATTCAGAGATATTCTGTCTTTTATTATTGATCAGTTCTTACTAGGAGTTGTTGTTCAGTTGGTTGATTATTGTTGTTGATTTTTCTCTTTGAGCTCATTTCATTTGCTTTCTGTATTAATTACACAAATTCCATATCTTTTGCAGAGATTGAAAGCAATTATGATGAAGATTTTCAATCTTCGGCCAGTGGAAGTGCAGTAGAAGGACGCAGTGGGAAAAACAGTTTACCTGGAAGTGAGAGTGAAGAGATAGAAGAGGATATTGGTTCTGGCATAGATGACTTACTCAGTAATGCATCTGGTGTAAGTAGCATACATATACATGCATGTTAAGTATGTATATGTAATTATGAAAAGCAATACATGTGTGTAATTCATAAATGAATCATATCTTGCTTGCAAGTGGTACAAAATTTGTATCATCATAACAAAATTTAAATTACTTATAAGCATATGATTTATTCATGTCTGTCTGCGTATCTTTGAACTATGCTAATGGATAACTTAAATAGCATTTTCAATAAAATTGATATACCTGAGTCAACCAGACTGATTACAAATGCATGCCCTCTTGAATTTGAAATTTTAAATCATAGCAACTTTTCAAAATATTTTAAATGTCTTTCTACATCTACAATATTCAAGGAAGATTTTCTTTCTTTAATAGTGAAATCTGTTAGTGAAAATTAGTCTTTAAATAACATCATAATTTTTTTGAAAATATGATTAGGATTTGCATAATTGTGAGGGAAATAGAGGGAATTTTTAAATATTTCATTAACACCTTTTCTATTTCTTTTTTCCTTCCTTCCTTCCTTCCTTCCTTTCTTTCTTTCCTTCTTTCTTTCCTTTCTTTCTTCCCTTTTTATTCCTCTCTTTCTTTCTTTCTTTCTTTCTGTCCTTTCCTTCTTTCTTCCCTTCCCTTTCTTTCCTGCCTTCCTACCTTCCTTCCTTTCCTCCCTTCCCTCCCTTCTTTCTTTCCTTTTCTTTCTTCCCTTCCTTTCTTTTCATCCCTTTCTTTCTTTCCTTCCTTCTTTTCATTCATTTATTTATTATTACTTTTTAAATTGAAATACAGCACTTTATTGCTTAATAAGTTGGTTTAAAACTCATTTTCTTTAACTCTAAATAATGCACTTTGATGATTTCTATTCAACAGAGTGGCCTTTTACACTAGGATACCTGGGAAATTCAGAAATATACTGTGCTGTGCTGAATATCTTTCTATCTACATCTGCTCTTGCTTGTAGTATTGTTTTGATAATGTTTGAAATCATTGGTTTTTATCATTATTTCATGAAAGGCTGCATTGTGTGAACTGAAATCACAATGCACCTGACCATGCAAGAAAAATTTTATTGGAAATTTACTTTTTGTTCTTGAATTATTTGCATGTTGAGGATCTATTTTTAACCGGGCAGAGCTCGCACTGTATTTCCGGAAATGCTCGCACTGAGTCTTTGAGGCCCAAGAACTTCTCTTTATATCTATCGAAAACAATTGGAATTGTATATATTTTAAATTAATATAACATATCAACATGGAGAAAATATAAATAAATTAAAAATAATTTCAGTACATGTGTTGGTGTGTGTAATTACTAGTAAAGTTTAGTATTTTGTTAAGGCAGTGCAAAAATGATTTAATGCTACAACTTTATAATGGAAATATGTTCTTAAACAATTGATAAAAGTATAAACAAAGAATTTTTTAAATATTATTTGTAATGGAAGCATTATATTGTCATGAGAGTGACTTGTCTCGGTTTAGTTTCTTGGAGCACCGACTAGCTCAGGTTCATACGGGATAATGACTGGCTGGCTGGCAAACCTCACAGCTGTGTTCTCCACATACAAATGAATTACATGTTTCTTAGTGTTACATAATTTTCAAGATAATTTAACAAGACGTGATTTTAATTTGTGTGCGATTAATCCTGTAAAGTCTGTGCCACCACAATATGTAAATGCTTAGGCACCACAGTCAGAGAACAAAATTGTGCTCTTAGGAGAGAAATTTGAAAAGTAAGTAATTTCCTTTAAATTCTTGACACTAGCCTCTTTAGCCTATTTCTGGAATCAGTTTCATTTCTGGAATCAGTCAGCAATAGCAGTAAAAGGTTAACTGTCTCTTGCAAGTTTACGACTCTGATTCTTGAAACAATAGTGGCATATAAACTTCCAAGTTAGTGATGCAGTTAGAAATTATGAAAGAATAGAAGTCAGTGACACTGATTATAATGTAGTTAATGTCTTAAATTTGAACCTCTCAGAGACATAGCTTGATCACTCATGTATTGTCCTAACAAATGAGCCCTTGCCCACAACTCATTGTTAATTATTAGTGATTGTGAAACCTTATATTCTCAAAACACCTGGCAAACTGATAATATAAACTGAAAACTGAAACAAGTGGACATGAAATCATTAAAGTATCGAGGGGAAAACTCCAGATTCAATATTAATGTGTAGGACAGTTTCGAAAGAAAAGAAAGTAAAAGAAAACGTTAAATTTCTATAATTTCAGAGGTTTTAATGCAAATCTGACCTACGATAAAGTAATAAATGTACTTTGCTCTATTTAAAAAATGTTTAATTGAAGCTGTTTTTTGAGAATAACTTATTTGTTTATTTGTCATGTTTTATATACAAAAATTCTCATGACTTGACATAAAATTACTTCAAGGCTACTTTTATTTTGAAATATTTGTAAGTTAAATTTGAAGATATCATTTCAATAAAAATACGTAGCTTTAAAAAATGTAGCTGTAGGAGGATGTCTTAAGACATACCTGTTGAACTTGTGCAATTTTCAAAATTTCTGAAGTTTAATTGAAAATCAGACCTATGCCATATTTGTAAGCACACTTTTGTCTATACAACAAAAAAATTGAGAAAATCTTGTTTATGTTTTTGTTTTGTTTTTTTGTTTGTTTGTTGTTGTTTTTTTGTCACAATTTAAGTTCACAATATAAAAAAGTACTCTTATTTTGAAAAAAAATATTCGCAGCATTATTTAAAGATTTGACTTTGACAAATTGTGTTTACTATGAAAAAAATCTCTTACGTTTTGTAAATAATTTTGGATTATCTACCTGTGTCTTTCACTTATTTTTCATAATAAAAAGCTGTTTTCTACAACTTATTTTGTGTCTGGGCTAATGTCTGGAATTGATGTCAATGGAGTTTTTACTGAAAGGTAAAATGTTTTGTTGGGCAGAAGTTAGGCTACATTTTTCAAATTATATTATACTATTACTCATATTACGCATAAAATTCAATCCTTTTCTTGTCTAATAGATTATTATTATTATTAGAGATGGTTTTTAGCAATTGCTAAAAATGCAAAATGTTACCAAAAACTAAAAAAAATAATAATTGTATGTTTGATAGGCAGTGCAGTATGTTTCTGAATGTTTTCAATCTGCGAAAAAGTGCAAAATCTATCGCAAAATGAGAAATAACATACAAGAATGAAAATGGTTGTGAATCTGTCAAATAATTGCTAAATTGCGTGTTTATGTAAATATGAAAATTTCTGGTTTCCTTTGTGTTCACTCTTTAACTAGAGATTGACATTGGCAACAATATATTGATGTTTGAAAATGTTTGATTTGAAGGTGGTCATTATTATTAATTTCAAATTGAGATAAAAGTGAAAAATAATAAGAACAATTTAAAAAACTGATCCTAACAGCCTGAGCACTTCGGACCATCTCAATGGGTCTCAGCTTCCTCAGTTCACTTTATAAAGGTCATGGGAAGAAGAACCTTACGTCTACAGGAAACACATTTCTTCTTACACTTTTACATTTGTTGATATCCACAAATGGTGAAATATTAAAATAGTTTCCCTTATTTCTTGATTTTAATGGGAAAATTTAAAAAGCATCAATATATTTTTTTAATCTCAAAGTCTTTCCTTATTAATAATTTTTTTAACAAATTCTACAAAATGCTTAATCGTAATTTTTTTAATGCTATACAATGCTATAACCTTGTTTTCAAAATGTGATTTTTTAAAATTTAATGTACTAAATTCTACCATCGCTAATTGTTATGAACACCCAGATAACATAAGGCACTTCAGCTAGTCTTCAACAAGAGTTGAAAGAAAGACCCACTAAGTTTTGAATTTTTACAATTTTTAAAATTCCATCAATCTTAATGGAAATTGGAGCTGTCATTGTTATAGGTGCACTTTTCTCTGTTTAAGCAAACAATTTAAAGACATTTTTTTGGAGCCATTTTTAAGATCCTAGGGGCTTCATGAACAGTAAACCCAAAAATTAAAAGATCCATTACAAATTCAGAGAACTTTGAGTGAGACCAAGGAAATGTGGATCAAGGAAACTATTGTTGGAGAAAACTACTAATATTGGAGAAAATCCTGTGAACAATTTAGGTGCTCATGTCCACAAATGGATGGATGGATGGATGGACAGGCAGATTGACAGGCAGGCATTCATTTGTGATAAAAAACTTTTTTGGTATCAAAGATATCTCGATGTTTCCATCAAAGATTGATTTTTCAACATGTTATAAGCATTTCTCTATACTATGTAAATACTTGTGTATGTGAAAGTTAAAAGGAATAAATGTGTGGGGAGGGGGGTGCGTATATCCAAAAAACTATCTGAACCACTGAAGAGATGTGCGCTGACCTATGTTTTCCAAATTTTGGTCATGTAGTTCAGTACTGAATCTGGTCATCCTGTAGAGGACGAGTATCTCCTCCTCCCAGGAAATTACAATCACTACACTAAGAGGGCTAATGCCTTTAGCAGTTGACATGCTCAGAAACATCATTCAATGAATCATTGGATGAATGTGTTCAATTGGCTGATCAAAATATAAGGGATTTGCACATTATCTCTTTTTCAAATCTATGATTCAAGCAATCACAATCCATCAAGCCAGTAGATAACATGGATATAAATAAAACTTCTTCAGTCTTACATTTCAGATAGAATTCATCCTTGGTCGTCAAATAGAATTTTGGGATGAAAAATACCTGGTCAACGCACGGTTACTTGTTGAAATAATAATAATAATAATAATAATAATAATAATTATTATTATTATTATTATTATTATTATTAACTAATGGTAACACCAAAGAAGTCAGATATGCACACTTAATTTATAGACTTAATGTATCAAACATTATCATCAGTTATCACATGATCATGTCATTTATTATGTTATTTATCATGATATTGTATTTAACACCAGTAAGACAATTCACAGTTATCAAATTATCAGTTACTTGTTAATTTATTCGGCTCCATAGCAATAATGGTTCAGACTTTTCTTCAAGGTTTTCATTGTCTTCTTGTGAATGAAAGAGATTATAAACTGTTTTGGAAGAATTGAGAAAATCCATAACTTCACTCCTTCGTGGAAGAAGTGTGTGATAAAATTAAGATGTGACAAATATCATGAAGGCAAATGTAAATAAATGTTTACCGAGAAGAATTGTATTTCCACTATTCAGATTCTTTGGATCTAATATTACATTTAGTACATGTAAACGCACTTCTTTTTTGAAATAATATATGTTTTCCAGCATTAACCGAAATACAAAAGATTCTGAGTTTTCAAAATTGGAATTTTGTTTATTCCTTTTAAGTTTAGTCAACCACTGAACTTTAAATTTAACATGTAAAATGAAAAAATTTCCTTTGAAAAATTAACATTCAGTCTTCTCTTATCTCAGAACATATTTGCATTTGCATATACAAAAACATTCTAAAACTTCAAAAAATTCTACATTTCTTATCATTTAATTATAAATAATGCTTTTTAAACCTCATTCAGTCTTCAATCTTTTCAGAGCAATCACCTTTTAAATTTGAAGCTTCATGTTCAAGCATTTAATGTATATCTGAGGTACGCAACACAAGTTCAAAGATGGTCCAAAAGGAATTAATAAGTATTCTTTAACTGGTGATAAACAGAAGTACGTTCTAAATTTTATAAAAGGGCATTATATTCATACCACTAACTCCAGATTTTCATTTCGTTTCAACATAGTCTTTTCATCAGTCTTTTGTTTCTCTGGCTCTGTTCTTTCTTCTTCCTCTCCCTATGCTTTCCACCCTCCTTTGTGTGTGTGTGTATGTGTGCGTGTTTGTGCTGTGCACCTTATGTGAAGTGAATTGGGACAAGTCTGCATTGATGTAAAGAAGTTAAATTGCTTCACACTCCTGAATAAATCAGTTGGTAATATCTAAAAGGCTCTTGTTGTTCTGTTGCGGGAAACTGCCGAAAATTAAGCATTGAGTAGAATTGGCATGTATTACTCCAGTCAGTTTTGACTGTGTACATGTTATGCACGAGAAACAGCTAAGAATATCATATGTTAAAGTAAAGAAATGTATTACGACCCTTAATTCTGTAAGCATGTTGTGTGTGTCACATACTTTTGTGAGGTTATGTTTTGTTGTTGAGTTGTAATAATTAAAATTATTCAAAATTGTTACTTGTAGGAGTGAATAGGGACATGCCGTAAGAAATTACAAGAAAGTGCTTTGACTCACCCAGTAGCAGAAATATTGACAGGAATCGTTGGGGAAAGCAGTCACTAATGTTTGCAGAGGCCTTATAACACTGAGAAAAGCTGAAGGAAAATACGCATTTCCCCAAATTATCATTTCAGTTCATGTCAAAATTAAGAAAAAGAAGGGTCAATGTTGAAGAAAGTTGGTGGATATCCAATGTTAACTGAGATGAATGAATATATTTTAAAACGAGGCATACTCTTATGTGCTGAATGGAGTTTCCCATCAATGCCTCAGATATGAGAGATATTGCAATAAATTGTCTGTATAGAACAAGTATTTTGAAACTTACAGATAATACGCCAGGGAAAGACAGTCTATACAGTTTTCGGAAATGTCATCCAGATCTGATGTAAAGGTTGGCCCAAAACATAAAGTAAGAACTGAAGTGAATAAAGACACCATCAATGTAGATTTTGAAAATTTGCAAGTACACTTGCCAGCTGTTTCTCCAGAAAACGTGAATTTTGATGGAACAAACTTCACTAATGATTGTGGTAGTGCAAAAGCAATTGCTAGGGTAGGGTGCCGCCAACCTCTGTAGGTAATGGATACCTCAAAAACTTCAACAATTGTGATGATGACAGCAACAGCAGATGGCCATCTTGTACCTCCATTCATTGTGTATAAGTCGCAGTACTCGTATCCAACATGGATTGAAGGCAGTCATCTTCAAACACGATATCCTAGCAACAAGACGGGCTGGTTTCGTATGCACCTGTGTAAGGAGTGGTTTGTGCACATTTGCCTTCCAACCTTAATGGGCAAGCCAGGAAGAAGGCAGTGCTTTATGATAAATTTGCCTTCCCATTTATCAGTGCATGTAACTTCACTTAGTGAGAAACAAGACAATGCATTATCCCTGTTATTTGATCTTGTTGCCACCAAAAGCAGCACATTTGTGTCAGTCACTTGATATGTCATTCTTCTGTTCCATGAAGAGAGCATGGAAAAATGTGTTGACAGATTTCAAAAAGAACCACAGAGGTGTATCACTTATCAGAGAGGCTGTAATATAAAAATGTTAAGGAGTGACAGTGAAGAGGCATTTAGTTCTTTCTGATCAGAAACAATCATTGAGAAGCTTCAAAAGTCAAGAAAACCTGTTGTGGAAAAATCAGCTGTAAAATGCCACGAGGCAAGGCTGGATAGGGACATCTGTGACAGTAGCTGATCTTTACAGAGCATGCAATTATTGTATTACAGGAGGAACAGGCATGAGAGCATGCAGAGAAATGTGGAAAAATTATCCAAGATAGAAAGAGAGGACTTGGTTGTTAAATTTGTTACTGAGGAGGATGACAGAATTCAATTCTATGTTGGCCAAGTTGTTAGTTTAAATGACAGTCATTTAGAAATGAACATTTTTAGGAAGAAGGAGTTGTTGCAAGAGTTGGGTTCTGATGTGCCAGTCTGGGAAACAGTAAACATTTGTGATGTAGAATGTTAAGTACTCATAAAGGAACTAAGAAGGGGAAAGCCAATGTTTTGTCAGCCTCCTAATATCAGTGTTAACCAGTTGTTTTAAGCAGTGCTTTAATCGTGTCAATATTTTATAATAAAGTTTACTTTCTCCTTATAACATATTTACATAAATTCATATTCTATCCTACCAAATTTGTGGCATAAGTTTGTTTTAATTTTAAAAAGTTATAGTGAGTCCCTTTTCACCCCAGTCATGGTCCATTTCTGGACTAGTAGCAGCCAAACATACAATGTTTCCAAGCAATTGGGTGAATTGGGACCTTTTGTACTAAACAAAATTAACAAAATCTTAAAATTTGTGTTAACCCTCTGCATACCAAGTTCTAAATGTAACTCTGAATACCAAGTAAGGTACTCATGTAACCCACCCGAATGTTATGCAAAATTGCTTTGAAATGAGAAATAACGAACTTACATATAAACATTTTTACACAAAATTTAATAGATTACTTGCATTACTACGCTTCTCGTTAATAGACCAAGACTCATCAGAATGCCTCTTTTAAGATCATTCCTGTTTTAGGGTATTCATGCGTACTTTTATAATTTTATTATCAGAATGTTCATTACATGTACATAAAAAACTCTTACAACATCTTGTAGAGCACAAGATATTTTAGCATACATCATCCTTGCCCTTCTCGCGCATAGCGTGCTTCCTCCAACTTGGGCTGAAGAAGTGCTGAGCCCGCCACGTCCTCTCCAAGCAAACATTTCATTGCAGACTGTATTGTGTTTTTAACCAATCTTTAGGTTTTTCAGTCTCTCTTCAACTTAAGATTTGATAAATTCTTGCCCCCCAGGACCAATGCAAGTTTTCTTTTTACATTATATCTGTTCTACGTTGCCTCGAAATTGTCCTTTGGAATGCAAAACACACGAACTAGGAACATTCACTCTCCTGAACAGATACAGTCTAAGGCGATAATTCAAATGCATAACCAGAAACTTGCAGACATTTCAATAATGCCACTTAAATTTGAAGCAAAAGATTTGCTTGCCAATCCAAGAAGAACAGGAATAAAAAGTTGTGACACAGAATACCAATTGGGGTCCAAATGTACCCCTGAGCTTGTTTTTACTTAGTACACATAAAACACCTTAAAACTATAAATGAAATGAAGTTTGAATATTATGTAATAAGCACAATGTATACAAGACATAAAGTAGGTTAAAGTACTCGCGTACCCTGCTAGCTATGCGGAGAATTAAATAATAAACTGTGATTATGAATAAAGCATGAAAGATGATGATTATGAATTTTTAAGCTGATTGAAGAAGAATTTTATAAGTTCTGAAGAGAAATATCCTAAATATTAAACCCAATTCACAACACTATACAGTATTACAGTATAATACTGTATTGTGTATTACTATATACTATATAGTAATAATACTGAATAGTATTGTTGAATTTAATATGTTGCAAGAGTTGGGTGTGCCTCTAAGTGGCCTGTATGTGTACCTGTATTTAAATGCAATTCTTATTAAGTGATAACAGCCATTAATTATTGATAAAGAAATGAATGGCAAATGATTGTGCTTCTACATAGTATATTCCACATTAAATGAAGGGGAAGGGCAACGCAACAATTTTAAGTGGCGAAATAGTTATTGTGAATTATAGTATACAATTTGGAACCTTTCAGAAGTAAAGTTTATTGTGCAGTGAGACTTCATTTATTAAGAATATTTTAATATTGCAGTTATGAAATTCCAACCACTTTTGAAACCTCTTGTTTAAAAATATTCCATAGTTCGTACAGTTCCTAACCATAGTTTTAGATGCATCATAAATTTTGAATAAAAATCTATTCTTCTTTTTTTATTTATTTATTTATTATTCCTAAAGAAATACATGTGACATAAAACATTTTAGAATGAAAAATGAATCATATGCAAAATTGTAACAGTTGGGAAAAGTATATAAAGTGTCATCACGTGTCATCACATTGCAGTCAGTCACTGCCTTTTATCTTTTCCACCAGGTGCATGGCGCCATTAGTAAATGGTGGTCCAAGATGATCACCCTTCTAGGAATCCATAGTCTTGAATCGCTGAACTTCCATGACTTCACGAAGCGTTATCAAGCAATTCGGCTAGTGACACCAGCTTGCTTAATTAGATTGTATTAGGTAGTATTAGGACATGTGTGTACTATCTCTGGATCTGTAAACAATGGTACCACGTTTGAATTTTGTCAAAGAGATGAATTTTTGTTTTTATTTGCTTCCTTTGCAATTTCCCTCTTCATGGGCTCCTTAACTTACCCAACTTCACGAGTGAAGAATTTACCAGTCATGGTTAAAAAAAAAAAAAAAAGTGAGATTTTTATCCAACAAAAATTATCAAACTGATCAACCAGAGTACCATGGAGCTTCATTTTGCATAATGAATCTATATATTTCGACCATTCCTTTCGTTGAAGCATCAGCTATTTCTTCTGCACTCTCTTGTATGGGTCTTGTGTCATCATTCCCTTAACTAAGTACATTAAAATTATTTTCAGGCCTCACTTGTTCTTCCTTCAAGCCTCACTTGTCCTTCCTCCAATTCTTCTCCAACTGCAATTATTTTTTTGGTTCACAAAAAGGATATCTCAGTTTCAGTTTGACCTTCAAAATAAATCGTGATTTAAATAATTTATTGTGTTGACAATGCTTTCACTGCAACCATCTTCCATGGAGTTAAATTACTTGCCTTTCCTGTTACTTTTTGCCAAATCCAATAATTTTTTATGTACAATTCACAAATTAATAAATGGAAAAGAAAATATTCTCATGAAAAAACACACAAACACAACTCACGGCACCTCCTGATCTATTCAACTCTTATTGGTGTGCCTAAGCAACAATGTTGCTACAATGACAACAATTAATGATTGAGATGTGGTTTCCAGATGAAATAGTGTTAAGAGTTGCTGTGTATAACAAGTTTTTTATAAATGTCTCAGAATATTGTATTGTAATAGTGAAATATTTTCTTTTTAATGATCACTAAATTTTTGTAGTATTGCAATTTTGTTATTACTATATTATTTGCTGTGGTATTTGGTACTTATTCATTAGGTATCAAAACATTTTGTTGTTGTCGTAACTGGTCAAGAAACAGGTCTGTTTTCATTGTGATAAATTTTAAGAATTATGTAAATAAAAAGAGCTTGACGTGAAAAATGTTCATATTTATTATGCTTATATTTTTTCTTTATTTTTTCAGCTTGAAGACATGACTGTAGATGCTACAGTTTCCAATGCCAGTGGTTTGGGTGATTACATGGAGAATGTGTAAAAAAGTCTGAAGAATTGTTCTTTGAATATTACACATGAATTATCAGCATTTTTAATGAAGAGTGCAAGACCTTCATTCAAAATGCACTGTCCCATATTTGTACTCTGTGTGGAAATAACATTACACTTCACCTGTTTGTGAATTAATTTTTTTCTTGTACAGATCACAAACATATTTTAAGTTCATTTTTTCTAGAGAGTAAATATTGTGTATATAATTTTATGTTCATGTGAATAGTCATACATTAAAAGAAAGGACTAAATAAATATACGAAAGTACTAGAGTTTTAGTACTTGCACAGGGTGAAATATATGAAAGTGTGTTAATAGGAAGAAAGTACAGAGCACTCATCTTAAATCATGTTATGCCATTTACACAACTGTTTTTGTATGGTGTACCACAATCATTTGACGGTACCTTCATTCCATTGTCATAGCTTGTAATTGAATTTTATTTATAACTGAAATGTAATGTAGTATGAAGAAGTAGAAGAATGAAGGTCAGTGTATTTCCCAGTGTGCAAGTTTTTTAATAATATTTTAAGGAGCACACAGGTTTTTAGATATTCTTTTAAGTATTTGGAAAATGTTTTATGAAATACATGTATCGATCTATGTAATTGTTGTACATGTAACTGATGATCATATTGTACGTGAAATTGTACCAACTGAATGGAGAATTTTTCCTTACCTTGTGTAAGTACTTCTATTTTTGGAAGACTGCCATAGATGTACAAAAACATTCATCATTATCATTCCAAAAATTCTTCAAATAGTAAATACAATGAACAACTATAAACTCAATAAGTTATAAATAGCAATTGCAGTGTGTGAAATGTTTTCATATCAAGCAGTTGCATAGTATTGAATTTTTAACCTAAATGGTTAAGAATTAACAAAATACCCCTGGAAGAGTAATTATTTTCTCTTTATTGTATATTAGTATCGACTAAATAAAGGTTCACATGTTTTATGCAAAGCTAGAATGACCTGTTAAATCCTTAAATTTCCTGTTCTATGCTTTCAAACCAATATTTTCTATTTAGAATATTATGTTTAATAAAGCAATTACCTTTTTTATTTTGTTTTCGCAGGACACTTAAACTTTTCTCCATGATTTGGTATGAGATTATTGTTACATTATCACACAGAAATAGAATAATTACTTTTTAAATCTGTTAGTCTTTTATAGAAGAAATGTTTATGTAACAATGAGTCTCAATGAGGATTATGATTGTTAAATCACTGTGTAAATACATTTTTACCAACATTTTCATTGGGTATTATTTACTCAATTGTTATATAACATTGTAAAGTTTTTATAACAACATTGATTCTCTTTATTTTTGACTGATTTTATGAGACTTTATAAATAGTTTTGGTATTGCATTAATTGTTTTTATTTACTTTCAGAAACTATAAAATGTTTTCAGAAAGCCTTGTGTTACAAAGGATTTTTCAAATTATGAATCACAAAAGGCACATAGCATGATATGGTGTTCATAGAAACATAGTAAGGAACTCTTAGTGTTGTATTTCTTCCACTAGTTGTGTGAAATTTTATTTTGTGTGATCTATTTAATTTTTCAAATAGTAGGATTGTATACTTCATTATTCACAACCAATTATTTTGCAGGGAAGAAATTCCTCAGTGATACAGAAGTGCCATAATAAATGCAAGCCAATTTTATTTAATTTTTTTAGATGTTCTCACTTTGTACAGTTTTACTAATATTTAGGAATCTTTTAGTATGTTAATTACATTACGTTAAACGTTCATACAATGTGTTGTTGCTTAATATTTATGAAAAGCTTGTAAATAAAATAAAAATTTGCAACCAATATTATAGAACTCTTATTAAAACAATACTTGTATTACCATACGTAGAATTAAATGGGACACAGAACTGAAAGCACTTACTTTTAGTGTTTAAAATATCTGTGATTACTACAATACTTGCAGATACAGTCCACATTCTCTCTCACACAACGCACACTTCTGACCACCATTATGTCCTCGTCAGAACTGCCTTCCATCTAAAACATCCTTTGGCCTCCCTTGTTCTGGGCACCACCTACTGGATAACACTATTACTATTTGCACCTAACCCTAAAATAACCTACACATATCTTAACACTACTATTTACAAGCACTTTCACATTACTAGACCCTCTCACTGCCATTCCCACACATATTTACTTGAATATAAGACAATCCTGTAATTTGAAGAGGACTTTTGGAATTTTTTGAAATTTTTAATTTCTTCCTAATTTTTACTATTTAGTCAAAATAAAATTGCAAAATGTCTTATTGACTAGAAATTACCATATTGAGGAGAATGTTAAGACTTATTGCTGAACTATTATTTTCTTGTTCCTTATTATTATCATAATCATGTTTTTTGTCACTCCCCTCATCTTCACAAGTATCAATGTTTCTTTCTTTTTGATCCTCCTTCCACGCTGTGACATCCTTTGATTTTTTAGGTTCCTCTTGAAAATTTAGTCGCCATCTAAGAACATTCCCTTCTGCCATCACATTTTCTATTCGTCCGCTCTTGTTTATAACCCCTCTATTTCTGTTCAAAAAGCAGATTTGCAATCGCCGGGCGTCGAACCGAGATTCCGCGCCGAGATATTTCGGTAAAAGCCTCGTCATATTCGGATAAATATGGTAATACAAAAAATTAATTACCTTTCAATATGTTATTGTATGCTAAAAAGACTAATAATATTTACAAGAATGATAGAGTACAACAAAAGTAGTGTAAAATTTCCATTCATTAAGTATCCATCTCTATATTTCTTGTCACACTGCCTTATTTCTTAATAAGAAAATTAATGGTTACTTACAATAGGGTGACCAGATATGATGTTTTTAATGGGATTGTACATTATTTTAGCGTTAGGTCCCAGTGCCCTGAAGAAGCATTAAAGGGGCACTAATTGTCCTATTATTTAGCTTCTGGTCTTGCTGTCCTAAGAAGCATTAATTGATGCTAATTGTCTCTTTTTTTATCATCTTGTTAAGTTTTTTACTAAAACGATGCTAAAAATGGCAACATCCCTTTTCTTTTGCCAGAGATACCTGTTGGTAAGGTATCAAAGAAATGGCATGTTACATGAACATTTACTGTTTATAATTCTGGTGGACTTAATGTAAAACTGCTGTGAGTAGAGGGGTCAATTGTGAGCTACAATTTTTGTTGTTGCTGTAACTTAAAAAATTGAAGCTCCTGAATAGCTTGTCTCTTCACAACTGTTCTATTCAAATCTGCTTATATTTTCTCTCCTGTACTCACAACTCCAGGAACTAATGCAGCCATGGAAAAATATATAATTAATTCTTTATAAAATTGGAGTAATACATCATACATTCTTGAACAAATTCTTCATGGATTGATGAAAAGAACCATTTTTCTGTCGAGACTCCCAGCAATGATAAGGCACACATTCATGAAACATCATGTGTTGAATTTTAACATTACATTGCAAATAATATACCACTTTTACAAGAAGTAACTTCAGCACATAAATACTTGAAATAAATTTAAAATTGTACACTGGTTTTCTTTTTATTCATTCTATTCATTTCCATTAATGTTTAGAAAGTTGGTTATTATCAGTATGCAATGTTGCATATTGTATAGGGCATGTGTCCGTTTTTTTTATTTCATTAAGTCAAGAAAATGTTTACAAAGTCCAAAGTGTTTTTGTTTTTTAAGATCTGGTCACTATATCATATCAATAGCAGCATACTCTTGTATTATTTCTAACATTTGCTATTTCCAATTGCTACATGCAAAGAAAAAATGTAGAGTCTTTTTAGACAAAATTATAAATAAATTCCCAAAATTACACAATAACCTCTCATATTTTTTAAAAATTATAAATGAACTTATTTCAAGATTGGTCTTTGGATATCAGATTTTATGAAGGAAAATCTATCTTAAATTTATGAGAGGCATTCAATGATTAAAGAGACAAATTGGCCTGGAGAAATAAACGTTTATTTTTGCAAAACAGGACTTTTCCTACTTTTTAATATAATCCCCACCAATATTTATGTATTTGTCCCAGTGGGTTACCAGCTTTTTTGTACCTGTTGCAAAGAACTCTTTATCTTGGAATCTGACCCAATTTCCCACAATTTTTTGACATCCTCGTTATACTAGAACTTCTTCCTAAGTAATGCCTCCTTCAGTGCACCAAAAAAATGGAAATTGGATGGTGCTAAATCGAGGCTGTGAGGGGGATGAGGCAGTACCATTTTGTTAGAGGTTTCCTCGTTATACTAGAACTTCTTCCTAATAATGCCTCCTTTCAGTGCCACCAAAGAAATGGAATTGGAGGTGCTAAATCGAGGCTGTGAGCGGGCTGCAGGGCAGTACCTTATCCTTACCAATTTTGTTAGTGGTTTACACTGAATGAGCAACAGCAATGGACGCATTATGGTCACCATTATCTAGTAAAACTGCTTTTAAGCTTCTTTTGAAAGAATCAATGAAAAGTCTCCATTCAGAAGAATCATACTGAATGTGGCACTAAGCCATCAATCCCTCTAAATCAGAGCAATACAGGACACCATATTACCCTTAAGAGAAAAGTAAGGCAGAAAATATTTTCCCCGATGACTGTACCATGCCAAAGATGTACCTTTCATCAGCAAAATTTTCTTTTAAGCCTAGAACCAAGTAATTCAGCAGATTGCTTAGGTAGATATGTCTTTCATCAAATCATTGAGTTCGAGAAAATAAAAGAGTTCTTGCGAGAAAAGTTGTGGTTCGTCAACATTATTATCTGAACAATTTGATTCATATTCAGACTGAGGAACAGTTCGATCTTCGTCAGGGAAATTGACTTCATCCGGGTTTGGTCGGGCACAGGAACATCTGAACCATAGGGAATGAGACCAACAGCAGAAGCAAGATTGGGATACGTGGCTTTATCTTTGAACTGTATCCCTTCGCATTACAGGAACAGAAGTGACAATCATCACTATGATTCTTTTGTTCGCGCCACATCATAGGAATTTCACATCGAAAAGCTTTTATTTTGCCATTTGACCAATTACGAAGATCTGCGACACACCGCTTGCATTAAGAAGAGCCCAAACGTCATCTTGGCCACCAAGTTTTCATTTTAAAAAAATTAAATAAACTTTCATAATAAAATCCGTAATATTCAACTGCTGCATTTTCACCATGAATTTCTCCATATATGAAACAGAAACTGTCAAACGAATTTACCCACTTTCTTGGAAGTATTGCACTAATTTTAAACTACACAGACAATCGTTGGATGACGACTGAAATGAAATACAAGATTGTGGAGGAATCTTGCATGTATAAACAGTGAACACGTCCGGACAGGCCCTGGCAAGCACACTCGACAATGCAGTGGTCCCCATCAACTCCATTTCTGAACACATTTTTATTTTACATTGAGTATGAGTGAAATGTTTCTTTTATAAATTTTATAAAACTAAACAATTTATAGGGTGTTATATTCAATTCTTTCTTCTTTGTATACTCCCTGAAGGTTGTAATAATCATGAAGAATTGACGGTAGTAGTCTACGTATGGCAGAATTTTTCTCTTATCGCTCGATGAAGGCTCCTCTGGTGCAGGGTATGGGGATCGGCCAGTCACTTCTACTGAAGTAGGTTGTGTGATATCCTGGATAAAGGAAAGTTTGTCTTGTTTTGGGGGGGGTCAATAAAATGCTAGCCTTGAGAGTATTGAAACCAATACTTTTAAAATTTTATCGTTATTTTAATTCAAAATAATAATATAATAGTTGTTAAATAAAAATCAAGGTTTAATGTTAATTACCTAAAAAGGGTCTTTAAAAAATGTCCAGTAAGTTTATAAATGATTGAAAACGCAACCAATTTTGAGACAACCAACTGGAGTCAATATAATGCAAGCTTTACTTATATTTTTTCGTCATCCGATGATTTAACTGGTAAATAGGTTGGATCAGCATCACTGTCATCTATTGGTTCGTCAATTTCGATATCTTCATTAAAAACAGTTCTCTTTTAACGCTGCACTGATAATTGCAGCCATCACCCATATTAAAATGCGAGGTTAGCACTATTTTGAAACAGAATATCGAGGAAAAAACATGGAGCTAGGAAAATATGGGGTCACAAACTTGAAACTATTTGAAGAAACAATCCTCCATATTGATGTGTCCAATACACTTGTAGGCGTCCTCGTGTAGAGGTGTGTTATTTGTTATATTTTTTAATATTATAAAGACTTGATCAAATTAACAAACTTTCATAACAGTTAATCATACTTGTGTGGCGCACTGCTGTACAAATGGTTTGTGAAAGACGTGAATTACTTTTTACAAGCAAATAGTTGCTCTATTTTGTTTTGGAGAACATAGTAACATTTAAAGATATTGGTTAATTTTCTCGATTTTTCCTTATATCCAAAGAGAAGAGCATTGTGGTTCAGAGCGATGTCAAAAGACAACGGGCAGCCTAGTTCTTACAGCAAGTAAAGCTCGGTTCATTTTCAAGAAGAGGATTTTCATAGAACTTCTTTATGATACGTTTGTGGAAACTCACAGTTCCTACAATATTAACAGCTTTTCTAGAACCCGCAAGAAAAGTAAATTGTGTAGGAATAATTATTCACTGACGATGTTTTAAAACGAATAGCTTATGTTATTTCTTTTGACGCCTTTTTCAAAGAAACCTGAATGTCTTGCTCAATGTTGACATCAATTGTATAACTGGCCCATCTACAAACTCCAAACTTTAGGATCCTGCTCTTCAGATGAGAGTACGTCATGTTTATTCAAGGAAATTGTGAAATAAAAAAACTGTACAGTATGAAAATATGTTGTTTTTTTTTAATTGTATATAGTTGGTATGGTAGGCAGACTCCGAATATTGCGTCAAGACGTATTCAAAGAATATTTAGTAATAATTTTGCATCATATGCTCCTTCAGAATGTTAGCAGAGTAAAGTATTTATTTATTTGCGTACTTTATGAGACAGATCATGTGATAAATATTTTCGACAGAAGAAGCACATTGAATAACGTAGTAATCTTGACATATTATGTTTGAGCTTATTTTGGTTTACTCGTTCCAAAAAAAATAGTTTACAGTGATACCATCATTTGTAATGAAGCATCTCAGTATTAGTTATAAGCTTCAATATTCTGAAGATTATTCCTTTGAAAGATTATTCCTTTGAAAAAATGGGTATTACCCGTTTATTATCCGGTCTGACCACCGTGTTTTAGGCATACCAATATGTCGGACGGCTTCGGCTCCTGGCTTGAATTGAATTGAATTGAATTGAATTTGCCTTATATGGCTTCACTAGCGGAACATGATAAGTTGGTAATGCACCTCCATGTATTAATAGATCCATGGGAAAACACATCTGGCCATGGAAATGGATAGATTGCCTAGCGATTTGAAACGGAGCTAAAGGCAGCCAATTTATAGGAGAATTTCCAAAGCACGCGTAGTATTTAATATAACTCTACGCGTGAAATTATGTCCAACAGAGTTCCAAAATGCGCAAAATGTTGAAAATAACTGAAAGCTAAGTTAAAATCAAAGAGGTTTATACGCTGTTTATTGGACATCGACATAGTGGTCAATGCTACCGCTCCCTAAGATACTGCTCCCGAATATGAGCGGCGATGGTGTAACGGTTAGCGTATTGGACTGTTGTACCCAAGTTGGCGCGTTTAAACCCGATCGAAGTGGATTTATACGATACGGATACGGAAAAATCTTTCGTACGCTTTCCTTCGGAAGGAAAGTAAAGCCGACTGTCCCATGTTAGTAGATTTACTTGCATGTAATTGCATCCTCAAGCCTACTGACGCCTCTGAGGTAAATTCAAGTCGCCTGTTTCTTGCCCAAGAAATACCTCCTTTCCCTGCTAGTTGGTGAAAGGAGCGTAGCGAAATTTGCGTGGTCAGACGGAAAAACGGGCCTGATGTCCCGAGCACGCCACGTAAAATAAGGCAATTCAATTCAGTTCATGAGTCACAGTTCATGATTGGCCAGTAGGAAGAATCGGAAAGAAAAAGCGATAAACGTGTTGAGATACACCGCTCTGATTGAAGCATTTTGTGTATATAGTTAAACATTATTGGTTTTAATTTCGCGAGTGTAATAGTCATAATTAGGGGGCGGAACCTAGACGGAGGGACAGAAAAAAAAACACAAAATGAACTTGTCATGTCCCATTAAAATCGGCCAAATAATATTAGTTGAGGCTTTGAGAAGAAGAAGAGAAAAGAAGAAACAACAGACCAAAACCCCTACCCATCGGAAGGACCCATAAAACGTGGATTCTGATTTACATGGTCTAACGTTTTAGAGGAAGTAATTTACTACGTATAAAAACAATGATTAACTTTTGAGGTATCAGGAACCTACAAACGACGTTTTCTTCTGAAAAATCGCAGTTTTTCGCTGCAGCAATACATAACTTTCCTTATCCTACGTTAGTAGTATGCGAGAAAGTATATTAGGTATAACACCGTGAATCAGGATCTGCGATTGTCATGTCCCATTAAAATCGGCCTAATAATATTAGTTGAGGCTTTGAGAAGAAGAAGAGAAAAGAAGAGAGCTTTTGATTTAGCCTAGTACACAGCATGTGCTGTATTCACCTTTGATTTGTGTATACGGACCGAAGGTGCAAATCTCGTATACCGGTCAGTGGTATGAACTTTACGAAATACGTTCTGCAAATTATTTTTGCCGCTTATGATGCTTAAGGGAGGCACCGGCAGCTAAACTGCAAATTTTTTTCCGCACCTTCCTACGACTACAAAATTGAAGATAGAGATTTCTCCTTCCAACAAAATAATTTTAGCTCAGCAACCCGAATTTGCTTTCGTCTGTCAATTGTTTCACTAGGTAGCCCGCATGACTTATGCGTTACATGCTGTCATCTTGCTGCGAATCCTATAATGCCACTTTAAATTTACTAGAAACACCGAAGATGGATGTGAAGAAGAAGGAGCAAGAGAAGAAAACGAAGAAAAAGGAGAATAAGAAGAAGGAGCAAGAGAAGAAGAAGAAGACGAAGAAGAAGAAAAGGAAGAAGACGAGGAAGAAGACGAGGAAGAAGACGAAGAAGAAGACGAAGAAGAAGAAGACGAAGAAGAAGAAGAAGAAGAAGAAGAAGAAGAAGAAGAAGAAGAAGAAAGAGAGTTCCTGTCTTAACCCGACGAAGTGTGCTCTGTATTCACTTTACCACTGAGATATCTTGGACATTCCTATTTCTCGTGTATGACGCCCCGAGACAGCGAGGCCCAGTTAGTGTATGTACGTGGACTGGAGTACTGTATTCGAAAGAAGGAGCGCCGTTAATCTACTCATACGGGATAGTCCTTCTTTTCCTTAGGCGTGCGTGTAGCTCATGTAAATGCAATTAAGGATTGGTGGTGAGGGTTCATTCGCTAAAAGCAATAATGAGATTCATTAGGCAGGCATTTATTATTTAAAAAAATTATAAGTTAACTGTACATGCCCGAAAGCACCAAACTGTGTGTTTG
>BOPP01000062.1:3446258-3528321 GCA_017312745.1 Gryllus bimaculatus
GTCCCCGAGGGGGCGTGTCCAGCGATTGCAGCAGAGGAAAGGATTCCCTGCTACTCCCTAGAGTAGCGTTCGGCCACCTTTGCCAAACGAGGGTTAGACCGAGGGAGGAAGCGGGAAATAGACTTCTAGCATGGACTTCTAACGTTCATGTTTTTTTTATTTATAGTATCTTTAGCTTTAAGTCAATCAATAGAACTCTCAATCAGTTCAGAAACAGTCCATTAAATTTCATATTTTAATTATTGGAATAACATATTTCATTTTACAGGTATATGTAAAAGTACCTGTAAAATAAAATATATTAATCTGATAATTAAAATATGAAATTTAATGAACTATTTCTGTACTGATTGGTAATTGCAATGATTGTCTTAAAACAGAAGATAGTATAAAGAACTGAACTTGTTAACTGACAATCAATACACTTATAGCTATATTCTAATAGTTTTGTTAAAATTATGGCGCGTTGTTTAACGAGAGCTTTTGATGGGTTGTGACGTTAGAGCGTTTCAAATGGTCATTGGTGCCCGAGGTAGGGAAAACGAAGAGAAGATCGCGCTCTCTTCTTGGGCCGTTGTATAAGATGCCAATACGACATATGCCTAAAATAATCGTGGAACACACACAAACCTCCGATCAGATCAGTCCAACTACGCACTCGATTATGACGTTAGAGCGTTTCAAATGGTCATTGGTGCCCGAGGAAGGGAAAGAGAAGAGAAGATCGCGCTCTCTTCTTGGGCCGTTGTATAAGATGCCAATACGACATATGCCTAAAATAATCGTGAAACACACACAAACCTCCGATCAGATTAGTTCAACTTCGCACTCGATTCCAGCAATAAATTTCCAGCACCTTGCCAAGAACGAACTTGCGACCTTTCAATCCCCTGAACCCTCGATTGCAAAACACGCGTTTACTCGATTTTGAATTCACAAAAATCTTTCTACTCCTCTGTACAATATTCAAGATCCGTAACTATTTACAATACTACCATGAAATTCACTTTTGTCGTCAAGCGTACAAGATGGATTTCTGTAGAGATTTTTGAGTCGGTTACTCATAATCCTTTCAACTGTTGGTCCATTACATTCCTTATTGATGATTTGTTTCCTCTATATCTACTATATATGGCATATTTGGCTAAATCGCCATATTTTGCTCCTGATATCTTTATTTTTTGTTTATTTAAAGACAAATGCATTCACTAGAAATGCCAAAATTAAAATTGCTTAAATAATATAGATATTTGCTTCTTCAAATTCCGTAAACTTCATCAGCAATTGTGCACCCGAGGAGGAACTCAGGCTTCAGCCTTCCCAAAAGCCGATAACACATATTCACGTACATAATTTTTACTTATTTCTTTAGTAACGAATATTATTTAATACTTCAATTGAATACACCATAAACAATAGTAAATAAGCAAATACATTTTAAATTCTGTATATATGAAAAATTATTTTTAAGAAGTCGATACAGATAACCCTTCCCTAGAAAAATTATCGTTGCGTCACTGTTTACAAGCATGTTCAGGACTCAAAATATTACATATAACTCTGAAATCTATAATCAACATTAATGAGAGTTTCATTGCAAGAAATGAAGCAAATTCTATCAGAAAAAAGTTCAATTTCATGAAAACAAGATGTTGGCATGTAGCAACGTAATATAAATCTTTAATAAGGCACTGCCCTCTGGTAAGAATTAAAAGATATACAAAATTTAATTTTCAGTTAAATCCTCTGACTTTTTTCTTATAGTTTAGAAAAGCAATGGAAGTAAACCTGCAGTTCAAAATTAAATATAAAATTATAAATAAAAGAACGAAAAATGTTTCTGCAAAAAGAGGAAAGCATTTAGAATTCGATGTCCTGGCAACTCTCAATGAAATTATTTTTGGTAACTTACGTTTTGAAGATACGTAAGAGAAGCTGAACTGATGTTGAAACTGCTGCTGTGACGATAAGCTGCGTCTGTGGGAGATCCTTCGTATGCAGGACATTATATACTCTGATGAAAAGGGTAAAGGCAATCGGCTATTTTTCTCATCCTCCTTTATTCAATTTTCTTTAAACTCCAAAAATGTTCCTCTACTTCTCGCGCAAGCGCAGAGCAAATCGAAAAGGAAACGAAAAGTAGTTGGCGCATGCGTGGAACATCGTTTGTACCACGCAAAATAACCACACATTATATTAGAATGTCTCTGATTCGCCAAATATCTGAAAAGCAACCCCGCTCTATACTATTACATTTCAAATTTCCCTCATGCTACGGATGATGAGTCTGCGCATAGCAGCGAG
Source organism: Gryllus bimaculatus (assembly GCA_017312745.1). NCBI lineage: Eukaryota > Metazoa > Arthropoda > Insecta > Orthoptera > Gryllidae > Gryllus > Gryllus bimaculatus. Next base: position 3,448,563 of record BOPP01000062.1, read on the forward strand.
AGGATGAGAGGTAGAAATAACGAGTGGGAGTGAGAAGTACATTGGGGAAAGAGAAACGACAACGCATGCGCATTCTCCAGAAAACGCAAGGCAGATTTCATTTGTTCATCTCTCTCTTCCCCCACTCCATTCACTTTGTATCTGGGAAAGTTCCGTATAGTGCATAGTGTTTGCTTGGTTCGCATTTTGATGTATTTATTTTTTTATAGTTATCTAGAGAATAAACATGTCATTGTGTGATGAAAGTATTCCGTACTGTGTAATTTAATGAAGAATTTGAAGAGAGAAGCCCTGTGAATTCGAACAACGACTATGGAATCCATAAGGAAATGGTTCTATAAGCCCAAGGTGAGTTTCTCTTTATGTATCCAATTGTCTTCGTGTTTGACGTTCCTTACTCTCACAACTTTTCGACGATACTGGTGGTTTGGATTGATAAGAAGATACTCATTGTGGTGGTTTTCTTAATAGTATATATAATTACGATTGCAATTCTTCATGTCCTTGAAACGCGTGTTAATATCAAATGAATATTTGAATACATAACAGAAGTGTTGTAAGTGCTGGCCCAACGGAGTAACTGTAGAATTTCTCGACAGGGCTTGTTGATGCCAATTTTTATTGCGGAATACACTGGTTTTCACAAAATCTCTTCAATGATGATCAACATTTGACGATTTATAGGTTACGTTGGTAGTGTGAGCAATGAGCAGGTGACATTGTGTAACGGAAGAACAAAACGAAATTTCCTGGAATGTATGATTCATTAAATGGTTCGCAATGAGGATATCAAAAATTAAGAATTAGCTGGTCTATGTTATGTTATTGCAGTGTGTTAGGAATTGCCATAATAGTGTCACAACTGTATCCATTTTATCTCATTTGTTAATGGGTGGAAATTAAAGTTGAATATTGTTATGAGGAAATGCATTTTTTAGTTTTATTGAATACTATTAAAATTTCAATGTACACTGTGATTAAATATTTTGCATTTTAATTGTTTTCTTGTAATTACAAGCTTGCTTTTTAGATAAGATACAGAATTACAAAAAAGCTTTATAAGATGTGTTTCTCATTAAATAAAATCTCCATGACAGTACATGTCTGCATGACAGACTTGTAAGGTATGGTGAGTTGACATTCGATTTTTAGATTCTAAAATCTCCTATTTTGTGTCTAAAATAGGCTCTTAAAAGGCAAACATAATTTCTTAAATTGACAGTACAAATTTATATGAAAGAAACATTTTCAACACCAAATGCGTTCTGAAAATTTGGAAATGCAAATTTATGCACAGAAAAGAAAGCTTTTTATTTAAACTCTTGAATTTCACAGACATAGTAATGTTGGAATAACCAATATAACATTGAGTGTGTCAGTCTATTATGATGCAGTGGTATCCAAAATGTTTTTTAATATCAGCTCAGCCTCTCTGTCTAGGAACACTTTAAATATTTTCTCAGCAATTTGTTATACCAAACAGACAACTTAAGACATTTATTGAATGAAATAGCATTGTTGGTCAATGTCAATTATTTCTTGATTTCTTCTGTTATTTGATATTATAAAGTCATGAAATGTGCTCTTAATTAATTTTGAGTGCCTAGGTGAAAACAGTAAAATTGTGCATTGTCTGAGTTTAATGATTATTTTAGTGTAAAGTATTTCATTAGTTCAAGTTTATTTTTGTTTTTTATTGTGAATAAACTACAGCAAACAGTTTTGGTGCAGCAAATATGAAAAATAGGATATCTTGTTGCAGGGCAGGAAGTTGATAGTCCACTGTTCAGAAGTTGATGTACATTTTTTTTCTATATTTATAAGTCTTAAGTTAATGGATTATCGTCCACACTGTAGATCTATCATATATGAGATAAATTCTGACACTTGTTCATTGCAAAGTATTGAACTTCTCATTTTCCAGGAATGTGGTATAACTTTAACGAAGAAATATTAAAATTTTATTCCATTAGTTAAATTCAAATAATTCAGTTTGGTTTTGCTTTTGAGAGTATTGAACAAGTTTCAATCACAGAATTAATTTTGTTGATTGATGTTGTATATGCTTTTCATTTATGCAAATTCATTTAACATGCAATAACCATATTACTATGCAGTCTCGGCTGCATGAGCAGTGTTTATGGTTAGATCCCGAGTAATTCAGGAAAAATACAAAAGCATCTATTACATATTTCTTCTAATGCATGCAGAATGTGAAAGACGACTACATAATCTCTTACTATGTGAGGTATCTTTGTTAGATACCCAGGATCCCAGGAAGAATACAAATACATCTAAATTTCCAATGCGCAAAAATTGAAAGAAAACTCTGCATCTTCCGACCATGTAAGATGTGTCAGTGGCTTCATTAGATTCTCTGGAACTTGGGGAAAATACGAAAACAATGAAATGGTTCTAATTTTTACTGAAAATTGCAAGTATTTGAATGTGTAATTCCACTTATTCTCACACTGCTTACCGACTGCTTTCACGTACGTTGTGCATCAATGTTTGAGTCACAGCTGATATGCAACAGCAACACTGCAAGGATGAAGCTTCGCACAATTAAATATTTGCTATTTACATGCTGTGTGTAAAAACTATATTTTAAAAATGTATTAGGACTGTTTCTGTTAAAGTATTTGATTTATTGCAGCGTTAGAGATTATTTTATTTTGTTTTTCTTGAGCATTGTTAATGTTACGTTTTAAAACCATTTTGTGTGACTTTGTGCAGCAGTATTTTTGTAGGCCATTAGTTACACTTATTTCTGATTAACCAAATATTTGAAGATTGCATTCACATACACCAAAAAGGTCTTCTATTTATGCAAGTACGTGAATTGAGTTGCTCTTGGATCCTAGTTAAGTTACAAAATTAACAGTGAATATGCCATTATGTTACTGAGCTTTTAGCTTACTGAGTACTGTTGAGCTTAGTCTGGAAAACTGTATAACTTCATTTTATTGAAATAAAAAAAATACTTGAAATAGGTTCGACAAACCCAAATCTTTTTTTCTTAATTATTTCAGATTATTTTTGTAATAATAATAATTGTAATTATTATTATTATTATTATTATTATTAATGGTGTATAGGCCATAACAGACCAAGCTACACGATTAACGTGCATAATGTTTCTAGGATCAGCTATTCAGCTGTTTACCCCGTACGACAAGGTTGTTTATTAATTAAAGTGTGAATTATGAGGTCATAGGATGATAATGTGAGGTCAAGGGCCAATCACAAATACGACCATGTCGACGCAGGACTCTAACCTGCAGCCTCCTAATTTCTTTCTTCAGTTTGTTTTACCTGAAATTGTTTCTTTTGTGAGAGTATTGATATGGATTTCACTTCTAACAGAGTGAAGTGTTAGCAAGAAGTGGTTTTGCAGTGAAGTAAGGTTACTAATCATAAAGTTTAATTTTAGGGCACAAATGTATTGTTTACATTGCCATTTTGTAAGCATATGTTCAAATGTTATCATATGTTCAATCTATGTATGAAATTAGAGAAAATTTCTGAAGAATGTTAGGTGCGTTTTTTTAATTTCTTTTGTAAAGATTTGAAATAACTCCATAAAAATGCTGTTTTGTGTACAGTCTTAACTCTGAATCTAATCACTTTGATTATTATTATTTGAAATTCTATTGCATTGACTTTTGAGATACTATTTTTCTGTATATTCTTGTGTCTAGAGTAAATGTTAAACCAATTTATACCATTGCTACTTCCTTTTTTTAATTTTTTGGGTTTGATACTTCAATGCAAAAAATTATGCTAATTTTGTGTGATCTAAGAGTTCAAGATTATTGAATAACATATATTTTGATAATTTTGATTAATATTTGTAATTGTGCTTAGTAGTAATAATCATTTTATATTAATTATAATAATGATAATAATAATAATAATAATAATAATAATAAATCTTTTGTTTATAAAATATTTATTTTGTTTAAAATATATTTATTGTAGGTTTTTCTTCACTAATAATGTATTGTGTAATTGAAGTGCACCATCTTTATCTTCTCTAACAGATTCCATTTTGCCTTTTAGATTTGATTTTAACTTCAGTTCGGGACTTAAATTGATTTTATTTGTGTTAACCATTCTAATATTTGTCATTTCTCAAAGCAGTATTTTTGATTGGATATTTCTTTTATTTGTGATTATTTACGAATTTGCGAGTCTGTGGAACTGAGAAATTGTATTTCCCATTTGGTTGTAACACTGCATCATCATTATCATTATTATTATTATTATTATTATTATTATTATGATGATGATGATGATGATGATGATGATGTCAGAATGGATTGTCGACTTTCATTAATTAATGTGTGCTAAAAAAAATTACCTTTCTTATGACCACAATATCTTGCAGAAGAAGTTCTGCAGTGAGCTTAGCTTTCGAGAGATGTGGAGTAAAAAAAAATCTTAATAGTGTTAAGTACTTTGCAAGAAAACAGAAGTTCGGGAGGCGAAAACTGGTTTTTTTCTGATGCAGTAGTTTTCTGTACGGTTTTCATTTATTATTCAAACCTGTAGCAGGAAAAACTCAAGTATTAAGTGACATTTTCAAAATTCCTATACAGGCAGCTCAGTTCCAAAAGGCAACAACTCCAAATTCTAAGTTTTGAGATATTGGCGTTGTAAAGTTTAATATCATGCTGAAAATGTCAGTTACATCACTTCAATTTGGAATCTATTATATTATTATTTTGTAGTGTTATGCTCTAAATGTCAAATTCAAGTTACATTTCCAGAGCGATATACTTCAAAACGCCAATATCTCAGAACTTAAAATTTGCAGTTGTTCACTTTTGAAAGAGGGCAATATAACAGGATTAAAGAAATGTAGTGAATGAATAATTAATATAGCAATGAAATCTACTCACATGATAGTTCTCATTACCTACTTCACAACAATGAGAGCCAGATTAATGCTAATTTGTGGAGAATGTGAGTAATAATGATGATGATGATGATGATGATAATAATAATAATAATAATAATAATAATAATAATAATAATAATGCCATGAATATTAAATTGAAGTGCTCCTTTGCCTAGTTTATGTAAAAATCCATTGCCTAGGAATTGCTAGACAATTCAGTTTGTTTGTGTACCTAATGAAAATTGTACGAAAATCCCAAATATCTGCATTTTAATACAGAGTTCAATGCTAGAGGCCTGGTTGTTGACCTAACGTAACGTGTCGTAAACCGAGAGATATTATTTTTCCACTCAATGGAACATTACCATTTATTGTCGGTGAAAGGTCTCTCCGTGCACTCAACTGATGCAGCCTAGGATCATCGATACCTCATCAAAGACAGTATTATGTTCTTCATCTGATGCTCAGTTCCTTCAGTTTTAGAAATTGTATTTCTTTTGCTAAATCAATCGTGTATCTGAAAATATATTACACTGAGAGGCAATGTTGCTTTTCTTAATTATACTGCTATTAAATGTGGAGTACTTATGTATTGAATAAAGAACCAAAAGATTTACAATGATATTATGCTGCAGTGAAGCGAACTTACTGTAAGATGATCACATAGCTTGAATTTTTTAAATCCTGAAAGTAAAACATTATTTTATCGAGCATTTGTGTTTCTAGCAAATCAATTGAGGATTTCGCAGCAATGTGGGTTGTGTATGGTTCAACAATTGTATTCCATAACCGGATTTTTTTTGAAACTCGGAAGTATGTAGTATTATCATAGGAGAAGATGAAATGTGTTCCCAGGACCGTGCTACAAACAAATTTATATCGCGCAGAACAGACCTACACACTTCTTTTTTTCTTTATCTTCACATTGACAACGTGTGAATGTTCGGAGTATTTTTCAAAAACAAATATTTGTTTTTCAAGGGTACCGCGAGAGAGGAGTAATGTCAAGGGTTCTACGATGACTAATAGGTTGCGATACACTTTGAACCTCTTATTGTTCCTTCCTTGCTGATTAAACGTTGTCGCACATCACGAATCCGTCATGCGAAAAGTATTTGCACCTCAGCTGGACTACATACCAAGCTTGAGATAGGACTGCAACGTTTAGTGAGAGGCTTACGAACACTATAAATTATAGTTATCGACTACGATTCATTTGTCATTGTAGTAATATTTTGCAAACACTGATCTTGAAAGACTTGTTTCCATACAATTATTTCTGTAGTAATTAGTATTATTTTGTATACCCTCAAAAAGTAATAATTTATTGAAAAGCTATGTTTTCAGACTTTTCATTTTATAGTGACTGCATACGTAGTAGAGCATTCAGATTTAAATTTGATCACGCGAAATATGTCTTGAATCATTAATCACCAATTATTACTAAATAACCTTGTAAATAGGTAAGTGTTTCATACAAATTGCAGAGAAGTTACTCGACGTTTTTTCCCGTAAGGTATTCTGGTGTAATTTGTTGTAAATACGAATTCATTTTAATTCAGATAAGAACATCGAAACAGTTTTGGGCGAAGCATTTTTCTGGGCTCGAGCGCACTACTTGTAAGCAAAATTGAAACAATCTTTTGCGCGTATGCCTAGGCATGCACGCTCGTGCGCGCGTGTGTGTACATTTTGAAAGGAGCTTATTTTTCGCAACCTATATTATATTGTACCTCTACAAATACGTTCAATCTCTGATTTTCCCTTTCTTAACCTAACAATTTGTAAGAGGGATTGTTTCACAGGATAGAGAAAAAGGCGCTTAAAGAAACGGCACGGGTCGCGTTTTCGTTTAACTGTCGGAATTTTCGAAAAAAGTTCAACATTTTTTCTACATCATGCTACAACTACAATATTGAAGAAAAATGTTTTCTTTAATTAAATTAAATGTTTCATCGTATGAAAAAAAAAAGAAAAGAAAAGGCTAAGAAAGTGGTGCTAGTCCCTTTTTCGGTTAACTCGGCATTTCGGAAATTACAAAAAATTAACATGGCAAAAGTACAACAAAGGCGGTGATATATTTTTTGTTAATGAAATTAGTTCTTTAATAAAAGCCACTTAGATTTTTTAAAATTAATGAATAGTTTAGCGTAATTTTGTATTTTGACCGCTGCACTCTTCGGTACAAATACGAGTTGGTTGAAAATGCTCTTGCTATTAATTTAGAAGTTGGACGACTACAAATAAAATAAGAAATGGGTGAATGGGTGATTCACAGTAAGTATGCGTAGTTGTGTCGCAAAGTATTTTGCTGTGCCAAAATTAGCATTATCACTTTGCTTTATAGAGGACCTCCGACGTTTGTTTACGCGTATTAAGCGAACGCATAGACTTCACGGAATACCATTGCAAAACTGTCGGCTTTTGGGTGAGCTTTCTTGATCAATTTTATGACAAAAAAAGTTGAATTTGAGCTCCCAACTTCACCATTGCATAGTTATCAGATTAATTGGTCTACGGAATTGTATTCTGTAGAAAAGATTATGCAAGAGCCGTGCGTGTTGATTGTATTCGACCAGAACCGACATCTTTGCTTGTGAAGCTTATCTTTGCTCTACCTACCCGTTTCGCAGTTGCAGCAGAGGGCGTTTGTAAAGGACTTACGAAACAGTCTCTGGTCTGCATAGTGCGCTCTTGTTTTATGTACGTTGCGTCGTCATTTCTCGCAGAATCCACAAATACAAGCCTGACTGATAGTCTCAAAATACGACAGCGTAGGCGTACGCACAGGACGTAGTACTTTGAGAAGAACGGTTTGCTAAAACGCGTCGTTAGAAATTATCTAGGCAAATTCGTAATTTCCGGTACCGGGATAAAATTGCAGGAGTTCCATAGCACGTACAAGGCTAAGATACGCCTCGGTTCATTATTAACCGGAGATCAGGAGTGCACTGAGGTAAAGACGGTGGCTTAACTTTTTGTAGGAATGTGAAATCGGTCGGCGCTGAGACTAGAACTGGCTCCCAGTTCCCTACTGACGATGCGAGAAGTAATATCAGAGTCGCAAGTTCCTTTATAATAATAAAATTTTGCCTAGTCTTTCTCACTCTAAAGAAAGAGGCAGATACCATGTTTAAAAATATTGTCATGTAACTTGATAATTTACATGGAAGTAGATAATAATTATATTAAAGAAAACATAAGCGTCTATAAATTTAGATCTCATGAAAATTCATGACGTTTAATAAGTTGATATAACGTTCTGAAATACGATATTTGAGTTTGTTGGGAAGGGGTGGTGAAAATATTTTAGTTTTGTTTTGTTTACATGCTTTTTTCATTTATTGGACCGGTGTCTTCAGTCGAGGTTCCCTTTCATTTACGATTGAAATTTTTGCTAAATTATCCTCGGGATTGTGTCAAACTCACCATTTTTTTGGTATTTTGTGGATCGAATCAAAATATTTTTCAGCAAAGGAGACTGAGAGATATATCGAACTCGAATTAGCCTTATTAGGCCTTTCCAGGAGTACAGTGTTGGCGAAGAATGTTCAACGAAAAAGTAATGGCGAGAAAGCAACCCAGAAACTTCTTTTTCTAATTGAACCACTTCTTCACATTCCTTTCCCCGGCTGATTTCAGAGGGCGACAAACTCGTTTTTGCCGAGTCTAGGAACTAAGACGGAAAATGCACGTGGCGCGCACAACACGCATTAGTTCTAACCGAAATTCCAGAATTGTTTTTGATATCGATTTGATATATCGATAAAGTCATTTTTTTTATTTATACCATGACACGAACAAAATATCCAGAAAGTAAATGTATAAATTGTAATTCGTATGTTACGGATATCGGTATATTATTGAATTTTAAATAGTGTTTATCCTTACCTATTACAGAGAAATTTGGTATCGTTTATCTCAGTTTTGGGAAATATTGTACTGAATGTATACGTATTAATATGTGTTATCAAGAAAAGATATTACCCAATCAGCGATTGTGATTATCAGCCGAGTACATTTTCACGTAAACGAAAGGTGTTTATATTCAGGTGCATTTCGAGCTCGGCAAGAAACATTTCCAAACGTAATTTCGTTTCTGTATGCAGATACGAGGATAGTTCCATCGGAATTGTATCTCACCTGTCGATTCTCTTGAGCTTATCGGTGTAGGTAGTGAATCCATCAGGCCATTTTTTCTCATATCGATCGATGGGCATAATCTGGATTAATTGAAAAATGTTCCCTAGTGAGTCAGTGTCAGATAAATATCAGAAGGGTCGCTATAAGAGACAAAATGTGATTAGATGTTTACATTTAAATGAATATGAAGTCTCTGTGCGAGTTGTACATATACTACGTGTATACGTACGTATACGAGAAAGAAATAATGTAAAAGAATATTAGTAAAATTTTATCAATTCGTTGCATAATACATAACGTGATATAGAAAATGTAAGGGAAATTTGAAATGCCGCAGAAAAAAACGGCGATTTGCGTAATCACTGATACCGAAAGGTTGAATCATTCTTGTTACATATACTATATTACTTTCTGAAAATCGTTCTCTCTGTCCTCTAGTTTCATGAAGTCGAACATTGAAACGCACCCAGCTACCGTTACATGGAACATGTCATGGTTTCGCGAAATATCAGAAATCTTCATCATCTGAATATTATCTCTCACACCGACTCTCAAAATATGCTACAGTACCAACTTACCAAGTTCATGTTACCTTTCAATTGAATATTCTTATACCGGAAGTGTATTCACACCCGGGAAGGATTCAGCTGTTAATTTTATGTATACCTTTTATCAACAACCTTGAAAGGCAGAAATGGCGAACAAGAAATAAAATTAAATAAAACTCGAGTTGTCGAACAATGGAAAACTTGCGGGACTAGAAGAGCTCAGACTTTCATTATTTATAATCTTTGCAATTTTCAAACATTCAGAGTTTTCAAGGAAATTCGGTGCTGCGCCATTGTTATAAGTGTTCCGCACTAACCCATAAAAAAATTAAATAACAAATTGGAGCCTCTTTCTGTTTAAGAAAATCTTGTGCTTAAAATTGCTTTTATTTCATTAAAATTATGCGAAAACTCGTATTTTGAAAAAAAAAAAAAAAGCCATCATTTAAAGATCTTGTTTTGAATAGGTTTTATTAAGAAATAAAAAAATATCCCAATCTTCACTTTTGTAGTAGTAGAAAGACTCCAAAGAAATTAAACTTTTGCAGATCTCTAAACTTCAGATAATTAAAAGAAAATCGATCGTGTGCAATTTTTATAAGTGTACTTTGTTCTATCTGAGCAAGAAATTTGGAGCTGTTTTTGAGAAAATTATGGAACTGTCGATTGGACTTCATAAAAAGTGTTCTCCAAAACGAAAATATCCCTTTCAGCGACTCGACATGGACAGATAGGTCGGGAAATACCAATTTTGATGAAAATTATACCTACGGTTTAGCCGTTAGTGTTGCCACGAACGGAGAGACGTTTTGCCCGGAGGGGAAGAAAGAAAAAAGAAAAAACTGTCAAAGATCCACAAAACCTGACTTCTGACAAGACAAGGTAGTAGGTGAAGTTATTAACTACGTATAGGAATAAGAATAAGAATTTGTTCCATGTGTTCTGTATGAGGGACCCACAATACGAGTTTTTGTGAGAAAATGTACTACATCATTACAATACTTTCTCTGTACTACGTAAGTAGTACTTTATGTACACTACGTAAGTAGTCATTTCTCTCAAATTCGTACCATCTAATAATTTTAAGGTTCCCGCACTTTCCTCGGATTTTCGTGTTTCTCGTGCTGGATACTTTCTCTGCGCTAAGTTCGAGAAAGTGGGAATCAGACGGAGACATAAACCTAACGACCCGTTGTAGTGAATTGAGGGAAGAGGGAAACTGATGGTCTAAGCACAGTATTGTCATTGTAAACGATTTCTTGAGGAATCTGGAACCGGATTTAAGCGTAAACCGTGTATGGGAGAGTATGATATTCCAAAAACGGCGAGAGTTTAAGAAATGTAATATCTCTTGCTTCTTTGCTGCGCTCCAGATCCCCTCATCAACGACACTGCGACCAGTGAAATTATGACTGCGGTTTTGGAATCATTATAATGAGTAATGATCAGCACATACAGAGAGGATATGGGGAAGGAAAAGTAACCGACTTACGTGTCGCGTGTGTACTTTGTACTGCCCGGGTGATAATAACCGACGACACCGAGAATATGTGTAGAGGACTCGGTATTGCAGTCCTGTTGCGTCGGGTATAGATAGTATGGCTTGATAGCTGCATTTCAAATCTTATCATCGGATCCTCGGGGATTTAAGTTTTCGCGCAACGCGATTTGCAAAGTGTGTGTGCATGATTCGTTAGAGATCTCCTAGTTATCCAGTTAATGTAGGGTTTTATTTTGTTTTTGGTCACGACTGTTAAACCCTACTTAATAAAATAATTAAATGTATAAAATATTTCTGGTGAAGGTAAAGATTCTTCGTTCTCTGTATCTCGGAATTGCTAAACGAAAATAGTCGTCATATTTTACGAAGATATAGGAAAATGCACGATTGCGTCTACTATACTATTAGAGAAATATTTGAACTCGAATTTCCCTCAGAAAATCGTCCCAAAAGGGCGCATTTTGAATTGACTAATAGCCGCATAAAAAGTACTCTACGTATGGATAAAGAATGACAGAAACATTACCTTATCTGACAAACGTGATATAATAAATGTTTTTGAAAGGGAAGTTCAATCTTACATTGCCTGGTAGCTGGTCAGAAAGATCAGTAGTGTATTAGAAAGGATCACTAATATGCGTATTACTTTACTTGAGAGGATTGAAAACTGTGAAGTATTAGCCTGTAAACTATTCGGGTGCTTTTACTTTCTTCTTCGCAAGAAGAGAAAGCTTCGTAATCGTGCGCCCGAAAGTGAGGTTTTTCGACAGAAAAACTACTACTGGGTCCTGATAAAGAAAGAGTGAATATGTCTTGTTCCGATGTATAGTGAATTACTTCTCCTAGCACTGTCTGTATTATAATCTATGTTTTGTGGGTCCATGGTACCGAAAAATCGATTGACAGGAAAATGTCTGCCGCCAACCGGTCATCTGGTTTTTCCCCAAAATTTCCTTCTTTTTTTTCCCTCCTGATCGATCTGAACGAAATTGAGGCCCTGAGAGTTTAAAATTTCGATTGTTGGGCAAATACCTCAATAGCAATTTCAAAATTTTCAAAAAAATGGTTCAAATATTTTTTATTAAACTTCGACCTCATATAGTGTAAAGAATTGTGCAGGTCTCGTTGAAATTCCTTGTTTTTCAAAAATTGCACAAGTTTTGAATTTTTTCGGTGTTTTATAACTAATGAAGATAGAGATTTTTTTATTTATGAATCTATTCTTCAAATACAGATCTTGAAATACGATCATGTTCAATTTTTCAGATATGAGTTGTTTCTGCGTTATTTTGCGTGAAACAAGGAATTTTGAAACAATTTTAATCGCCTATTTTCTCAAAAACCGCTCAGTTTTTTTTCTCGTTTGTAGTAAAGTAAGTAGTGGTGATGTTAGTGGCAGAATGTATAAAAATTGTAAGATAATAATCATCCAGGTTCGACTCAAGTGCCACAGGGTTTTCTCACTACCTGTATAGTATCAAATTTAAAAAAGAGTTATTTCTATACCCATTCAGAAATTTTGCAATTTTTTTATATTTGTTATTTATTGATAAAAAGTGATTTCATATTTCTGTTTAATCCTTGCGTAATCAATGTGTAGTATAATAATTAGCTGCAAACTAATGTGAACCAATCAATGTAAATTACAGTGGCCGCTCATGACCAGAGCTGTTGTATGGCTACCTTATTTTTTTAAGAGGAGCTGGTCCCATTTTCAGCGAACTCTGTGTACATTCGAAAATTGAAAACAACAAAAAATTAAAATTGCAAAAGTGCTAAATTGTTGCAGGTTATTGTTTTGTTAATTAAATTGTTTTGTGCTAGTGGTGCTACAATAGCACTTACTTTCTCGCGTCAGTAACGGTTACTAAAATTAAAAAAACCGCAATCTCTGACCACATTAACACATTTCAGCCATCATTTCTAAATCTCATTACCATTATGGGCGAAAAATTCATTAATTTAAAGAAAACACACACGATGTTGATGATAGAGAGGTTTTTGTTTAAAAAATCTGTTCTAAAAAACGATCTTTGAAAAAGTGTACATTTATTTGAAAAAAAAATAGGTTTATCAAAACCCGCTCTTTTAAAAATATTTTTGTTATTATTATTATTATTATTATTATTATTATTATTATTATTATTATTATTATTATTACGGATATAGCAAGTAACGTTTAAAATAATGGCGTATGTCTCATTTTCTTTGAAGTCCCTTCATTTTCGAAAATTGCAAGTTTCAAATAATGCGAGAAGATATGAGCTTTTGTAGCTCATCTAGTTTTTGTTTTTTATTTGGCGTATTTGGCGTTTGAACATTGTTATTTTATTCTTCGACCGAGCACTCGCAATAAATTTCTGATATTGAAGGGGGAAAAAGGAATAATAAATAACATTTCAGAAGACAACATGCGTAACTTATTTTGAGTGTTCCCATCCGAAAGAGTGGGCTATGTTCGCCATGCGTCCAGAGCAAAGATTTCGAACGCTCTGTCTACTTCGTAGTGGAGCGAATTAAAAACCCTTCTTGCTGCCCGCGACTTCCTCCTTGACAAAGGAGGCAAGTTTTCCCGGTACTTCGACCTTCGCCGCGCCTGTTGAATCGGCTACTTCTGCTCGTCTCTTCCGGGTACGTTTCGGGGCGTGACAAAACTCCGACTGGGCTGGACAAATAGGATAAAACGAGGTGATTCGCCACGTAACACATTCGCCTTATTGAACAGATTTAAGTTATCTCTTGAAATAATTTAATTCCAATTTCACTTAATCTTATAAGATGTAAAAAAAAGAGATGTTTTTTAAAGAAATAGAAGAGTATGGTAGTTTCATCTTAAACCATTACGTTTTTCTTAATTATTGAAATGAGACTACCAAGTATTCCATAAAATCAATCAATATGTTTAAATATAAAAAAAGATATGTTGGAATAAATAATGTCAAAAGAAAATAAACTTCTTTAAATTAGAAGTAATACTTTCGAATTACAACGAACTTTTGGAACTAATAAAAAATCTGAATTCATCATGACCTTACTGAGAATTGTAGACTAAATCATGAAAATGTATTTAGCAAAGCAAATCCTATTATTTATGTATTGTGCAATTCCCCCATGCACCGTTCGTCAGTTAATACTGAAATGGGAAGAAAAGAATTAAAGATAGCTAAAGATTTAAAAAGAGACTTCAACCCACCCAAAATACTTAAAAATATTTTATTGTATTGTACCTAGGTTGATATGACTTCAAATTTAAATGAATCGTGTCAATGATTTGAGAAACCGTGCAACATTGTCTTATATTTAAATTCTGGTAACAACGTATTAGAGAAGGTAATTTTCTACTTATGGGAGCAAAAATCAATTTTTCGAAATTAAGGACGAAAAGCGAGATTTCTTGTCGAAAACTGTTTTTCGCCGCAATGTTACACATTTTATATACTATGTTGTATTATGCGAGAAAAAATGCATAGACAACGATGATATAGACTAATACCCCATGAATGACGACGCCTACCATATTTTTATTAATTTGTTTTACAAGAACTGTCTCGCCGCCTTAATAAGTTACAGCGTGACAGCCCCAATCTTTTTGGAGAACAATGAAACGATATGTTTCTTTTTGCATCTAAGAATGTAGTAGTGCAAGTACTTCAATCGGGCGTAAGTCACGCAAGTCGAGCAATGACCTTCAATTATGACATGGCAAATCTATTGTTTTGTGGACAGCTTATACTTATCTCTCTACTTATCTGCAGAACGTTAATATTGTGCACTCGCAAGGAGACCATTTACTCATATTTTATTAGTCTAAACGTTAAACAAAAACTTACATTAATCATTTTACTTTCTCGAATACTGCATACGTAGCACAGAGAAAGTATTGTAAAGCTGCAGCACAAAAGGCGATTTTTCGACAAAACACTAATTTTGTGACACTGAAAAAAAGGGTTATCCTTGTTTTTACATGATTACTTCATTTAAAACGTTGTGTAGTCAGAATCCACATTTTCTTGGTTCTTGATGCCGAAAATTGGATTTACAGCAAAACGTCGGTCCTTTCGTAAATGACATATCTAGCTGTTAAATCATAAAAAGGATTTTCATCAAAAATGATATTCGTCGACTGGCTGATGTCGCGGAATTTTGAATTTGAAGCAGATAATTTCATTTTTTGATTAAAAAAATTTCTAATGAAGATGGCAAAGATCCGATTTTTACCATTTAATCTGGATTTCCCAAAAGTGCAAAAGTTTGGATTTCTTGGTGTAGCCAGAATCTGTTTTGGGGGTCCTTGATACCGAAAAATCGAGTGACGGCAAATCGTCTGTCTGTCCGACTTTGAACAACGCTAGTGGCTAAACCGTTCAATCAATTTTCTCCAAAGTTGATATTCCCCAATCTATCTGGCTGTTGTCGCGGCGCCTTGAATTTGAAATAGGTATTTTAATTTAGGGGGGTACAGGAAGCCCCTTGGTCATTTTCAGAATTTAAAAAAAGTCTTCAAAGTCTTAAATTTTAAAGTTAAATTTTGGTTGATAGTGTGAAGATCGTTTAAGAGAATGGTGTAGATATCATGTTCGTTGAAAACTGATTTTTTGAAAATTGCAGAAGTTCAAAATTTTTTCGTAGTCTTCCTACAATTAAAATTACAGATAAATATTTTCCCTCAATAAAATTTGTTTCTTAAATATATATTTTGAAGTAAGGTCAAGTACAATTTTTCGAAAAATTTGAGTTCTTTTCGCGTAGTTTTGCGCGGAAATACGGTCGAGAAAGTACGTGCTGTTTTAGCTCCACTAGTTTTTATCTCTCACGTCGCTAATATTTAAATTACCGGCGTTTTTAATACATTATTTTATATGTGAGTGCAAGTGCTTCAAATGGTTTATTAAGTTTCTCGAAAACTCAGGTTTATTTTTAAACTGACTTAAGGGTTGCACATTTTCAGTCACGCCCAAGATACATTTTTTTCAAAAACTGCAACAAGTTTGTCAATGAAAATGTATTTATGCTTGTGGGAGCAAGTTGTACTCTACTATAAGTACTTGGCTTCGTATTTCAATCGTATTTAGGGGGTCGAGAAATTGAGGGAATGTGAAAAAATGTTGTCTAAGTTATCCGGGACGAGCCGCGTCATGGTGGCTAGCGTTTCAGCCAGCGTATTGTGGCCTTCTTCCGAGCAGTACGCTCTGAAGAAGGCCACAGTACGCTGGCCGAAACGTTAGCCACCATGACATTGACGCGGCTCGTCCCGGATAGCCTAGACAACATAAACTCCGGCCGCGGAAGCCTACGCAACCAATGTGAAAAAATGTCTCAAGTGCTCATAAATGGGAAGAAGGTAGCGAAAAGCCCCCCCCTCCCAAACTGACGAGTTTGGGTAACTAACCATAGGGCGTTTCTACTTTAGATTGCCGCGATTGCTCTTGTCTCTTTTTCGCATTTTGGTTATTCCATATGAACCTCCGTAATTTTTTGTAGTGACGCCCATGTGTGGCAGAGTACTAAGAAAATTACACTATAATTTGGCAATCTGAAAAGAAAACTTATTTTTTTCAGATTGGCAAATATTATAAATATTTTCAATAAAGAATGTATACGATCTTTTCTCAAACTTTTACTTTTCACTTTCGTCATTACATATCACATCATTTGAACAACATATGCAATGCAAAGAAATTTTGTTACTCGTTTCTGTAGGTTATGGTTATACGCTGCTGAATTTCAAATGAATGGAATAGATAATTGTGAATATAAAAATATAAATGTAAATTACGTATACTGAATTTCATCGTTGAAACACGAAAAAGTGAGCACGCAATTAACATTTTTCCTTCTGATTTAACCCTGTGTGCATGTGAGAAAGGGTTGGAAAATATGTTAATTATTTTTGGATTGTTTGCATTTCACTTTGTTTTCCTCACAGTTTCGTATTTGTGATGTCACAAGTCCGTACACTGTGGTGATAGACATGTTGCGTGTCTGGACGGGCAGCAGTTAAGTATCAACCCGTTTTTGTTATGAAATGGTTGAGGTGTTATTTTTCCTTTTGAAAAGCTTTTGTAACGTTCACATGCCAAGTTTCATTGTTTATTTTGTTTTATGGTTAACTCATTCTTTGGATTCGCGCGATAGTTCTGATCGAGAGCCGAACATTGTGTCGGTTACGTTGATGATTAACACTAGTAATTGTTCTGTCTTGTAAATTCTATAAAAATAATTAGCAACGGAAAATCGTTTTCAATAATTTCAACATTCCTTTGAAAACCGTGAACATCATTAGTATATGAAAGAAATGTCTCAAATTGCTGGGTATTCTGAGTTAGCTATTTACAATTTTACATCAATCTGAGAGAAAATCGACAAGGCACTGCAGTCATCGTGATATAATACTGAACAACACTGATCATTTTTGGGCGATTAGTAGGTGAAATTAGCGCTATTATCTAAAGTCATCATCATTCATTTACACAAAGTCATCTATCATTTACTACTTTTTCTGTATCTGGTGGCACCAAAACCTGTATTTCATTTGAAGTGCCCAACACTAGATGCTGAAAATAAATAAATAATATAATAATAATAATAATAATAATAATAATAATAATAATAATAATATCTTGTTTTAATTTGAAGCGAATCTCAGGTCATATGCTGTGTTTTTTTTTCTGCCCTACCAACTAAATTAGTTTACATTAAATATTAAAAATTCAGGGCGCAAGTGTTCTGATACTTCTGGAATTCAAGGCAAGGCGCCATGCGTACATTTATGTATGCCTTACGAGGTTGAGCAAAACCAGACAGACCTCAGAATATAGTGGAATATGTGAGAATATCGCTACATTCCTTTGTGAATGAAAGGTCTGTGACATGGGAACTATTTTTGAACGAGTCAACATGAGCGCATATTAACTCTCCGCACCGAGACGAATCAGGGCCTCCTATTATCTTGTTATAAGCTGCAGCTCGTGCTACGAACATCATTTTTGTTGCTAGCATTCTCAGCGGCAAGATGCCACTGCGTAGACGTTCCCGGCGCATGTTATTTGCTCTGTGTAATTTCGAAGTCTGTGTTCCTGTGTCTTTGTCTTGGGGAGGGGGGGGCTCGATAAAACATTGTATTACAGAAGTGGTTTCTCAGATTTCGTTCGCGTTATTTGCAAGCATATTTGACACTTGAAAAAGGTAGCGAAGTTTATCTGAGGGGTCGGTGAACGATGAATGAATATTGTCAATATTCTCGATCATGCGTTACGCAGCGCCGTCGGCCCACACGCGACGTGCCTTTTTTAGCACCCCCACTTCACCTCCTCCCCTCCGTTATACGGCGCGAAATCCCAAGACGTCACCGAGTCAGAGACCTCGAAACTCACTACATTGCTGCTCTCGCATTTATTCATTTTTGTGCTGAGAAACGAACTACGTACTGAACGTGTATGGTTAGATGAGTTTACCGATCAATTAACGTGCATACGCAGTGGCTAACGGTTCTCCGTATTAATAGGAAAAGTTATAAATAATAAATCCGGTATAAAAATCATTTTAATAAACTTCCAATGAATAATGTTGCCCTTTTGCTAATCACTCGTCACAGTTTTCGCCTACATTCAAAAATCCCGCTTCTCCGAAATGCGCCCACTGTATTGTTCGTCCAAGTTTACGTCATCCCTGTTTCTCAGCTCAGCGGCTGCTTGACTTGTGTTCTTTCGGCACACGCGTTGCTTGTCAACGTTTCGGCGATCGCCGTCACAGCGTCTGATCCCGTATTGGGAGAGGTGGCTCACGGCATCAACTAAGATCATGCAGTGCCTCTGACCGTCCTGACGGTGGCAGGATTTTTTACATTGGCTAGATAGCTAGATCAGGTTCAGTTGTTGTCTGGAAGAAAATCTTTGGGCAGGCTGCTCTGATCGATATTTCTCCGTGGGTTTTTCCGATCAATATCAGGCGAATATCGGAGCAGTACCCTTTCAAACGGGCGAAAGGCTCTCCACCATTCCTTCCTCTTCCTTGTCTTCTCCTCGCCCTGTACATAGGCACTTCAATGCACTATATTACCACACCGGTCGGGAGCTTAGATCTAGTCGCGGCTGGGGCGTGCACCGCTGGTACGGGATACCTAATTGGGGGAAACCCCGATAGCCGACAGTAGATCGGCGCTGGATCTCGCCATCCAGTGGGGGAAGATCACCACGATAAAACATGCACCTACGCTTATAGCACTAGTGACCTTAGCATTTCACGCGCCCAGAATCACCAATCGTTCAATCAATCCGGTACCACACCTCACTCGAAAAAGGATTTCCTACCGCCTACCTTCTGGATATGGAGATCCCCGAACAGACAACCGGAAGAAAATTAGGACGGGTTTCATTTGTGCCAGTTTTATCCATTGGGTGATGGCCACTTACTCTCGTTTTGGCCCAAACTGGTAGAATGGAACCTGCTCCAGCCAGCGACTGAACTCGACCTAGCTATCTAGATAATGTCTAAACTGCCACCGTCAGGACTCGAACTTTGGATAACCCTCCCGGTCAGAGGACGTGGATTCAGAGCATGGGGGAGCTCCGTTACGGTTATACACGTAGATGGCCTTTAGTACACGGGGGGGGGGGTCAATATCCAAGAAACGAAAACTAAAGGTTTGTTCACCTGTGTGACATGAAAAAATCTTATTTTGCGAAAGAAAAAAATGGGCACGTGGACCTTTAGCTTGTGCTCATGTTCATTTCGGAATTCATCATGCAAGACTGACGATAGGTCTTCCAACAGGTACCTGCACTCCAGTCATCAATGTTTTTAATTTCTCATATACATACTTACGTAGTGTAGAGAAAGTTATGTAATGCTGCAGAAAATCAATTTCGATATTCCAACGGAAATACACGTTTTGGGATACCCTGATACCGAAAAGGGTTGTTTCTTTTTACTCAGATATGGAAAGTTATGAAATGCTGCGGATAATCGATTTCTAGATTTCGACGGAAATAGATGTTTTGGGGTCCCCTGATACCGGAAAAGTGGTTCTTTTGAAAACGTCCGTCCGCCCGTCCTATTGTCCGCCCGTCCTATTGTCCGCCCGTCCTATTGTCCGCCCGTTCTATTGTCCGCCCGTTCTATTGTCCGCCCGTCCACTGTCCGCCGTCCACTGTCCGCCCGTCCTACTGTCCGCCCGTCCTATTGTCCGCCCGTCCTATTGTCCGCCCGTCCCACTGTCCGCCTCGTCCGACTGCCCGCCCCGTCTCTTGTCCGTCTGTGTGTGGTGTGTGGTGTGAAAACGTCCGTGTGTGTCTGAAAGAACTACAGAGAAAAACAATAATTTGAAGGAAAAATATCTGTCTACAATTTTTGTTGTAGGAAGACGCCTGAAAAAAAATTCGAAACTACTCTTGAGAGCTTCCGAAAAACATTATCTGACACTAATTTAATACGCATGTACTCATAATATAATGCCAAGCTTATATATATATATATATATATATATATATATATATATATATATATATATATATATAGTATATATATATATATTTAACAAATGAAGGATTTGAAAATTTATCCCTTCGACATAATTGTTTTTCTCTGTAGTTCTTTCAGTAAGGTATTATGCATTTTCTGAAAATTTTACTAGTTTTCGGGCAGTATTGTGTGCAGTATTAAAAAAATTAATTTTATCGAAAACGAGTCCAAACTTTTATTTACATCAGCGGCGATTTGTTCACACTATTGCAGTTACAAGCACATGTGCTTTAAATAATGTCTTATAAAGTTTTATCGCAAACAGAACGATTTTGTAAAAACGAGCTCAAAAGTCCACATTTTCAGAAACGCTCAAACGCTATTTGCTCAAAACCTGTCTCCAAATCTTTTCTTCAAAATTTTCGTACAGATAGTGCTAATTTCACTGTTTATGAAGACTTTAAATGAATTTTGCTGTATTCACCACCCCCCCTCCCCAATACGCAAATGATTTTTTTTAGATACGTCTCACATCGTTATTGTACACATTCCCACCGAGTATTATATACTATTATACTACTATATTCTTTCATATTTCTACATTCTGACACTGGGCAACACAAGCCCAATGCTAGAATAAGGTTTCTATCAATCCATTTCCGTTTTGTACCACATTCTACACACCACTTGCGTCATGCTTTCTTGTGCAGAAGGAATATGTAGCGTCTCAAAGGAAAACTGCAAATTCAGCATTAATGGTTTATTGTATGGAAGAGGAAAGTAATAAATTGCGAATAGGGTGAATACGTTTTATTGGCATAAATAACATATTGGAAACAGTTTTCACTCTTTTTTCGAAATGATTCCTCTGACCTAGTGAGGCATTATGTAAGAACAGCGAAATACTCGTATTTTCATGTTTGCAAAATCGAAATGTTCCCCAAAAAAAGGAAAAAAAAAGTGGCTTTTAACTGAACGTAATGTTCAAGTTTCTATTAAATGTTCCATTTCTCAAAATACGTTTCTCCCATATAGCCAGAATTTGCTTATTTTGTTTCTCGATCGTTCCTAAAATTGTATTCCTCTTTAGATTTTGCTGAAAACAATTTTATATCCAGAAAATTACGAATCATAACCATCGAGACGTGAACGCGAATCAAATTCTCTTCATGCAGCTCCAAGCCTACAACGCATAAAGTTAATAATTGTGTAATTTGCGTAGATAATTATATTTCTACTTCAACGCATCGTTGTGGGTGAGGCGAGTGGGGCGATTCCAGCTGGTGGACATTGCCTTTCATAGCGAGCGTAATAATTACAGTCCTAATATCACCCTCGGAGAACTGTGGCAACAAACACTCAATTATTCGGCGGCTTGTGGGCACGCTAAACTCTAATTAGAATTCATTGACAAGGCGGTCGTCCTTTCCTGAGGCGTAGTCATATTAGTTGTTGCAAATGACCACTCGCATTCATTTGGTGATAAAATACGAATAACCTTTCCACGATCACCAAACTTGAATGTTATGGTGAATACTAATTGAAGCGTATCTAGCAAATCTATATTGAAGTTGCGGTTGCTAATTGTATGCATCACATGCAGGTTTTAATACAACGAAATGTGTTTGACCACTGTTCTTCACAGTTAGAAATAGTAATTTACGTCATAATGACGGAATATGTTACATTACGAACGAGATCTTTCCAGCCGAAGCTGAAAATTCTAACGAGTAATGTAACATTTCAAAAAAGGCCATATGTAGTTTGTTTAAAAGACAGTAGTTTTTGCGTAATTTGCGCTTAAAATTTGCGGATTTTTTTCTCCAAAACCGCTGAACTTTTTCTTTAAATTTTTGTCCACCGATGTAACAAGGGACTCTAAAAAATATGGTACAAGTCCCATTTACAGCTATTAATCGTTTATTGTTGTTTTTTAGAAACTTGCAAAAAAATCAAAATTACAAATTAAAGATGGAGATTTTTGCCTCACATAGTCTGTTGTACAAATTTAGCTCTTTAAAAAAGTTAATGAACTTTTTTTTAAAGTTAGTAGTTTTCGCGTAATTTCTATTTGAAATTAATGTTGGCGTACATAACGATAACATTGTAATATTTCGAGAAAGTATATGCTGTTGTAGCTCCACTAATTAAATATTTTTACCTATTACCGAATTTGCCAATAGTGATACTCCACTCTTTCTTACAAAGCCGTGGAAGATCGCGCTTCTATGACCACCGGAAGTTTACGGTGATTGGTCATAATTACCCACCCCCTTCTTGGAAACCGCGTATTCCGAATCAGGGGATCTTTGTCGTGTAGAAGTAATCTCGAAAACATTCTTGCCTAAAGACCGTTCCATAGAGTCCATTCGAAACGATAGAATTCGATAGAAATCGACATTCTTTTTTACTGGTCATGGTTTCGCATGCTCTTCCTGCTAGGAATGGGCGATTATGAAAAAAGTAATAAATTAATTTCTAATCGATTATTTTTATTAAATTAAAATGCATTGATTAATCGTGCCAAATTAATCTGTTAATCTTATATAATCAATTAATTTTTCACATGTTTTAAGTAATGTGTAAAATCGTTAATTTTTGTTTATTATTTAAATAATATTCATTCCACACATACTCATGATAAAAGAACTGTAACTTAGTTTAAAATGAATATCAGTCGTAGAAGTTCTAAAAACAGTTACACCAATAATAATGTGATCTAACAATGTACTTGGTTGAGGACGATTCTAGAAAAACTAGTAGTTCTCTCTCTTTCTTATTTCATACTGAATACTATTATTACTACCATTACTATTATTACTATTATTAGAAACCTAAGATCCCATGAAGGGCAAGGTTCTCCTACATTTTTCCAGGGAATACTGAATGAAGTGATAGAATGGTGATGGGTGAAAGGATGAAATGGAGTGATACGATGATGATGATGATGATGATGATGATGATGATGATGATGTGATAATGATGATATGATCGTGGGATTTTGAATCACCCCAGCATTCGCCTTACGACCAAGGGAAAGCACGAAAACTCCGATCAGGATGGCCGGCCTGGAGATCGAACCCGGACCTCCCAACTGCAAAGTCAGCACGTTACGCACTGAGCCACTTAGCTCGGTACTGAAAATAATTAGAACATACATAATGGCTTTTCATTTTATTAGTTTGCTAACATGAAATTAATTGCATATATTTGTCTTTATTATGTTATGCAGTTGGAGAGAGATAAACAGACGAGGAATTCAGTTGCTAAAGTTCAAAAGTAAAAATGTAATTTCCTATTTTGCTCGTCTTGAAAATTAATATTTGAATTAAAATAATCAGTTAAAAATTAGAAAATTTAATCGATTGTTGTACTAATCGTGATTAAATCGCCCATCCCTACTTCCTGGATCTCGCCGTGGAACACGTGACAGGGACGTAGAATTCTGCGCTTGGTCATGCAATCCCCGCGACTAGAGCTTCATGGGAATACTCCTTTGGCATGTTATGGGATCAAAATGTAATTGTTTTAAATTAATTGAGTTTAATTAGAAAAGTCGCCTATTTGATTTCTTCGCTCAGAAACTGTAATGCAGCCTTTGTGAGAATGTAATGTTACGTTCCTGTCATGCCTATCAGCACCATTGTCATTTCATCCAATTTCGCGATAACTAAAGAAATATTCTCTGGTATACCCATCAGTACATATCCAACAACTTGAGTTGATCATCTGAACTGTTTTCGAACAAATTTTTTATGGTCTTTTTTCTTTGTTTCTAGAGCATTTTTAACATATTTTAGGAGCATTTTATTGATCAATTTTGGCGATGTTTGAAGTCATCAAAATCCGCTCCGTAGTAATGACTATAAATTATAAAATGAGTTTTTACTTCCTCGCATTTATTCAGGCCCGTAAATCTGTCGTGAAGTAAGAGGAAGTCAAATTTTTATTGCAATACCTTTTTCTTTTTTAATTTTACGCATTACATTACGCTATTTCGTATATTTTGCTTTTTTAATTGCATATATTACCAAATATATTTACATATATGCGCATTTTTCACTGTTTTTATTCGATATAAATCACAGCCCAACTGATAAGTAATATACAGTTTCCACTGCCGTTCTCAGGCTCCATTTTCTAATAATTCAGTTATAATCTTAGGAGGAATTAATAGTAAATAGTAATAATAATAATAATAATAATAATAATAATAATAACAATAACAATAATAATAACAATAACAATAATAATAACAATAACAATAATAATAACAATGATAATCACAATAATCACATCTGTGCAATAGAACACAAAATTGTGTCAAGCAAGACTACGGCAGCCCTAGAGGCAGATGAGCTCTACAAGTACCTAGGGATCCAGCAAAGCAAGTTGGTTGTGCACAGTAAAATTATTGCAAAAATACGATCGGAATTTGTCAAGAGAATGAAAGTATTTTTAAAGCCTTTCTCAATCACGAAACTTTACAGCAGCAATTAATATGCACGCAATACCAATAATCTTATTCTCATTAAGGATCTTGAAATGGTCGAAAACAGATACCGAATCCTTAGAAAGATTTATCAGTCCAAATGACCCACTTCCAACTCCACTGTTCCAAAAGATCACACTCCCAAGACAGATGGGACGATGAGGCATCTTAAAAATTAGCAATATTTACAAAACATATCATTAACCTGAGGGAGCGCTTCTGGAAGAAAGCTGTAACTTCTCATTTTTATAAAGTGGTACAGGAAGCAAATAATTATTGGCCATTATGCCTCACACAACAAGAAATTTCCAAATTCCTCCATTCTTTTCTGTAATTTCAAAAATTCCTATCAGTTGGCAGTAGCAAATGTCCCCTTACAGGGAAGAAAAGCATGATTTTCTTCAGGTGATGAGGGGTATTGTGGAGGAGATAATTGTTATGGCACGAACATCATGCCTGTTTGTATTCTGACTCTGACATGAACCTGCCAAACGCCTTAAACTTTGTTTCTTTTAGGGGCAAAAGATTATGTACACAGCAGCACTAATAGCAGCTTCATTTACGCAAGGATAGATTATGATTTGACACAATTTTAGAATGTTATAGAATGATATAGTGCATAAGAAGCATTTCAAAAAGATGTGAAACTCGTTTTTGTGTACAAGTGGACATAATATAACATATAAATGTTCCTTATATGTTTGAGAGTATTAGCTCTATCACTAAAATTCTGTTTCTTCTTTACAGAAAGATGATACATCTCTCTTGGCGCAATTTTTCTATGCAGACGAAGCCCTGAACCTTGTGGCTGCCGAACTGGACAGCTTTGATGGAAGGAAGGATCCAGAAAGATGTTCAGCTCTAGTCAATCACCTTCGACAGTGCCAAGATAAGGTGATTAAAGTTATTTTGAACTGTATTGCATCTTTTACCCCCCCCCCGTTGCACTAGTATTTTCAAGTGATATGTCATGTATAATGGTTTTTCCATTTTCAATGTTCCTGATATGTATTCTTATAAATATTACAAAAAATTAATCCATTTTTCTTACAAAGGTGTTTAATGTTATTGCACTAATCTGGGTAAAATTTTACATGTCAACACCCTAAGTTCATATGTCAAAATTGACAATTTTTTTTGGCAAAGAAAAAAACCCAACATATTTGTAACAGAAACATAAGTCATTTCGATATTTTGTTATAATGTTTCTATGATCATCTGAAGGCAAGGCAAGTTGTCACCATTGGCAACCATAAGATATGGTGCAAAACAAAAAACACAATTTTAACATATGCTTTTTGCACCTAGGATGTTCATATGGTGCCTTAGGGTATTGATAATGTGACGCTTATTGTTAATAAATCGGTGATGAAAATCTTATGAGCCTCATTCTAATGTTTCAATTAAACTGAATTAATATATAAATACCCATTTTACCCTTTTATTCAAAATTGACAGACAAGGAATTTGGAGTTAGCGGTTTACCATAAGTAGATCAGTATTATTTTATTTAGTATTTGATTATTTATTTTGAATATTGCTTTAAATTGTATACTTTTAAGATAATTTTGTATAAATGTGCCTAAGATAATTAATTTGTATGATGATCTTGTGTTAAGTTTTATGTATATGAGAATATCTATAGTATAGTACAGAAATATCACTATCAGAATGAGAGAAGTTTAATTTGTGCTTTCACAAATAGTTGCTATCTGTAAAACTTAGTTTCTAGACCTAGTTATTGTATATAACTTGGTTCTCCCTCTTAATTTACAATATCTAGAAATTTCAGAATTCACTTCTCTCTTGCTTTTGAACAGGTGCTGTCTATATGTAATCGTATAATGGATGAATCGATTCCCGGAGAGAGAGCAAATAGAGACTTCAGGGTGAAATTCCCTGATGATGTAATGCAAGAAAATTTGGCTGGACAATTATGGTTTGGTGCTGAGGTATTTTTACCTGTTTGCTCCCTGGGGAAGGGGGTTAATTACAATATGCTCATTAAGCTAATTTCTTGGTGGAATGTTATACCGTAATGATTTCAGTTTTCAATTTTGTTATTAATCCTGAAATAAATTTGAATATAAAATAGACATTTGTAGGTTTTCTCTTTACTGTCTTAATTTTTAAATTAATTCTTCAGTATTTTAAATTCTTCAAAGTAAAAGCTGTCATTAATACAATTAAATTAATCATTTTTTTATTTATTTATTTTTTTGGTTAAGTAATTAAAGTTGTATAATGTGTTCTAGTGTTTGGCTGCTGGATCCAGTATCATGAATCGGGAAAGTGAAAGTGCTGCCATGAGACCTTTGGCAAAAGCCCTTACAAAGGCTCTGGAGAATGTCCGTAATTTATTAAGAGAACAATGTTTACGGGGTTGTACCACTGTTGCTCCCAGTGATCTATTTGCAGAGAGGGTACAGGAAGCTTTGAAAATATTTGATCGTCTTTTTGCTGAGTTTGAGCTCAGTTATGTGAGTGCCATGGTTCCAGTGAAGACTCCTCGAGAATATGAGTTGCAACAACTGGTTGTTGTTCTTTTCTCTGAGACTTTGCAAAGGTATTCTACATCCCTTCCTTTTTCTGGTCTTACAAATTGTAATTATGATTGTGCTAGTATACACATAATATTTGTGGTGTATTTGTTGTGAATTTACAGTAATTGTCTTTGCATAATTTGATCCTTCAATTCTCAAATTTCAGGGCACTAAAAATGAAGCTTTTAACTCAAGATATGGTTGACGACTATGACCCTGCTCTCATGTTCACAATTCCACGTTTAGCAATTGTCAGTGGCCTTCTCATCTTTCCCGATGGACCACTGTGCTTGGATAGACCACCTTCTGATATGTCAGAAATGTTTAGACCTTTTCGGGTACGTTTGTCATTGACTCCAGCAGAACAGGCTTGGTCAGCTGGTCAGATGAAATGTCAGAATTATTGTGATGTTAAATGCTAATGCATTCTCAATCTAAAATGCTTATTGCCTTTTGTAAAATTCAAACTGTCTTCTATGAATCATTTCTTAAGAAGCTGTAAAAAAGCATTTGGTTCCCAACAGTATCGGTATTAACTCCTTGAGGGTTAATGCACACTTTTAAAGGGCTTTTTTGATGATTAGAGGGTTGATAGCCAAATATCTCCAGCAACTGTTAGTTACAGTCAAAATGCTATTAATTACAAAAAAAATTAAATTAAGTTGTTAATTGTTACTTTCTTGCATACTACTTAAGTAGTACAGAGGAAAAAGTATAATCTGTAGCAAAAAATGTTTGGAGAGAAAACTTGATTTGTGGCGCTCTGATAATAAGAAGTGGGTAAATGGAGGAGGGGGAGAGACAGAAAAGAGAAAAAAATAGAAATGGCTTCATTGTTTAATCTAACACTTATGCACCATATTTATATTTCATTTTTGGTGTATTCTCTGAATTATTGAAAATTGCATGAGTTCGATTTTTTGTTCAATGGTGCATGGTCCATTTTCGGTGCATAATGTATCTTTGAAAATTGCAAAAATTAACATTGCAAAACTACAATAAAGATGTCAGAGTATTTACTGAATGAAATCTGTTCTTCAAAATTATATCTTTTAAGTAAGATCATGCATAAGTTTTTGAAAGTATTATTGGTTTTGTGTAATTTGTGCTCCTTTCAAATTGTAAATTCGAATTTCCCAAGCCGCTTTTGCTGAACAGTCTTTTATGAGTTAGATGATAGGGCTAGTTGGATACAATTTGCCATTTGTAGCCCATGGAAGACACAACCATTGTTTCTGAAGTGAAATTGAGTGGCATAAGGTTATCATTAAGGTCCCCATTCCAGATACAAACTACTTCAGTTATAACCTTTAGTCAACGATATTTTTTCAAGTTGCATAGTGTTTGAATTTGTTGCACTGAGGCGATATATTATTTTGCAGGAGGAAATTAATTTCCGGGACATTTCCTAAATTCAATATAGCCAAAGTACAGGTTCACAATACCCAAATCGTGTGCAGTGAAACGGAACCAGGGAAGTATGTTCACTATTACAGAGAGTTCGCTATATCAGAGTACACCGTAATCGGAGTCGACTGTACTTGTTTATATTTCTCAAAATTGACAAATACAACAGTAACATAAAAATAATAAAATATAAACATAATAAACCAATTTTTCAAAACTTTTGTTCATATTCTTTGTCTGTCTTACAGAAAAGAGTCAAGGGGTTGATGCAAGAAAAGGGTTAAGAATTCCTGGTTTACACAATTATGCAATGTGTTTCCTTTCTGTATTTGTTCTGTAAATTTTCATTTTAACAACATGCAACAGCTAAGATTTTAAGAAAATTATAATTTTCAAACCTTTTTCACTAAACAGTAGTTTTATTTAAAATAAATAATTTTTTTCAGTTGTTAAGGTGGGCAACTAATGTTTTTTCTGTGATATTTTCTACCAAATTGTCCCCTGCTTTTTATCTGTATCCCTAGTTCTTTTTATTTCCATGGAGTCAGTTACATTTGCTGACTAGCTGACTAAGTGTGTGGTTAATTTGCAATATCTGAATTTATTTTAACTTGTACACTAATGTAGAGTTAATAATTACTTTTACAAATTTCTTTTGCAGACTCTTCTGCACAAAATTCGAGAGTTGTTATGGACTTTAAATAAAAAGGAACTTTACACTCTTGAAAAATTACTTTGCTCATCTGAAGAACTAGATTATTCATGTACTAATGGAAAAGAATTAATTGAATCAAATTCAGTTTCCAAAGAGATGGAAAACAATCTTCCAGCATCATACCCAACAGTTCCTGATTTGGATGATTTTGTGACACGCTTTTATATTGATTATCCTAGTTGTAAGCAATTTGTAACAGACTTCTATGCTATGACAGCAGACAAAGAAAAGCTACAAGAGTGTAATCACCTGGAGAAAGAGCCATCAGTGTCATGGGAGAACACAGAAGATAGTGAAGATGAAACAGAATGGGTTGGTGAGACCTCTGAGTGTGAAACTTTAGTAACAGAAATTTTGAATACTGAAGAAGGGACAGTCCCAAGTACTGAACATGATGGAAGTTTAAGTGATAATGATGGTACTTCTGTACCAAATTTAAGGAATAGTGCTACTTTTAATATGAATATACAGATTAATTCAAGTATTCATCCTACTGTTGAAAGTGGTTCCCACTCCTCTGATAGTACATGTAATGAACCTTCCATTTTAGGTACTGCTTTGGGTCATGCTGATAATGGATCACAAATGCATATTGTAAGCACATTACCATTTCCATCTTCAACTCTCATTGCTTCTGACTTTTCAATGTCAGATGAAGATAGATTTCCTATGAATACTGAAGTTTATTCAGAAGACAATGGGCAATGTTCACATAGTTCTGATACTTTCAACAACCATTTAGACAGCAACCAAGATTTCAGTCGAGGATTCCTAATGGCCAATCAAGTTGAACATGATATGATGTTGACCACTTCTGGATCTCAATCAGCAATTACTAGCAGAATTCCTCGGCAGCCTCCTCCTGATGAAGGCACCCAAGAGGCGATTTGTGTGGCTACTGCTACCCTATCAACTTTACTCCTGAGTCACGGCAGTGATTCTTCTGTTAGTAGTCCAGTTCATCAACGACCTGAAGTTGAAGAAGATGCCAATACACAATCGCCAATTGATTCAGGAGTAGGCACCGTCATTAGTTGCAGTGACACTGGCAGTTTTTCTGACCGTTCTCCTGAGGCACCTCAAATTGAGTCTTGCGAAAACAGAGGTGGTCTGTTCAAAACCAGCCCTGAACATCATTGTATTTGTAAAGACAGTTCTCCTGCAACTATTGTTGAACATGATGAACAAAATTCTCCTGTTGATAATACTCTTGTGCATCCTCCTCAAGATTCTAGACAAAGCCAGGGTTATGAATCAGAATCTCATGATTTTTCCTTTTCCTCTACAGGTCTACAAAACCAAAGCGAAATTTTGAGTAATTCAGTCTGTGATAAAAACTCAATTAGTCATAATAGAAATAATTGTGGTATTAGTGTGTGTTCAGTGTCTCAACATTGCAGTCACCAAATTTCTCATTCAGTTAATTCTAGAAAACGCGATTCAAATGTTTGTGAACAAAGTGTACCACAAGATCTTTGTGAAGTGAATGTAGTAAATGACTTTTCTGATTGTGTAAATAGTGTGTTTAATAATGAATTATGTGATAGAAAAATTAGGACTGAAGAATATTTGGAAAGAAATGTTCCTACTAATGACATGGTCCAAGGTGTGGATGAAAGCATGAGGGTGAATACTGGACATGTTTTACCTACAGTGTGTGTATCAAGTGATGAAAAAGAAAAGTTGGAAGGAGCAAGTAGTAGCAATGCCAATGAAACTGTTTTATCTCTGAGATATTTGCCGAGGCGTTCTAGTCCTCATGGCAAATCTGTAAGTCCTCAGTTCAGAAAGAAATTTGGTATTGAAACAAGTGACAGGAAACAGGTGCCTTGTCCAGCAACTGCTGGAGCTGTTCCAGGGAATACAAGCAGGTGAGTGATATGCTTGGATGTTGTATATTTAGTCGCACTGTGTGATCTTAACAAGTGTGCTGATATTATGCTTAAGTTGTAATCTTAAATTGTAGTTGCATATGTTATGGAGTGTGTTTGATGAGTAAAATTTGAGATATGGGATTGTTTTGTAAAGAAATTATTGCTTCTGTGCATTTTTTCTTTTTTCTTTTGAGAGTTTTTACTTACTAATTACAGCTTATTTTATGTTAATCTTTACTACACGAGAGTGTGATGCACTATTGAAAATTTTAAGTGAAATACATTTTTCAGTAGTGTCTGAGTGGTATGCTAGTATTAATTGACAACAAATATTTTTCTTGTGTGGTATTTTGCTGTTTGTAGTTCTGCATTTTTTTCAGCTATATTTCAAGCAGGTGACATCTATGTATACTACTCCGTGAATTTACTCCTGTGTAATCAGGATATTTAATTCTGAGCCAATTAGAGCAGTAACTCCTGACAGGTTTAATATACGAATGTTGTCCCTGATATGTTGTAGGGGGCTGGAGCCACCAGTGGTAGGTAGCTATTCGTCCTCTTGCTCCAGTTGTCGCAGTTCTGCCACAGCATCCTCAGACAGGTATATATGTATGTCCAACGGATGCTGTATCAGTAAATATTTTAAATTGAAGATTACACCACGAGATTTTAAAGCATTTTTGTAAAAGATAATCTCTTGTGTTCTTGCATTCGTTGGTTGTTAATGAGCATTTACATATTCTCCGACTACAGTTTGTGAATAAATTAACTTCTTAAATATGTTTTGCAGGGTTAAGGCTAGTTCATTTAATCAGACATGTTTGCACAACATAATTTTGAAAGCAAATTGAATATTTACCATATTCCTGTTTCTCAAAACCTAATCTTGTGTTATTGCTGACTTCACTAAAAGCTTCCTAGTAGTGTGTCTTATAACACAGAAAGTTGTATTTGTTTTTCGTTAAACAACTGTCTGTCTATCTGTCTGTCAGTTCATAATTCATTCATTTACCAGAACTCTGTGACAACTGTAGTGTTTTTGGTTGAGGAAGTTTTGAATCATGTTTAGACAAATACAATTAAATGTTCCATTCACTCAGTAAAAAGATTGTTCATATATTTCGAGCATTTATTGTGATTTTTTTCAGTTTTTGAAATTATAATATTTTTACCTGTAGTAAATGCTGTTCAAAACGTGATGGCTATGCCAAAACAAATATTTAAAGATACGATTTATAAAAGGAGAGCAAAATGAGAAGAGTGAATTTGAACCTGCCAGTCCAAAGATTTTTATTCAAATGCATCAAATGAAAGAGTAAACTGCAATGTTTTTAATTATCCACATACAAGTGGATAATTTATTATTCCTAAAATCGCTGAAACAATTGCATCAGAAATAATGTTTAGAGCTGAGTTTCTTCTACACATTAATAGATGTCATCAGATTCAATTTTTGCAGCAACATAGAAATGCACTTTGCTTGCAGCACAATGCATGTTATTTGATTTGCACTTGCCTAACATTTGGTGTGATTTTTTTAGTTTAAACTACAAGGAAGTTGTTTATTGTCTTAATTTTTACATTTATTAATTTTGGACTTTTTCTTCATAACAAATGTGACTGATTCCAATTTTATACAGGAATGACGTGCTGAGGCTCTGCTGCATTGGGTCTACATAAGCGATAATTAAAAATATGATTAATGAAGTGAATTCAGAATTTAGAGTATTGTACTAAATGAAAAGCTCTATTCTTCTTCATCTCCTTTTTCTTCTCTCTTTTCTTTATCTTTTCTTCCCTCCTTTTCCATCTCCCTCTCTCTTTTTCCTTCTCCGTCTCCTTTTCTTTTCCTGTTGCTTCTTCTTCCTCTCTGAATCCTTCTCCTCCTTTACCCTTCCACTTTTTCCTCCTACACCCTATCCCAGCTAATAATAAATGTGGCATGGTAAACACAGATTTTTTTCCCTCCCATCAAAAAACAGTTAAAAGCTGTGAGAGACACAATGGGGAGAAGTGCAATTTGTGTGTACCACCTAATATCATTAGTAGATACCATTGGCATTGTTACAAGAGTTGTCTTGAACCCTTCACCTTTGAAAAAATAGGACAAATTATAAATCCACAGGAAAAAAATAATTGTGTATTGTAAATATAATGGTTGTGCTTTTTGAGGCATTGAAAAAACATAAAACAGTGCTACGGGAGATTATAAGGGCTGAAATTCAATTTGTGTCTCTAAAATACAAACCTCCCCTAAAATACTCTATCCCCCCCTTCTCTCCCCTCTCTCTACTAAGTTCTGTCATGTTCTGATTTGAAATTTTCATCCACAATTCAAGTAAAAAATATCAATTATTTAAGTAATTGATTAGCAAATTATTATTTTTTGCCGGGTTCCGATCTGATATGATCTATTTTAAAGAATAGATCCTATTGTTACTGTATTCTTAAAGTTCTTAAAAGTCCCTTGATAGAAAATATTTTTGTTAAGGGTTCATCATAGAAATTCAGTAAATCAGTGTTGTAATTACATGGTTATGTTAAATATGTTGTGAGGGGTAGGGGGTATTATTTCAAGTTTTCATTACCTGACTTCGTGGCTACCTTGGGAATTATTTATCACGTGGTGAAAGGAAATACTTTTTAACATGCAACCTATCACTATCCTCAATGAGAAGCTTTACTATCATTTTCTCCTTCCCAAACTCTTTTCAATTACTTTGTTTGTGACCTCTCCTTGATCCTTCTTTTGATCAGTTTGTTTTAAGATTCCTTTGACTCTCTTCCGAATTTTTTACACTCTGTTCCCTTCCATTATTTTTATTCACATGTTTCACTGACAAACTCAACTTGGAGAGAGTATTTTTCCATTTCCTCCATGTATTCTTCAGTTCTTACTTGAATATTTGCAAGTTCTGGTTCCTTGAGGTCTTAAAGTTTGTAGACTGGAAAAATTTGCTAAAATGTATTGGCAATTCATTATTTCACGAGTAGTTTTCTCATTTTACATGCTTACAGTCATTTCGTAATTTGAAAGTTGTTCCCTATACACTTTTTTACTACTGTTACATTTTCCTCTTCCATCCTTTCCCCCACTATTTCTGCGTACAAAAATGCTCTCTATATCACACCAGATGACAATCTTATTCCCTGTAAAGGTTAGAATGGAGAAATATGAAGATTTGAATTGCATAAATACGAATTATTTTATGTATTTTAGCAGTAAATTAACTTTTTAGTTATAGTGATGCGTTCTGAATTTAAAATATTGCATTCAATTTTTGGATGTGAAATGGTTAGATCCCACCTTAATTATGCTTAAGAAACATGTTACCAATATGAGTTATATCAGGAAAAATTTCAGTGTCTTATAAATTGTTAACTCCTACACGAATGATTTCAGTGTGATAGATGCATAGACAGACAGTCTTCTGGAACAAATACACATGTATAATTCTGTTCTAAACATATTAAGTTGTAAGGTTCATTGTATTCAAATACTGTGGCTTATTTGTATTTAAGTTGTTTTTGAACACTTTGTTTATTCCAGCTGTAGTATGAGCAGTGATACCTCTTCTTTTAATTCTGAATGTCAAGATGACGAAGAAATTGCTTTAGCTATGCAAGCTGCAGAAATTGCTAATCGAAATGAAGCTCGTGCCAAGTTCAGGTAATAAAAACAAATATATATGCAGTTGAGATGAACTCTAATCATTGGTGCCCAAGAAAGTAACAGGTCTTCCGATTTGCCAGTTAACATAAGAGTTTTGACCTGAGTAGATCCATTGTTTTTGCAGCCAAACACAAAGTATTATATTCAATATACTGGCCATCTTGTAAACTATCTTACAAAATGTTTACTAGTAAAAAGAAACTACCTATTTTCTTAGGTTATGTCTTCACTTATCTGAAAAATGTCTATTTTTAAAAATGTATCCCTTTTTTTGTACATCAACAAAACTTATAATTCAAGTTAATTAAGTTAAGTGTAAAAAGTAGTAAGAAAATAATAAAGATAAATTTGTTTGGGAAAACCATTTCTAATTTTACTCTAGTTTGCAGTGTACATCTATTTATTTCTAATGAATTTTTTTCAGGTCTAGTGAAGATCTTGTGCATCGTTTGTTTGTTTGCATTGCGGGTGTAGCTGATCAACTTCAGACAAATTTCGCTGGGGATCTGCGGAATATTTTGAAGTGTGTGTTCCTCATGAGTGCTGTAAGCAACGGCAGCAGCTCTAGTCTTGAAAATGATTCTGAAGAGCAAGTTCTAGATCAGGATACATCGTCAACAAATGATCTAG
Organism: Gryllus bimaculatus; assembly: GCA_017312745.1. Classification (NCBI taxonomy): domain Eukaryota; kingdom Metazoa; phylum Arthropoda; class Insecta; order Orthoptera; family Gryllidae; genus Gryllus; species Gryllus bimaculatus. The sequence goes on from BOPP01000062.1 coordinate 3,484,451, forward strand.
GTAAATAGTCTTTAATATCTTATAGCAATGACCCAGCCATGTTGCAGTTCTTTGGTAACAACCATTTTCAAGCCTGTTTCAGAAGTTTGGTATTTAAAAAATATGAAACCCAAAATGGAAACTTCATAATAATAGTAATAATAATAATAATAATAGTAATAATAATAATAATAGTAATAATAGTAATAATAGTAATAATAGTAATAATAATAATAATAATAATAATAATAATAATAATAATAATAGTAATAGTAATAGTAATCATCATTATATGGAAGCAGCATAGCTGATAATACATATATCAGTTTCTTCAATACATAATAATTAATACATCATATGGTATTACTTTATAACAAAACTATCATAAAATATTTTTAAATTTGCGTATCTCGTGTATCACAGTTTGTTTTCAACTCGCAATGTCACAGATTATATCTGGCCTTGTCCAAATGAGTTTTGAAGGACGCAACACTTCTTGCTTTCACACAGGCCTCTGGTAGTTCATTCTATGTGTTCAGCGAACTTTGGAAAACTACTTATCAGATCAGCCAGTCTTTAGAATTCTCTTCCAGACAGTGCCTGACTTCAATTTGGCTATATGCTAGTTAGTATCAAAAATCATGACCGTCATCATTGGGCATTTTACAACTGAACATGTCAGTTATCCGCTGACACTCCCTGCCCTCAGTTAATACTACTGCCTTTTTACATCATTGAGTGCCTCTACTCTGTAACTTTGCTATGGCTTGTAAGCCCTTTTACAGCTGAGAGCTTACTCAAGTCACATTGTAGTTTGTGTCTGTGGTAGTTCTTGAGCTAAATTACAAATAGTGAAGGTTATTGACGCCTAAGTGGTGCTCACATTATGTCTCTTAAGTCCATTACACAACTTTCTCCCCCCAAGCATGCAAGCAGTCACATTCATATCTTACTTCATATATCTTTCAAGCCCAAAAAGTTCTGGGGAGAAGTGGGGCCTTGAAAGTGATACATGGTGGTTGGGAAAAGCCCAACCATGTTACAAGGGAACATCCATGCACAAGGTGGGATTCAAACCCTCAGACCCTGCAGCTTGCTATTGCTACTGTAACCTCTACTCTATTGGACTTGGCTGAATCAAAAATATGCAACCATCGGGACCAAATCCTAAGACCTAATCAGTATCGCTGCAGAGTCTGCAGAGATGGTTCTGAGCTCAATGAATCAGTAACAGATTACCTGAAAACAACTATATCAATTGCCTGGTAGGACTTCGTGCTTCCCACCAGGGTTATTACAAACAAACATTAATGATGATGTGTTTCGCTTACTTGTAGTAGGGAATCTCTTCTTTCAGATATACTTCAATTTAAAACAGGTCTGTTGACATAAAACAACTGTTATGATGTCATCCAATCGGGAACTTGGATGCTTCGATGAATAGTGACATTTAAGCTCCCGATTGGATCATACAGCTCATCAAACGTCAACAAACGTCTGTAAATAAATCAAAATATAGTTATGTACAAATGCACATGCACAGTACTTTGCTGAAAACTTGCTCAATTAGGCAAATACCATTGGGACCTTTCAATTCTGTTTGTAACCAATACAAAGGTTAACTTTTGATTGGAAATTGTTTTTCAACTTCATTAAAAATTGTTGATTTTTTTCTTTCATATTTCGTTTCTGAAATAGAGTAGTATATTCTTTTAACACCTTTCAAATCTTTAGAAATGTTTTAATTGTATACACCATGTTTCAAACGTTTTAGTTTTTTTCACCATTAATAACATTGAAATCTTTTCACATCTTCATAAATGTTTTATATGTTTGCACAGTGTTTTTTTTTTTCCTCTCTCTCTCTCTCAGAATTAATAACGTTGTGACTTGTATATTATCTAAATGATATTTTCTTTGTTGTTTATGTAGATTCAAGTCGTGTTGAAAATGCCGAGGAAGCGTGGGAAGCACCATTGAGTCCTAGTGACTTAGAATCACCACCTCCGTGGGTACCTGATGGTGAAGCTCCTCGTTGTATGTCCTGTGAAGCAGTGTTTACAGTTGTGCGACGACGACATCACTGTCGGAATTGTGGGAAGGTTTGTATTTATGCAGTATGAGAATGAATTCACCCAAAATGGGGATTAAGTTTGTACTAATACTTCCCTTTACATGTCATTGGAGTATTGGCTGAAATGCAATTGGCAGGCCGCATTCCATTTAACATTAGCATATATATTTACTTCATGGTTCAGGAATAAAGAATCATAGTTTACTGAGATCTCAATATCATGATATAGTAATATCACATTATAATGCATAGCTGAACCATATATACTGTGAATACATTTATTTATTATAGAGAAGTTAGCCCAAGAAAGGAACAAAGTGAGAGCTAGTACCTGCCTACTGCTGGCTTGCCTGAAGGCACATCTGAACAATAATATCTCAGTGTTCATACCATTGTTTTAGCAGTAGGGAACCAGTTAGTTATTTTCACACACTTATTGCCCACACATCTCACACACATTTGCTCATCAGGCTAAGAGATTATGAAAGAATCAGGATATAGATGAATTTCACGAGCGATTTAGATTGCCACCCATGCCACAAACACCTCAAAATGTTCATATCTTACAAGATTTTAAACTCGCAGGCTTGGTGTCAATGTACTTGAACTCAGCTGCTTCGAGCCCAAATTTCAATAGGCCAAATCACTTAACCATTCTGTTTGGAATCATGTTAATAATAAATTGATCAAACATAGTATATAACTAAAACTTCCTTTTTATGCATTTGCAGATTTTAGTATGCTTGTAACATAGAATCTATGGATCTATAACTTCACAACATTCTTCACACAAAAAATTCCAAACTTTTGCAATTTTCGAAAATTCAGATCAATTACAGAGATAATTGGACATATGCCATTGTTTTAAGTGTTCTTTGCTCTATTCTCTCAAGAAATTTAAAGAAACAGTTTCAAAACATTTTTGTTAAAACTTAGAAAATGCCCAAGGGTTTCACAGAAAGTACCCCCAAAATTCAAAGAATTAACTTCCTTTTTGCAGGGTCTCAAGTTGGGCTAGATCGATTGGGGAATATTCATTTTGTAAAATTATTGCAAATGTTGCTAGTGCTTCAACAGACATAAAAAATATTAAATTGTAAATATCATTTGAAGCAAGTATAATTAAAATGTTATTAAAAGTCGATGAAGTCAGTGAAAAATGCTTTAAAAATGATGGAAAAAAGTAAAAATTACATATTAGTTGAAAACAACAAAAAATGCAAAACAAAGTCGTATGAAAATGGGTCATTCCTTTTGTCATAGCAAAAATTAATGTATATACTAAAAGGGTGTTAATTGTTGAACACTGAATCCATACTTCCATCAAGGTGCATTTTTAATTTCAATCTCATGCAATCACAGATTTGCACTTGGTGAGCATTGTTCCATTAGGCCATGTAAGTCCTCATTCAGCCTAAGAGGTTACAAAATATGTTGCATTTCATTTGCTGTGCCATTCATATGAGATTCTCTGTTTACTGGCCCCATTCAAAAATATCGCCCAGGATATTTATTATCGTATAGCATATTGTTACGTCAATGAAGTTGAATCAAAATTTCTATTATGTTTTTTCAAGTCTAAAACTGATTATGAGATTATTTGCCAATGGAACATTGTTCATTTTCAATATCTTAATTCAGTTGAAAACACTAGAAGATGTGTTGGACGTAAGTGTGTGAGAAGTGGGAAAATAGCCACTATATTTTTTTTATTTTATTACCAGCGTAAAATTGCGATCAAAAAATGTTTCATTAATTTAACCTCTACATAACTAATGTTACACACAAATATGCAGAAAGTGATGAAGAGATTATTTCTTTTAGACGAATAAAAATTGTTTATGTTTTACAACTAAAAAGTAATAGAAAATGAGATAAAAGTACTATAGTTTTTATTATGTTGGTCTTGACCTCGTATTATAAATATACTTGGAGATTTGTGAGGGTAGGGTTTTTGTTAGCCCTGAAGCAGGTCCAATAAATGGCTGAAACGTTGACTTTGTATAAAACACTTTTAATGGTCTACCCTCATGATTCTCCACGTTATGTCTATACTAGCTAATCATTGTGACCTACAAACTGCATTATAATTGAGGAGAAGTATTGTAAAAGACTAAATAACTATATTACTATGATGAATTGTATTTTAAAGATGTATCAAGACAAATTTTAGACATAAGTTGCAATCCTCAGCCATTTCTAACAGGGATTACTCTTACAAACAAATATTTGAATAAAATAAAATAAAATATAAAAATGAATTTTGACTGATGTAAAGTTTTATTTGCAGGTATTCTGTGCACGATGCAGTTCCAATTCTGTGCCACTGCCTCGTTATGGCCATGTTAAACCTGTCAGAGTATGTAATCGATGCTTCCTGTACCAAGTGACTCCTTTTACTGTGGAGGATATGACAACAACACGTTCTTAGTGTATGTATTCCTTTTCTAACATTAGTAAAAATATTCTACTTTTTCTCAACTCTCTCCAACTGAAATTATTTGAGATAAACAAGATATCTTTTCTTGTCAGTAGAATAAAAATAGAACAGTTGTTGTTCTGCCTGTTCTTCAAGTATTTTTATTTATATTAGGTTCTAAATTACACTACAGGTGTAACGAGCAATCCATTAATCGAAGTAGCAAGTTGTATTGTAATTTGTAGGGATCTGCGTTCTCCGTGATTTTAAACTGGCTCACGCTTGCTCGCCCCGCCTTTTTCTTAGGACCATGCACTGAACCATTCTGGTGGGCTTTTTAAAATAAATGATGAATAATTTCCATCTTAAAATTTAATTTATAAATAAAGTATTAAATATAATTATATTCAATGTTATTCATCAAAATTTGCAATTTGCAAAATTTGTTTAGACTTACTGAGACCCTAGAGAATCTGCAATGTTTGGAACTACTGAAGTTCATCCTGAAATGGTATTCACAGGTTTATAGATTTTGATTTATTTGGTGGGGGGAATGACGAGAAACCAAATGTGTAAGATTTTATTCTAATGATCATTTTAAAATCTTTTGGTAACTACAAGAATTATAAAAAAATTACAGTTCTGTAAGATTTTTAATTTTGCCTATTATGAGAATGTATTTTTAGGCATATTTAACTTTTGTAAGTTACTCAATCACCCGTGTTTTAAAATTTTTATTTGTTGCATATGTTTGAATTTAAACTTGCTTACTCTTAGGATTAAGTATTAAGTATTAAGTTTAAAAAAAATTAAATATTTTAATTATTTCATTGAATGTGCTCTTTTTCCTTCTGAAAACAGGGTATGATTCATAACTCATGAACTGTTAAACATTTTTCCATTTTAAAATTGTTATTTGGATTATACTTTAATGCTTGATTGATTAGGGACTTTTAAGTACTTTATAGGTATTTGAATTAGAACTTTTAAAAATAACTGGTAACAATATGAATTAACAAAGTAATTTGCTATTACTAATATGCATTTTCTACTACAATTTTAAGTTTAGTCACAAGAATTCACTTCCTGCTATTAAATAAAAAATCAGTCATAAATATATCTTCAAAATTAGAAGAGTTATGATTTTTCAATCTCTTCAATTCATCAAACAAGAGAAAAACTAACTTTAGGGAAAAGCCAAATTAGTTCTAAAATGCTCCACGATAATAAGTTACACCTTCAACTTTCGTTTCCTTTTTCACCTTTGTCTGACATATCAAGTATCTCCTGCTTTTTCTTTTGGGAGTGGTCTGTTTTTACTTTTCATGTACACCTAAACCATACATAGAATTTTTTCCAAAATGGCTATTCCTCAGTTGATCTGGCTCGACTCAAAGCTTTCCGATTTTGCAAAACATTCTTTAAAATTTCAGGAAACTTTACACTAAGCCTCTAGGACATTTTCAAAATTTTCTCAAAAATGGCTTCAAATTTTTTCTTTAAATTTTTGGCAAGAATAGAGAAACACACTTACAAAGATGCCTTAGGTTAATTTTTTCACTAAATTTTCAAAAATTGTAAAAGTTTGAAATTTTTTGGCTTATTCCTACTATTACACAATTTAAGATAGAGGTTTTTCATTCTAGTACAATTTTTTCTTCGTAGCTAGTTCTTTCATTAAGGTTTTTCAGTTTATCTCTCTCTCTCTCTCTTTTTTTCTTTTTTCTTTCTCCCTCTTCCAAAATGTTATTTTCACAAAAATTGCATGTAATGTGTGCAATATTAAAAATGTTTTTAAAAAGGCTAGATTTTCTCAAAAACCGCTCCAAATTTTTTTTCTTCAAAATTCTTGTAAGGATTGTTCTCCCTGTATGCTATGTATCCATTTAGATCTTGACTTTTGATTTTTCTAATATTACAAAAATGTAATTTTTTTGGCAAGCCTCTCACTTTATAATTATTTAGATTAGAAGCAATTTCTTGACACAATTGCATTTCCGAGTGCATTATTCTTTAAACTATGTCTTATAAAGTTTCTCCAAAACTCAAAACTTTTCTGTGAAAAGGATCTGGAATTTCCACATCTTCAGAAACCTTCAAACCTAATTTTCTAAAAAATGGCTCCAAAGTTTTTCTTTGTATGGATAGTGCTAATTGAACTGTTTAAAGACAAAATCAATGTAATTTTGCCATGTTCTTTCGCTTTTTCATTAAATACAAATGAATTTTTTTTTAATCTTTCTCACCATTAATATGTGCATTTCCAGTAGTTTATGTACATTATTGCACTTGTAAATGGAAGTGCTTCAAATTAATTTTTTGAAAACTCAAACAATTTCTGTGGAAAGAGCTTTAAATTCTGCACTTACAATAATGTTTACACTTCATTTTCTTAGAAACCGCTCCAAATTTTTCAACGAAAATTTTCATTTTGGATGAAGTTTTACTCTTCTTTCATATCCTTAAAGTAATATTTCAGTTCTACTACTCGGAAACGAAAAATTTGGAAACTTAAAAAAATATATACTTTGGGTGACGATAAATAGCAGCCAGCAAAAGTAGCTAGCCCAGACCAAAGCTAATACAAAACAAATATGAGGAAGTCAGACAATCTGTAGCACCACTAGTTTTTGATATAAAATAAATTTTACTGTATTATTTGTTTTTTTCAAAAATTACACAAATGAATCTTTTTGAAATATCTCTCGCACCATTAATTTGCAGTTTCAACAATTTGTATACATTATTTCATTTGTGAATGAAAGTGCTTCAAATGACTTCAAATTAAGTTTTTCAAAACACAATTAAGGTTCCCGTGAAAAAGGGCTACAAATTTCACATTTACATTAAGCATAAACGATTTTTTTCTTTAAAACAGCTCCCAAATTTTTCTAGAAAAATTTCCATATAGGACTTGGTTTTACTCTTCTTTAATATTCTAAAAGTAATATTTCAATTCTACAATTAGGAAACCGAAAAATTAAGAAAACTTCAAAAAGTGTGTTTTGGGCAGCAATAGGTGCCTACTAGCAAGACCCTAAAGCTAGCCCAGACCAAGGAAATTAGAAAACTTTTGTGCAAGAAAGTCAGTGCAATTCTGTAGCACCACTAGTTTAGCTGTTTGATGTTTCTTTGTCACACACAATCAACAAATAAAGTATTGAAAAGTACGTATCGCAGACAGACAGAGACTTTTCTCATTGTCAAGTGAAGATCCACAAAACGTGGATTCTGGCTACACAGTGTGTTAGAGGAATTAATTTACATATGAAAACAAAAATTATCAATTTTTCAGTTTGAGGGTCCTACATTGCAAATTTGTATCTAAAAAAATCGCTATTTTGCACCCTAGCATTATAGTATACCTTTTTCTGTATGCAAGAAATTTTGTGTAAAAATTCACCCAATTTTGTGTAAAAATTCAAATTCTTCTCTCAATTTTTTTTTTAGTTGATCTCTCTGCAATTGACTTAAATCTGAATTTATCTTCATTAGTGCCTTGCTTTTATTTTTTAGTATCAAGATTGCAGTGTAAGAGTGATCAAATGCTTTTGGCATAGTTAAATGTCCCAATCTAATATAAGTTTTGATATCACAATTGTTTGTATAAAATTTTTTTTAGTATTTTTAATACCTTCTCACCATTTGACATTTTCCATGCTAATTTGATTCAACTTTTAAAATCATCTTCATTGTATAATGTAAAAGTATTCCTATGTTTCTATCTATCAGTGATCTTACTTCGATATGTATTGTACTTCAATAGTAAGTTTGTACTATTGGACATCACAGATTGTTTTTTCTTGTTCAATAAAGTCTTTGGTTTTTTATTTTCGAATGCTAGTTTCAACAAGTTTGATGGAATTTTTGGTAGATATATCAAACTTTCTTAAGAGCCTAATCAAAAACATTCATGGTACATTTTGTAAGCTCCAAGCATCTAATCTTGGAGAATGTAATTTCCATTATATCTGAATGAAAAGGCCTTTGACAGTTTCTGAAATTGAAGCATTTACATGTTTTTTCATCACAGAACAAATTGCAAGTGCTACATATATGTTGAACATAATCTCACCATCCATCATGTTTGTAAATCTTCTATTTCAACAAATATTGATCAATATCACTGAATGAAATATTCTTCAAAATCGATACACTTCCAGGATTGCAAAAATGTGTTCAATTCATCTTTTGTAAACAGATTAACTAGTTATAAAAAAATTAATTATAAAAAGTAATTTATATGGCAATTGTGAAAATTTCAATCCAAAAAAGTTCTAGTTTCTTCGATAAAATTTGTATGTTAAAACAAACATTCAATCACAACTCCTAACCATTTAAGAATTATGCACAAAGCTTAGATAAAATTGCCTCTCCTTCCTATTGCAATTTCATTCCACAGCCATCTGTTACGTGAAAATGTTGAAAAAGATCCTACTGAAATGTGTTATCCTTTCAAAAAATTATTGTTCTTGCTACACGATTAAGAAACTACTCAAGTTTGTTTATTGCAGTTGTATACTCTGTGAGTCCTAGTCCTTGTTTATTGTGTCATGTTTTGTTGCAGGTACAAGAGGTTCCTAGGTATTTTCAAATGAAGTCCAGTCAATTAGTTTCTGCAGGTCTGATCCTGGCTGTAGTGGCTAATTATTGTATGTATTCAGTGTGCAAATTTGCCTTGTAAATTGGATTACAGGCTTACAAAGTAGTGGTGGGCATAATTTAATTACTGAACGAAGGTATTTTTATCTGATTTATAGGTGCTTGCCAAATTTCTTCTTGTTTAGTTTTTGACCCTCAGTAATTGCAATTCATATGAAAATTTGATAAAAACAATATTTTAATACAAGTGTTTAACTTTTTTATTATTTTTAATGAATTATTTTGGCTATTGTGTGTCAAGATGAGAACTGTATAGTTTGTAGAAATTACTTACACATGTTAAGAAAATTATATATTTTTGAAAGTTCTATGAACTTCTTTGTAACAAACACTTAATTTTTCTAAAGTTTGAAATTTGATATCATTGCGGTCTAGATTCTTTAAAAAAATAACAATCATGTTTTCAAGCAGTTTCTTATTCTTCATCTACATATGTATTTTTTATTTTTCATTTATAAATTGTTAACAGAATAATGCCACCACTATTTTGTATTAAAAATGTGGTTGTGAATTTTTGCCGTGTTTTTTGTGCAATAGCAGCTGGTTGTTTTTATATCTTGAGGGTTAAAGAACCACAGGTTTATTATTCTGACTATTAGTCTGACCTTGTGTAAAATAATATTTGTATGTTTTATGAAATTTTTATTTTATGTATGATTTGTGAACACTGTAAAATATTCTACTATATAAAGAACATTCTAGAAACTTTGTGGGGTTGAAACGTTACTTAGCAAGTCTTGTTCTTGTTCTAGTTGATAATAATATGCAAAGATGCATTGTAAAATTTATAATGAAATTTCACTGATAATGTATATAGGTTAATGTGGTGTCTAATCCACACAAATGATAAGAGATGAGATCATATGCAATTACTTATTAAGTTTTTTTTATTTTATATTAATTGTAAGAGAAAATATATGAAATGAACCTGCATGGTTTCCACATTGTGAATACTTATGAATATTTTCAGTCTATACATGCTGTAATTAAAAATGCTTGTTATTGTGACCATTTTTAACGGGTATCTTAATAACAAGATCTGCTTTAAGATCTGAAAAAACATTTACTTGCATTTACTGATAAATGATATGCTTACTTTTTCTTTATACACTCATTGCATGATTATTGCTTTTGAAAGTAGATGTAGCTCCTTATCTTTTGCATTTTGTATTCTTTTCATTGTATCTGTGTGAGTATGTTTGCTTGGTATTGGACTAAATTTAGGGAAAGGACTACTACTATCTACTTTTCTTTAATTTCCTTTTATAAAAACAACATTCAAGGTTACAATAACTTTCCAGAACTGATAAATAATTGTCCATGCTCTTTATTTGTGCCTTATCGTATCCCTGGAGCTCACACGCTGCAATGATACAAACTGGCTCACTTACTAATTATAGTGCTAGATTAAATGATTTGAATTATTAAATTCTTGTGTGTACTCTGAGGAAGTGTTTTGGATATGCATAATTGTGAGAAGCACACAGCTAGTCAGTGGTGTATAATGCAAAGTGAACATTTTGGATTATAGCAATAAAGCTTACGGAATGTAGTTACATTTAAAATTACACATCACTATTGTGGTTTTATAAACATCCCAAATATAGTTTGTTTTACAATATTATATGAATAACTTATTTAATAGGGAGGTTTCAAGAAAATGTGTTATGTAAACGTAACTTAAGTTACAACGAGAAACTATTTTGTTTCAAATGCATTGTGTTATTGGGTCTCAAGCGAAACGTTGTAATAAATATTACATTTATACATTGCCTTCCATGCACCAATTTTTGTTCATTATTTAAGGTTTTGTTGATTATGCTTTGTTATGTATTAGCAGGCAAACATTCCTGTTTTATGCACGCAATCTTCTTTGCAGACATGAAAAGAAATATGTTTATTTGTTGTTTCTCTGAACATCTTGGAGCTTGTCTTAGGTAATAATCAGTTTTTGTTTTGTGTATATAATTTGACCAGTTTGAGACTTTTTTGATGAAGAAAATTCCATGTTTTCAGCACATCTCTATGTTGTTCAAAGAAAGACCATAGTAACTGTGTGGGATTTGAGGTGACAAGTCACATTTTGTTGCTGTTTTAATTTTCTTTGATAATATATTTTGTTTTATGTATTTACTTTTAAGATGAGGATATTTTGTAAACTTTACACTGATAGGGTTATTAAGTGTGTAAAAATAAAGGGATGAACTTAATGGAAATAAACAAGCAAATGTGATATTTGTTGTTGATTTATTACTTTCCAATGTACTAAATAATAATCAATCTGCTTTTGAAATGCAGTTGATTGTTCTTTACTCCTACTCCCTTTCATTTTTAGAGGGGGGGGGGGGGTAAAAATGATGCCACTTATGGAATATTAGCTAAGTTATTATTCTAAGTATTAACTAAGATAAAGTAATAGTTGTGCATATTCTCTCTACAGGTTATACTGAACAGTTATAGGTATGATGTGCAAATTACAAATTCAATTATACATTTAAAACAAATTTTCTTTAATGTGTTTACATAATTAATTTCTACAATGGTTACAAATCAAACTGCTGAAACAGAATACATTCTGAAACTTGCCTAATTTGGGTTCATTGTTTTACTTAGAAAGTACATCCTGAAATTTTTACCTTGTTTTGATACAATTCAATATCCTAGATGAAGTATTTTTATAACTTCCCATATTAATTTAACTTATACAAGGTCTTTAACTTCTAAATCCTGATATTGTATGTCTACTAGATATTGCTTCAAATTTTGACGTTTCTTAATTGTTTGTTAATTATGTGATAAGGACAATCTGTAAATACTTCCACGTAGATAATAGGAAGTTGTTCAAGGTAAATTAAAACTGCAACAGGGCTATGAAAGAAGTACATAGTTTACTATCAAAACATTTTCATAGCTCAATGATGAAAGAACGAATATTCTGAAACAAGAGCTAACTAAAGTATTATTTGTATACCTATCTGCAATAAAATATCAACACTTTTGTGATTTTATTTTATTTATATATATATATATATATATATATATATATATATAATTTGTAATATTATTCTCAAACTACGAGAATACCAGGAAAATTATAAATCAGATTTACTAAACGTATAACAAAAGTTGGGTGGAATTTTGATACTCGAAAGTAATAATTTGAAGTTCGCGCGAAGATAACATTTGGTCAAGTCGACATCAATCTACAAACACAATTTGGTAGACAAGCAGTGTCAGTGTGGTAACGATTCGATGTTGGTATTGTCGCCAAAAATCGGTAATCCAACGTAAATTAACGCATGTAACTTCCTTAACAATGGTATATTAGCATCGGTTTAATGTTGCCTACATTGCCTGTGAAATCACTGAAGGCTCCAGAGAGCGTTGAGATCAGAAAACGAACAAAGTGTTTTCAAAGAATATCCTGAGTATGGAGGGAATCGCCCTAGCCGTTTTGGCGCTAGTTGTGCCCCGCAACATGGCCGTCTTGAACCTGTCAAGAATGGTCTGTGTCAGTGGTGGTACAATACGTTTCATTATTTCAAACGTTGTGAAAATAACGTATAGCATTTCATTATTGCAGTGACAAAAATATTTTTACGATATGAAAATGTCATAGAATAGCCTTGATTAACTTACATTTAATAATGCTTTTGAAAGTAAATTTCTAAAATTTAGGTTATGGAATCGTCTTGGATGAATTGCTCGAGTTACATGATCTTTTGTGGTATATTTGATTCTGTGCCGAAGAACTTACTCTTTAAGTGAAAGGTGTCAATGAAGATTTTCCGTCAATGTTTGTTTTACATTTTAACAGCTTGTTTCTATGCGATAAGGAAGAAAATTAAGTGACATTCTCGATCTTGTTTGGTATGAGGTGTTAATGCGGCTTCTTGTTAAACTTGTTTTAAGTGCGACGATTGAATAAATAGACACGAATACACTACAATGCGACAAAATTACAACATTCCTGCATTTGAATGTGTTTCTGAAGTGTTGCAATGAAATGTTAAAATAAGGAAAGGCAAAACGTTCTTACGTCGTATTTCGTGTGTTACGTTTTTAAACAGCCATCACAGCTGAATTTTCTGTGATGAGAGCCTTACTTGATGCTCTGTTTTTGCAGGACATTGTTTTGCGTTTTTATCTAAAGTTTAGGTATTAGGTTGAAATTTAAGATACTCTGTTATAGGAATCAGCCCAATTTTATACAAGCGACTTGAGATATTTATTTGTTTAAATATTTGAATGAGAATGTCATGTATCTCAATAGATTAATTTATTGTTCCATTTTAAATGTGTTAATAATTATCTTTTGAGAAATGTAGAATGCATAATCTCAATTACGGCTTAGCAATTGATTAGTTATTTTCAGGACTGTGAATGTGAAAGCTTGTTTTTTCGTTGCATGCTGAGGCCACCCATTCTAATGGTAAAGCAATGACCAGCGAGTTATCTAGTGGTAAAATCATTGTAAGAATTAAGAAGGACAAGAACATTACACATGCCAATCGTTGCAATGATATGCATATAATGTAAATCTCAAATAGAAAATGAGTTATATATTTAGCGAGAATCTCATAGAATCTAAGGATTTATGATTACATGTCCTTACATGATGGGTAGTTATTCTGAAAGAGCTTTGTAGCCTCATTAGAAAATAATAGTGAAATTAATAGGTTTTTAAAACTCTCGCTTCATTTTTCATTAGACATACCTTTTAAAAGAAATTCTCAAACTTCTTAGAAGAGTTGTCAGTTAGAATGAAAGTGAATGATTGACCAAATAATTTGTTAATAAAGAAAATGCCAAAAGTTATTTACAGTACTTCTCTGAAAAATATGTTATTTATTTAAAGATATTTGTAATCTTCATTGGGTTTTTTAAGATGTCAGTTTATGAAGTGCATATATTACTGTAGTATCTTTTGAAAGCGAAGCGAGTGAGAAGTCTATATATTTTTCAATGGAATATCTAAATTCTATTATTTCTGTATTCCCCTTTTGTTTTATAATCAATGATTTACCTGTTATTACTTGTTGTATATACACCAGTTGAACTGAAACAGGATATTATAGATGATTAGTTAAGGTTTTAGTATATTGTATGTGAAATTTCTTTTCTTCTTGCAGATGTGAATCTAGTCCAATTGCAAATTTTGTAATTTGATTTTTTGTTTACAAGTGTTGAAATTTCTTCACCTATGCTCTTTGAAAAATTAAAAGAGCTCTTTAAGGTATTCTTTTCTTCAAGAAATTCATTTAATATTAAGAATCATTCTGGAAGATTTTCAATAATGCAGCAGAAACAATGTTCAACACTTGTAATAGAATGTGTACTACTGTAAGTATTTATTGAGCCACTTGCCTCAACTGTTTTCAACCTTGCTCAGGGTCTTAATCAAGTCCTGATCAAGACCCCCAACAGTAAAGGCAAGAAGTTAAATTAATTAAGCTGCTTAGAATGATAGTAAAAAATAGTGACTAATTTCAGGTGTCATTTGTAGTAGATTTTCAGTAATAATTCAATGGCAACTAAAGGATATTCTCTTTTTTGTTGCATTATAAATAGCTCCCATAAAATTTAATATTGGATTAGTTTAAATATAATTAATATGAACACTTTGTGAGAACCACTGGAGATGGGATATGTTTTATTTCTTTGAAATCATGTTTCCATGTAGAGGCATATGTGTGCACCATGCAGAACTTTCATAGAATTGTGTAAGACTAATTAAAAAAAAAAAACATTTTGAAGGCCATGTGTTGTTCTTCCCTAACTTGGTGGGAGAATGATATATTTGTGTATTTTATTGATCTTTTATATCAGCATTAAGCTATCTTACAATGTTTCAGATTGCTGTTTCTAAAAGGAGATACCAAGTGGGTATTAGGCTGCCCAGAGGGAACATATTTCTGACTTCTGGAAGAAAATCATCCTTCAAAGAACAAGGAGAAGAAAAAGAAGAAAACAACAGAAAATATGCCTTGAAAAGGAAGGTGACTGTACAAGTATATGTATTGTAACTGCTGATGTTTTCAACAATGTTCTACAATCTAACGTTTTATACATCTGACTTAGAGACATGCACACTAAAATGGTCACAGCTCTTACAAGAATACCCTCCATTTAATATGAAGCTATTAAAACATATCCTGTGCTCAATACTGTACGTTTATTAGAATTTTATATTTTGTTTTTATACTTATAACAGGATTGTTTTCTATATTTCAAAATCTAGGTTTCCAGTAACTTTTCCTCCAAATATCAGTAAAAAGAGAAATAACTTAAATTAAGTTTTGAAGTTCCTGTAAGTCATCATTAACCACATTCATTGTAATTTTTCATTCAAAGAAATTGTAGGTTAAAGAATGAAAGAAAAGTGTCAAAATAAGGACAGTATACTAATTGGATGTGTGATAAACATAGTAATTTAAAATTAACTTCTTATTATGCTGAAATGTTTTTATTATGTTACAATTGTTTGTTTACTAAAATGTGAAGATTAATGTTTTTGTTTTCAGTTATTGAAAATTTTTGCTTTTAATAATGTCTTATTGCCACATGTGGTTGTTGACATTGCTTTCGTTGCAATGGTTTCTCACTGTACATGCCTGCCCTTCCTCTTGTAAATGTATGTGGAAAGGCGGCAAACAGACTGTGGAGTGCATTAACGAGAAGCTTATAACAATTCCAGATGGAATCAATCCTGGAACTCAAGTATTAGACTTCTCTGAGAACAATCTCCAGGTCCTACCGCGAGAACGCTTCCAAAGAATGGGTTTAGTCAATTTACAGCGCATATATTTGGTTCGATGTCGCATCAGCCAGATTGATGAAAGAGCATTTAAAGGCCTAACTAACTTGGTTGAGTTGGATTTATCACACAACCTGCTCAACTCAGTACCCACAGAAACGTTTGTTGATTATCCCTCTCTGATGCGTCTCACATTTAATGGAAATCCTATTCAGAAAATAAAAGCCATGGCATTTACACATCTGACATATTTAACCACTCTAGAACTTAGTAACTGTCAAATAGAAGTCATCGAACCTGAAGGGTTTGCGGGTCTAGGAAATCTAGAATGGCTTAAACTTGATGGAAACAGGTTGAGTAATGTTCAGGGATCAAAGACTTTACCTGAATCTCTGCATGGTATTTTATTACATCGCAATCCCTGGCAATGTGACTGCCGCCTTATGGACCTGTACTTCTGGCTCCATACCTACAATGTTCCTCATCCATTGGAACCCAAATGCGTTGCACCTCAACGTCTGCAGGGTGAAACAATTAGGTCCTTAGAGTTGGCTGATCTCGCTTGTCTGCCAGATGTCTCTCCTACAACGCTGTACTTAGAAATTGCAGAAGGCAAGAACGTGTCCCTGCTTTGCAGGGTTTCCGCTATTCCAGAAGCGAGAGTATCTTGGTGGTTTCAGGGAAGAATTTTGCAGAACGATTCGATGGTTGCCCCAGGCATTCACTTGTACTATTTCGTCGAAGAAGGGAACGAAGAAAAGCGCAGTGAATTATTTATTTTTAATACGAACACCGATGATAACGGTACGTTCGTCTGCGTGGCCGAGAACCCCGCCGGCAAAGCGCATTCCAACTACACCATCCGCATCGTCGTGAAAGAGGAGCCGTGGTGGGCGTGGCAACTTTTCCTTACGAGTAGTCGGTAACGGTTTCGACAGTGTGTTCAGTGTTGGTCATGTTTCTGGTGACGTGCGTATAGTGTGGCGGTGCGGTGCCAGCGATCCCGCCAGCGCCGCACAAGGAAGGAGCGTAGCAAAGCGGTGGCGCTGCAGCACCACTTGCTGACGGTGGGCAAGGGCCCCCGACGACGCGTGCAAGCAGATCACGCGCCTGACGGGCGGCGACAAGGCGCCGGCCTCGGGCAACGGCGAACGGCGACGTGTCGGAGCGCGAGCGGCGCGCGGGCGACGCGGCGGGGGCGGCGCCGGGGGCGGGGCCGGCGCGGCGGCGGCGACCCGAAGCCGCGCGCCCCGCCGGCGGGGGCGGCGCTGGCGCCAGCCGCAGTCGCTGCGCAACTACGCCCTGGAACAGAACCCCGACTCATCACGACACGGAGAGCGTGGCAAGGAGCGGCGGGCGGTCGGAAGCGCGGGGACGGCGACGGCGGCGACAAGCGCCCCCGGCGACCCGAGCACGACCCCACAGCGCCAACACAGCTACCAAGAGGCCATGGAGAACATCATCCACGACTTCGACCCGCACGAGAACGAGTCCTTCCTCCTGCACTCGCACGGCCCCCAGCCCTGGAGGGACGACGCGCAGTACCCGCTCCACGTGACCACGTTTGCCCCGCGGGCAGGCGCGCCCGCGCCATGTACCAGCACCACCACACTGCCGACGTGCACCTGTCGCCGGCGCGGTTCCTCGACAGCGACGGCTACCCATCGACTACAGGTCTCCCCAAGCTGCCCCTGCATTCCGCCGTGATGGGCGACGCCCCCGCCCCTGCCGCCGCGGCGCCGGCTTCTTACCGCACGTTGCCGCGCAGCCGGCCGTCCCGCCTCGAGACGGTGGGGAGCGCCCGCTGCGCACGCCCGCCCGATCCCCAGGCCTACGAGCGCTACAGCCCCGCCCACGTTAGGTATACCGCAGAAGGCTACCCGTGCCCCCAGACCAAGGCGACGTACCCAGCCACGGAGCAGCACGTTTCTTTTTCGGACGACACCTACTTGCCGTCGCCCCCCGCGCCGTACAAAGGCGAGCCCACCATTCCCCCCATCCCCGTCTGCGTCGCCGAAGACGCCGTGGCCGTGGGAACCTTGATTGTGGGAGAAAACCCTTCCCTCCAGGCAGACCCAGGATTATGGGCTGCAAACACTCACGCTTTTCACATTCAAAATATCCACTTTTCAGAAACCATTAATACAGCATCTATATATTGTGGTCCCCCTGAGAAAATAACACAGTGCTGTGCTGGATCACAGACTTGTGAAGAGTCAGGGGAAGTTACCAGAGGCATTCTCAAGAAACCAGTCCAAGATGCAGAGAGAGTGGTAGCCTTGTCATTACCTGTGGATGATAATTGTGATGATGCTGCAAATGATGCAAAGATTTAAAGTTGCCTGCAGCAACAAAGAATGTCTTTCAATGAACTGGAATAAGCTACTACGTCTCCCACTTATGTCTCACTGAAGCTCAAAGACTTAGGCTGAAGCCTTTGTAAAGCAGAATTAGTTTTTGGCTCACAACAAATTTTCGGTTTGATCTACTATTAATTACAGTATCATTCAGAAAAGCAACTGACATCTGAACAAACGTTTTTCAATGTATTTTTGTGCTAATTTTGAAAAAGAAAACCCTTTCTTTGTTATTCATCATGTTCTTCCATAAATGAAGTTCATATTTGATCAAAACTTCCCTTTTAATAAGTGTCTGGAGTCTGAAGAGTTTTGGATACAAAAAAAATTTACAAAATAGAAAAGAACTTAAAAGATTTTAAATGTTCACTGAAAGGAAGGTTGTAATAATTTTTATGTTTCGTTCACTGTGGGTGAAATTTCTGCTTTCTGGATTTTTGAGCATCTCCATCTCCTGTCTTTACCTTTTTCTATATCCAGTATCCCATATTGTATTCACATTGTAACTGCTTCCAAATACATTTCTTTTTTATTTTAATGTGTTTTTGACAAGATTTCTGAAAAATGCTCAATATGGTAAATATAGAAAATATATTTCAAAATTATCTTCTCCTGAAATTTGTGAAGACTTCTCACATTTCTATTTTGATGGGTGTTTTTGTAGTAGCAGAGAATCCTATGAATTATGGCCTGACAGCTCAGACATACCCTTGACTTTGTTTCATTCTTGCTCTCTTCAGATGAAGTGTCAATCAGGAGTTGCTGATATATAAATGTTTTGTAATATTTAGTTATTCTTCTTCCATTTTCCAAGGGGTGGTCTTGGAAATATTTCTTGAGGATGATTAAAACAGGCTACTTTTGAATGCTTGCTGAGTGCTTTCTCCCAACAGTTGTAACATATATGCTGGAGGGTAGGTCTGAAAATGATGTGTTAGATAGCAAAGTCAAAATTTTGAGAATTTGTTACTGTAATACTGGTGTGATTTCTAAAAGTCAGTGCTAAAATGGGTTAGCAACAATTGACTTCAAGAAATAGATGTTAAAGCAAGCCATAAAATTATAGTATAATATTTTTTGTAGTATTTTGGGTTCAATATTTAATTATCCCATTGATAATTTGGTCAATAATGAACATTGAAGTTACATCCACCATTAAGTATAAAACCAGTACTCTTATCAGAGGCCAACCTGCATGCACTTCATACATGAAAGTACAATGATTGCACTTTTATGTATTTGTTACAAAGTGTGTTTTAGTGTTTTATAAGGTGTTTGAAGATGTTGTAGTGGTAGATAAAAGAGAAATGGGGAATAGTGTACAAAATGCAAAGAACAATCCCATAAAACGTTTTTTTACGGGTGATAAATTAAGGTAGTCCAAATAATGTAATACAACCACCAAGAAACAAAAGCTCTTGTGTATGATTAGATAGAAACAGTCATATGGAAAGAAAGCATTTATAAAACTATTTGATATTATATTGTTGCGTAGATGATGAATTTGTTTTCAGTGAAGAAAGTGAATTTGTTTGGGTGCTCCACCATTAGGAGTCATCTTACTTTTACAGGGTATGCAATAAGAAAACATAATGATGAAACATCGGATATTTCAGGTTACCTTATTTGAACAGGTGATTTTTTTGTCAAAAAAAGTTCTTTGATATGTATATTTTACAGGAGTGCAGTAAAAAAGGAAATATTTGAGATTCATTAGCAGACTTCGTGTATTGTAAAATTCTGATTAATATTTGTAGAAAAGGGTCATATTTTAGTACACCAATGGACATTAGCTTTTTTCTGTGTGATTGTGAAGTGAAACGAGTGTGAAGTGATTGATGAAAGAAGATAAAGAATTTGAGATTATGAAGATTTTCAAGAAAATAAAAAAATATATATGGCTGCTGTGATTTAAATTGAAAGCTGGCAGCCTCTTGAGTCGCTCATTACAAGGTGTGGTTATTAAAAGATAGGCTACATCCGTACAGATATGACAGTGCTGCTAATCAATCATGTTTCAAATATCAATAAGCTTACTTTTTTTAAAGAAAAATTTTGAGGACAATATCATGCCGTGAATTTTTCCTCGAGTATGTATATAAGCCTAAACAAATTTAAAAAACATATGTAATATATTGATAAATGAAACAGAAAACGTATCAAGGAATACTTTAAATTACAGAAATCAATGTTATTCATGATTGTGATTTTAAAACTAGCAAGTCGTTTATAATATATACATTTTTTTTTATGGAGAATTATGCAAAAATTATTATTATATCTTTCAAGGTGTCTGCAAACTTATTTCATCCACATTAGTCTTTTTAATGACACTGAAAGGCTACCAGAGAATGCATTATCTTCCTTGAGGCATTTGTAATTCTGTAACGAGACGCGTTTCACCAAGTGTGAAGATTTGAATTGAGTGTTTTGGAGGACCAAGCCAATTAGTGTATTCACTTAAAACAATCTATAAATTAATGAAAGATAAACATTGTCCATTGAGAGTTGAGTTGTCCATTTTTTATTGCTTTAGCTCTAACATTTTTATAACCATACCTTGTAAAATAGTGTCACTCAAGTGTGAACATATTTGATACTATTATTGACTGACTGCTAGTTGCAAAAGAGAAAAAAGTTCACCTACTGGACAAATTGAAAGATGTATTTTTTATGTCCTCTTACTTCATCAGAATAACTCATTTAACATTGATCTTTCACTTCATTTAATTATTTCATTGACAAATGACAAGGATTACATTGACAATCATTTCTTTTGATCGTTGTGTATATTAGAATCTATGATTTTCCTCTTTTCATCTATGCAAATATTCTATGATTTTCCTCCTCTTTATTTATGCAAATATGCGTCAAAGTTGAATCTCTACCAAGTAGATAATTCACAATGAAACAAGAATATTGTCTTTATTTACTTCTATCATGTGTGCTAAAATGACATCAGAAATTGTTTATAAGTTGTTAAAATATATAGAGTTTTAATTAAATAGAGTATATATTATTTTGAGATGCAAAATTCACTTAAAGTTGGGTTTATGTGATGGCACTTTTACCTCGGGCCCAATTACATTAGATTGTGCATCGCCCCTGGCAATATGCTGACTTAAATGTCCTCTAAAATAGGCAAACCTGAAGAGGTCAGTCAGTATCTCGTAGTTAAAACAGGAATCTGTGGAATTGCAAGGTAGTGGAACTTCTAATTCATTCCACAAAAATGCATGTCAGTAGCACAGATGAAGGAAAGCATTTTAGAGATCATGCACTTGAGAAGTGTAATGTATATTCATAACAAAAAAAAATACAAAACAAGTAAAAATGTGTATTGTTACATTATAACACAAGCAGTACATGTATTTACTAAAGTCAAACTCATTCATAACCTATGCACAAAAGACTTCTTCTTCTGTAGAACTAAAATTTAGAGGAGACTCCTTTAACCTTCCAAAATGCAAAAGAATGTGTGACTTGTTTCATATCAACATTAGAGCACCTGTACTACGAAAACAGAATTTCATAGTCCATCATTGGCCAGAAAGTTTTCAAATAAACCTGAAACTTAAAAGTAAATTGTGTGTTTATTCTTTGTAAATCCCTTATATGATATACTAGGGGCATAGCTAGGTTGGTGCTGTTGGCCTTGGTGCTGCCCCCCCCCCAAGCCAGGGTCCCCTGACAAGGAGCATCAGAGACAGGAATCAGCAAAGAATAAAGCTTATTGCACTCCATGATTGTTTACTCCATTGTGTAATTTATGTTCTTATACCAATTAGATTTAAATCTCAACTTAATTTTAAAAACTGTAGATAGGAGCCCAATTTTGACTTTCTTCCTCAGGGCCTCAAGAACCTAGCTATGCCACTGGATGTACTAACCTTTCTCGTTGGTTTCTTCCTTGTTTCCTCCGTTCGCCGTGAATCTACCATGAACATTGAAATAATCTGAGTAATAACATTCATTTTTAGTGTTAATACATCTTTCATTCATTTTATAGTAAAATTTGGAATTCTTCTGCTACTTGTTTTCAAATTTGAAGATTTCTCTGCTTTAAAAAAAAAAATTTTTTGAAAAAGAAAGCATATCATTATGAATATTTAAGAAATAAGAAAATTTGTGTGCAAAGAAATTACATTTCTGAATGAATAATGTAACTCCCCTCCCAATTCCCTCGTTATTTAATTTATTGAACGGTTTTACTTGTATTTCAGTATTTGAAGTGATGGTGTCCTGGGCAAGAGAAAAATATTTAAACTTTTAAGGTTTAATTAAAATCAGACTTTTACCATGTTTATAAACTCCTTCTAGCAAAACAAATTGACAAAAGGAGCCACTTTTCAAAAAAGGTTGGAAAATGTCACAGGGGTTCATTTGAAGTACCCCAAAAGTAAATATCCTTAATGATTCTCGAAATGACAGAGATCTTACTCCTGTGAGGTTTACCAATTTTCTATCTCAAAAGCTGCTAATCAGAATGTTAAACATGACGCATATCCCGATACTCGAGGGAAAAAGTGCTTGTATCACCTTAAACCTATGCTAATTCACGATAAAGCGACTTAAAGTATTCTTACTCATTTTAGAAATAAAGCATTGGGCTCGCAAACGATAAAAACTTGTGTGTACTATAAAAATACCAACGTTACTAAGTCTATATATAAATAAAAAGGAATGTGCGTATGTGTATCGCACATAGACTCAAAAACTACTTACAAATTCTCTGAAATTTTCACATACTCTTCTTGTTGGTAATGGGAGTGTTTAAAGAGTGGTTTGAGAAAAATCGTACATGTGGGGGCGTTGATGTTTTATTCTTTCATGACGACCCAAGCATCTCTAAACTTGACGCAACCCGCCGCACAGTCAAGTGCTTTTTCATTGCATTCAAGTATTCTGCCCCTGCGATTGTGGAAAATCGGACAAGACATTGTCGGGCCCATTAATTTGGAATAAAATAAGTTAGATCCTATGAATCCGAGCCCACTAGGAATATATCTTTAACTGTGTGAATTCCGTTAAGATGTGTGAGAATTCCATTAGTTAGAAAGTAGTCAGTAAACCACATGATCCCCTCCCCCCGTTTAAATCATTGAGACGATCTTGTCTAAAATGTATATTCCCCGATTGATCTGGAAATACTCGAAGCCCTGCGGGTTGGAAACGGAGATTTTGATTTTTGTGTGGGTGGATGGGACTTTACATGACCATTTTTTCTTATTTGTTTTTAATAAACCATCCCTCGGATAGAGCAAAGGGCGCTTAAAATGGCGCAGGTCGCATTTTCGTTGAACTGTAAATTTTAGAAAATTGCAAAAAGTTCAACTTTTTTCGTCTTATTACTGCAGCACAGTACTTTTACCTTCTCGTATACGTACGTATATGCCGAGTTATATACGTAGTATAGAGGAAGTTATGCGAGAAATCGATAACGAAGGTTCCCTAATAACGAAAAAACTACTTTTTTTTAACGTCCGCCCATTCTTTTTGTCGGTCTGTGAATACCCCTAGCGCCCCCACCCCTAGACCGATTTTTTTTCAAAATGGATATTCCCCGGG
This sequence comes from Gryllus bimaculatus, assembly GCA_017312745.1. Classification (NCBI taxonomy): domain Eukaryota; kingdom Metazoa; phylum Arthropoda; class Insecta; order Orthoptera; family Gryllidae; genus Gryllus; species Gryllus bimaculatus. The sequence goes on from BOPP01000062.1 coordinate 3,508,267, forward strand.
AGATTTGGCTCTAATCGAAGCAAAAATTTTGAAAAGGTCATAACATTAAAAAAAATAGTGGCTTTTGAGTAATTCTTGCCCGAACTTAGAGCGATTTATGAAAAATATTTTTCTCAAAAGCTGCTACAAATATTTTCTTTAAATTTTTTCGTGTATCTCTCTCTTTCCTTCTAAGTCTGTCTCTCTCTCTGTATTTGTCTCCGTCTACGTCCTTCTGCCTCCATTTCTCTGTCCCTGTCTCTCGCCGTATCTGCCCCTCTCCGTCCCTCCATGTGCCACTGTCTCACTGTCTCTCTCTATCTTTGCCCCTCTGTCTTCGTACGTCTCTTCGTGTTTCTGTTTCTCTCTGCGTTTCTGTCTCTCTGTCTTTATTGGGCTGTGGTTCTCTATCTCTCCGTGTCTCTCTCACTGTCTCTTACTTATGCCCTCTCTCTCTGTCACCGTCACTTTCCTCTCCGTCTCTCTCTCACTTTCCTCTTTGTCTCTCTCTCTTTTCTCTCTCCCTCCCTCTGTCTGTCTCTCTCACTGTATGTCTCTCTCCTCACTGTTTCTGTCTCGCGCGTGCAATCGGTTCTCCTGGGCTTTGCTATCCATCATGCGGCAACAGTCAGCAACAATGAAACCCGCAGGTCGAGCGCAGTTTGAATGGAAATTGAATTAAAATGAAGAGCAATTTTGTTCTACAGCGCCATTTAATAGAGTTACAACAATATTAACAGCACATAAACTTCCTGGGTGAAGTCACACGGCGTCGGAGTTTACGGCTTTTAAATATACTGTAACGAATATTGCATGACCTGTCGGAATTCGCTGTGCGCGTATTGCATCTGCCGCCGCACCCCCCCCCCTTCCCTGTGAAGTGTGCATCGCGGTACACAGTAGTGCAGTGGACCCTGGTCAGCGCAGTGGACCGTGGACAGTGTTTCGGACTGCGACTGCGTAGAAGAAGTGAACTGTGTAAATAAATAATCAAGCAAACGGAGTTGTGTGAAAAGTAATCAAGTGTAGAACACAAGGACTGTGTAATGTATGTGTAAATAGATCAAGTAGTTGTAGTGCCTTCTTGTTAAGAATAAACGTTTTTGTTTAAAATATTGTGTGAGTTTTAATTCACCACCAAGAAACGTTGACAATACGTACGTACATTACAAACGTTATATATATATATATATTATATATATATATATATATATATATATATATATATATATATATATATAAAGAGAGAGCAGAGATTGAATCCAATCTTTTTTTTATTGATGTCAGGTTTTGTTCACTCACGAGCAATCCCATTTACTTTTCAATGTGACCACCTATCTTTATGCGGACAGTTCTCTATACTACATTATATATCCTTCTCAGTGTTGGCGATAACACAAGTGCGAAGAACGAAAAATATAATTCCGTTTTCACATATGGCATTTCAAGATTCAAAAGGGAGTTCACAATACCTTTTTGAAGAGGCAGCGACGCGAGAAAAAGACATTCGTAACCATCGTATCGCGTGCGTCATGCGGAATCAATATTACAAGGAAAATATCGTCTTCTTACACTTAAGTGATGTAGGTTTTAGAGTTTGAGTATGTTTAATTGTTTTTTTACAATTCATTTTACATGTTAGCCTTTATTGTTTACATGCCCTTTTGCACTCCTATTTTAGCTGAAAAAATGCCTTTTTTGAATGCTTACTTTAGAAAAACTAAATTATTTTTTGCTTGCGTATTTTAGGTAAAACAAATGCCTGAACTTCCGGACTAGTTATAAATAAATTAAAAAGTTATTATGTATAAATTGTTACATTAAACTAATTTTTTAGTCAATAGTATATTGATTAAATGTTAGATTATGAAGAAAATGTTCAAACTGATCTATAGTATATTTTACAATCGAATTAAATTGGCACGGTAGACTCTCCCTTGTGTGTCCTCCACGACAGCGTGTGCACGGCTTATTGACGGAAATGTTTACAACTACGCGACCTTCCCTCACTCAAAAATTATTTCCAAACCTATTGTTAAGAGCAGTGAGCATCGCCGACAAATTGTGACTAATTATCATACATTTTATTATGTAACACAAAATTATTACAAGTTGTTTTTTAGGCAATTACATGAAAATGTATAATTGCATAAATAACAACTTGTTATAACAATTTAAAATATTTGAATTTTGGAATAAAAGTGTTTAGAAATCTATTTAATAATTAAAGTAATAATATATTAAAGAATTAAACAACAAACCCATTCCAATCCACATGACAAACATTAATGGTAATCGCACTTGTGATTCGGCGCTGTGAGCTAGAGAGAGGGCAAGTTGCGTTGGTGGATTCGCCTCAAATAACATTGGGACAATTTCGACAATGATCTACAGGGTCTATGTAAAATCTCTGTCTGTACTTGACGTGATAGCCCGCGAACGGGCCAGGGTATATCAGCAGCGTCCCGACCTCGCGGCTATAGGGGAAAGGGGGAGTACGTGTGGTTAGCATGAAGACTTCCTCACGCTGTATTCTGTCTTTGCAACCAGAGAAGCGAGTTTTCCCATCGTCACACATCAAAAGATACTGGCAAATTGCAAGGAAAACGCACATTATTATCTTGCCCTACAGGGAATCGAACCGGGGGCCGCGTCATGGAAAGCGAGCACGCTGACCAACGAGTTAAACAGCGGGGTCTCCATGTAAAGTACTTCATGTAAATTCAATTAATTATTTTCAAAATCACCTGTCGTTGAGTGGGGCCAGATCGACCAAAGAATATTCATTTAGACAAAAATCATTCAAATAGTTTAGGACGCAGACGGGCGAACGTTTTGAAAAACAAAAACAACGCATTTCAGTATTGAGAACCCCAAAAATCGTGGATTCTAACTACACGACGTATTAGAGAAAGCAATTTACTGCTTACAGGAGCATGAAAACTTCAGTAGTACAGTATTAGGGAGCCACAAAATTATTGCGAGTTTTTTGTCTAAAAATGGCACTTTTCTTCGCAGCATGTATAACATAACTTTCTCTATATTAATATCGTTAAATAATGTCATTGTAGTTGTTTTTTTTTCAAACTGTGATTGGTTTTCGAGTTAAATGAATGATTATTGGTGATTCTGGACACATCAACCGTTACGGTTATCATTCCGTAAGTGTACGGCAGGTTTTTGTCGCAATCAGTGGCTGTGATCTTCCCCCACTTCCCCGGTTGGTGAGATTGGCGCTGACTTACCCGTCGGCTTGCGAGCTTTTTCTTCAGCCAGGTGTCTCCCAGCAGAGGACACCCGCTCCATCCGGGATAAGTGCTAAGCTCCCAACATATCTGGTAGTGTAGTGCATGTATGTGTGTGTACGTAAGGTGTGAGGAAAGGACGAAGAAGGAAAGATCGCGCGAAGTTCATGGCCCGTTTGTTAGGGAACTGCTCCGGCATTCACCGGGCGTTGTTTGAAGAAACCACAAAATGTCGCTAGAAATCTCCAGACAGCTACATAGCTAGTATCGAAAATCCTGCCATCGTCGGGTCTCAAACCCTAGGACCACTGGTCAGAGGCACTGCAACGAGATCAATTGATACCGTGAATTAATTAAGTGGTGAGTGAAATAAAGATAAATACGTGTGGAGAAAAGCAGGGAACCATGGGCGGGTGGGTGGGACCCGAGATATCTTTCTTAAATAGTAAAATAGTAAACCTATAAGATCTTTAGAACCTTCTGTTAGATTTTTTTGAAATTTAGCTCCACTCCAAATTTCAAAATACTCCCGAAATTCCGAAACATGTATGGAGGGTCAGAAACTCGAAATTATGAAAAAATACAATTTTAAATTGACTCATCATGAGGGGCCTGAAATGGATTACAGTTCAATTCAGTTCAAGGCTGGCTGTTAAAAGTTGGGACCTACTAAGAAGCTATTTTCACTTTTAAAATAATTTGTGAGACAGTGGTGTAAGTCTTAATTTTAGAAAATTTAAGGAACATTTTTCAGAAACTACAGAATGTTCATTGATCGTTACCTGGGTTGGTGAAACGTATAAATTTCAGATGGATAATACCATGAGAGTGGGTCATGTATTTTTTTATTTAAGTTTTCTTAAAGAAAAATATGATAACGATTCAACATTTTTTAGTTGGAATCGATCAACGCTTGAAATATCGCTATGCGAAAACTAACACGCGTTTGGAATTTTTAGAAATGATTTCATCCATTAGTTTCTCAATATCTTCAACTTATTCTGGGTACGAGTGCAATATCGCTATATGATTGAGTCGATTTTGCAGCATCGACGAAAGCAAGTAATTTTTTACCCGGCGTAGCACAGAAAAGCATCTCTCGTTAGAGCACGATGATCTTGGAATGGTCATAGGTAGGATGAGTAAAGCGCAAATACACAGGAACAAGATCCATACACCACTCATTTTCGCGCAAAAAAATCTACGTCCTCACACAAATTTGGCGGATTTATACATTTTCTTTTGAGGATTCTTAAAGCTATGTCCTCATTGCTCTTTAGTCGATACGCATCGAAATCAAAATTTGAATATTGAATAATGTTTTTCGGAAATAATTTTATCCAACAGATTGAAGATGGTTGATGAGCGATTAATTGTTGAAACTGGAGTTTGTTTCCAATTTTTGTCACAATTTAAGCAGGGTACTTACCTCCTGGAATATTTTCGCGTGGGTACTACTACCCACGTACCCATCTCTTCCGTCGGTCCAGGTCGTTACTAACCAAGTTGTAATCTGCTGTCTTGAGAAATAGTTGTTAGTTTTTATTGTATATTTTTTATCAGGCACTATTTTTTTAACAAATTGCAGTTTTTATTCTGTAACTTCTGACTCTGTAATATATTTTCCCAGTTTGTTATAAGAATGAACGAAGGGAAGTTAGTCACAAAGTTTAAAGATCTATTATTTATATTTTTTTGCGAAAATGTTCTTAAACATGAATTTTTACCAGAAAGTACCTTGGAAGTTCCTAGTACATTTCTGCACCCGGTGAAGTATCGTCGGCTTCCTTTTCTGTCTCTTGATTTAATTTCCGTTTCACGTTTTCTCGCACTTACTGCTGTATTTTCTACATATTTTCCCATCTTGCTCTTCTCAGTCTTTCTTTATCCAGTTGCTGGACTGTAGAAATGGTATTGTCCTCGCTTAATACCTAAATTATTTTGCACTTCCCATTTAAGGTTTTCTTCCTTGCATATCACCACTACACCTTGTACTCCAAAATGCAATGTTTTTATTTTTAGAAATATTCTGTTTGAATCCCAATCCAAATTAAATTGTTTGCACTTTCTTAGAGCGGTTTTTATCATGAAGATATTTTTTCAATAAATGTCTTTGTGAAAATTTCTGTAAATGAGCTAGTTCTATCCTTTACAGCACCAAGCAAACTTTTTGTGTTCGTCCCCCCCCCCTTTTATTTCTGAATAGTGCTTACACCAAGAGTCTTCACATGTGGTGCACAAATTGTGTTTCATTTGTTGAAGATTGTACTAAAAATTAGTGCCCAAACTGCGTTTCTCATGCTCTCAGTGCTTTCTGTATTCTTCCTGATTGGATATTCAAAATACCTCTGCAGTATGTAAAGTGCATCATCTGTGAATCTTCCTCCAAGTGTTTCATCATCACTAAGTTTCTGTGAACATAATGTCTACTCCTATTTACGCAAGCGAGCGCCCAACAGATCTTGCATATGACCAATGCATGCATTCCTGTTTTTTAACGGCACATTATTGACGTATGGTTTGAGTATTTCCACAGTTACATTAGCTTATGTATCTACATCCCCTAGACAGTTCATGTATGTGACATACACAACTCCGACCTGAAAAAAAAACATTTATTCTTTTTACTTTCTTCGCTCCATTTGTGCTATGTCCGTTCTGCGCAACGCATTAAGTTTAAGATCATAAAATACATAGAATTAACAAAGAAGGTTGAAACTTAATTTATTATGTTAAGAAAATATCAAATTTTGTTTTTACGGTAAAAACAAAAAAATCCATAATTTCACCATTTTGACCCATTGCCGGATTTCCATATCAAGAAAGTATGTTTCGGAGACTAAGCTAGTAGCTACATATTGTATTTCCTCCTTTCACAGTACCCGACGTTCAGGGTTCACTATAACCGAATCTTTGTGTGCTTATTTTTAATGTAAGTGAAACGGAGCCGGTGCCACAAGTTCCTTATATCCGAGTTCACTATAACCGGAGTCGACTGTATACTCCTCAAACAAACGGACACCTCAGTACTTGCACTGAGAATCGTGATTAATCTGGGCGGAAATAGGTATCTTTGTTGAGATGGGGCTCGTTTGCGTGCGTTAAAAGAACATTAATATGATTTGATCAAGGGTCGCATATCTCAAAATTCTCGTGAATACGCATCGCATTATCATCCGCTCACGATTCCCAATGAATAACCAATAAATCTTTTAGTTATCTTCAAGCACAGAGAAATGTGAATCACACAAGCACCTGTGTCGATACAGCGAACGTGACGTACTCCTTAGTTCTTTATCTCGTGCTCAGGGAAACATCGCCATTCACCGCCGAAGGTACGTCGATGGTGAGTGCCTGTCCAGCTTATTTCCTAAGAGTTTTTGCACATCTTTTTCTTAAGAAACAGATAGCTCTGATTTGGGATTAAGAGGGAAAGTGCTTCGAGGAAATTATATACTCGTACGTTTTCATTTTTACACTTTTAACGATTAATCTGTGCTTTGTAGTTAAGTTGCTCCCGCAAATCATTCATCCCTTGGTTCAAAAGAGGCCAGGAGAATTATATTTTTTTTATTCAAATTCTTTTTAATTTGTTTAGTCTCAAATGTATGGTCATATAATAAGAAGTAATAGTAGTAAAAATTTGTTCCATAAAATTTCAGGAAAATTAATATTAATTATAGGACGTATGTTTCATAGAAAATACAAACTTTTTAATAATTTGTTTTATTTAAGTTAAATTTTCAATTATTTCCAACTGTGTACTAACAGTACTTTTCTCCTGCAGTTTTGCTGTGATTCTTTGATTCACCCCTCTGCGTGATTTAATCAGTGACATCATGGGTGGACCACACGATCAATATCACCACCATCCACCGCCCCACCATCACCATCCACCGCCTTACCATCACCACCCTCCACCACCGCCACCGGAGCATCATTATCACCATTATCATCCTCCACCGCCGCCGCCACCACAGCATCATCACCACCACCACCATGATGACTGTACTTGTTGCTGTGTGCCATGCTGCTGTCCGCCTGTGGTGTGCTGTACCATTATATAAGATCTACGGTGATTAATGTGTGAAAAGGTCTGTTCCTTTGCATTGGACCAAGGGGCAAAGAAAACTTCAGGAATTGCTCTGAATGCTCCGAATTCAACTAAGAAAGTCCTCGTTTTAACATCTGCCAGAAAAACTAGCGTAGTGTTATCGATCAACGTTGCCTTTGGTGCTGTCATCAGAAGTGATGAAGTGGGCGTGGCTGAAAGTGAGAACGTTGGGTGGAAGAGAAAATACGAGTGCAGTTCACATAGTTCAATATCAACTAAACATAGTATGTGATTTATATCACATCCCTCATATATTGACTTTTTAAAAGTTTGTTTGATATTTGAAATTGTTAAGAATAATACATTCCTGAGCTACAAAGCCTGTTCTTTTCAGGAAAAAACAAACAAAAAAGATTTGAATTGAAAAATTAAACTGAAGTATTGAAATCACAGATATAGTATATCAATTTGGATATCATTCCACGTATTTTGTTCTGTATTATTGAGCCAAGAGCTGTTCGAAGTTTATAATACTAGTTGTAATGGGCGATATTTTCGTGTCTTAGGAGGGCTATATGAGTCTAAGGAATTAGATTCTTTACCTGTGAAATTTGGAAACATTTATTTTTGTATTTATTACATAGTACTTGAAATACAATAAATGATAAACTGTTAAATTTTTGAAGTGTGGAACATATGTTCTCTGCGTTTCCTCGGTCTGTCCTTTTTCTCCAAAGCTTGTGTAGGCATTCACCAAAAAATTAATAAATTTCGCACTGGAAACCCTACAAGTAGGACACGCATGGGATTGTTGTTATCCCGAGAAGGGATGCAACATCGATGTCAATTTTCTCAAAACATTGATGTTTCTATAAAAATATCTACGTTTTAAACATTGATGTACTGAAGCCGATATTTTTTTAACATCGATATTTTATACTCGGTGTATTTACGTTTACGAATTTTTGGTCGTGGATGAAAAATATAATCATAATTTTGTAAAAGTTAAAAGTTGAAATAATAAGTGATAATACCACTGTCAGTTTTCGAACCTCACGAACGCGATATATACAATCTTCATTGAAGAGACCTCCCGAGATAATCCTCGCCAATGTTTGTTCTGACTGAACTACTACTTACAATGCTTTTCCGACTGAACAATGTAGATTTTGGGCTAATTGTCGACCTCCTGTACTGAGTATTATTAGGCAGCGTGCTGGCAATAAAAACATAAACAATATCATTCTGCAACAGAGGCGGATATCACTATACAGTATTTCAGTGAAGCTCTTGAGTGTGCGGCCGTGCACATGAGTTTTTGTCATTCTCTTGTGCGGATGTGTTTTTGCCACTCTCTGGCGTCTAGACGACTTCCTGTGCACCAATCGAGACGTAAGACGTGTCATTAGACGCGTCTCGGTCTCCTGATGGGGAACTGATAATTTGTTTTCGGATCCCGATAGAATATTTAAATATATTTCCAAAATTTTTTTCGTGTTTTGGGGCTGCGATCTTAGTGATAATGCCAGGAATTAAACCAACGTCTCCTAAATCAATCTGCGTAGGTGGAGTTGGTTAAATACCAGAAACTAAAGGAATTTTTTGCTTATTACGCCATAATTTTTTTTCACGACGTTGGCAACACTGATGTTTACATCTTTAAGTGAACGATTGAATTACCAAGTAAATTGCACTACAGTTTGGTTTCTCTTTAGAGACGAATTATTATCGTATTTAAAAAAATAAATTTGCGAATATCTACGAACAGTGTTGCCTCAGAACTAATTGAACTTGAAGAATTTTAAGTGAATAAGGAGAAAGCAAAACTTTGAGTAATACTAGAGAATGAATGAACGTTATGTTCGTCTTTGCACTCTTACGTTCTTACATAAGTGTGCAAATACCATTTTCAAGTGAATGTGACACACAACTTCTTCTTATTCAAATTAACTAACACCTTATTCACTAGAACATACAAAACAGTCACCTTTTAATGTTAGATTCGCATGCAACGCATACAAAACGATTAATTGAGCAATTGCAGAAGATGAAGTAAACACAAATTACACTGAGTTTGTGAAGTTTTAATCTCTTCATATATTTGGGGAGCAAAATATGGACTTTTGAGAAAAACTTTTAAGAAATTTGTTGTAGTTGAAAAGTGTAAAAATGTAGTTGTGATTAAATTGAACTATTTGCATCAAAACCTGCGAGTATTTTTTACAGCGATTATATTTTTGAAATTGCAATAAAACCCGTTTATATCCCTTATGGAGGTAACACGCAAGGCCATTGCATGTTGGGAACTTTTGAACGAGAGTATAACATTATCAGCTACTACGATTCATTGGTAAGTCCAATACCCGGGAAATGTGACACTTATCGATTGCCGAAGATGCGTTCCCATGGCCTCATATGGAGCCATTAGGGAACTCGACAAAATGAACGAGGAACACTGGAATTAGTTCCTGCGAAAAAAAATGATACTTTTAACATTCTACTTACCAACAATCAATCGTCAATATAAGCGAAAAGCTGAAGATGTCCTTTTAGAAATTTACTACCCTCTCAGAAGTTAAATACGCTGTAGAAGTTCGTCGGTCTATGTAGTGAGGTTGTTTGAGTTGACGCAATCCAGTGTGGTAGTAACTTCCAATATCATCCTACTTTCCCCGTCTCGTCTACATCTTGAACCGATTGACAATATTCTCTCTTTCTTAGAAAAGTTATTATTTAATAATTTTGCTCGTATTTTATTCAATTTTAAAATTCGAGTTAAACCTCACGCTTTGTGAAAAACCTTTGACCAGAAAAAAAACGTTCATCTGCGGATTGAGTGAAATGTATACATTTTGGTGTAGTGCTTTTGATGGTCGAGGGTAGAAAATTCACCCGGTGCGTCTTGGCCCCTCGATACCCGTCTCGTGTGTAAACGACTTTTTTTAACAGAACGATAAGTTAAAGCGATTGTCGCCCTCATTTCCTGTGTTATTTCGTTATCTCTATGCCTCAAATTCGCGGGCGGATGTGCTTAAGTGTTTGTATAAGATGTATTTCCTGTCCGTTATAGAAGGAAAGCCCTGGAACTTTCAAATTGACAGTCCTCAGTCCATATCTTTCCATTATATCGCAGAATTAAGTAGGTATCAATAACCATCTCTTGATTATATAACTTGACGAGCCCTCCACGATAAGATATCGTAGCAAAAACACCTGGTCTTAAATGATGAGCGTGACAACTAAAAAATAATATAAACTAGTGATGCTAAAACAGCCGGTACTTTCTCGCCTGTACTTTTACGGAAAAGTACGCGAAAAGCACTACAATTTTCGAAAAATTGGATATGAGATTTCAAAATCTGTCTTAAAGGAACATATTTCATTAAGGGAACCAGTGGTGCAACAACAGCTTGTACTTCCTCGATATTTTTAATGGCTATGTAATATTATAATATGACAATTTATGTCTTACACTGCAACTACCATCTGATTCTTAAACAATTCAACTATTTCTTAAACAAACGAAGCGTGAAAAATAGACATATTTTTTTTCAAACGTTTAAACGAACAAAGCTCCCTGCCATTGAATTCAATGTATTCACGTTCTACATAAATTTTCGTGCAATGCGCGACGATATTTTAACCGAAAATAAAATTAGTAGATTACATTAACGCGAACGGAATGCAGCTAGCATTATCGCCTTCTATTATCAGCGAGGCGTTACAACAATGTGTTGCAATATGCAACAATGACATGGAATACACATTTTGAAAATAAGCATTCGTGATACCGGTAGCAAGAAAATGAAAATGGATAGAAAAATATAATAATTAAATATAATATTTTTGTATTCATTAAAATAACTCGATTTTTACACGCATTACTCTTCATACCCACATAGTAGGCAAAGCGAAAATTCTATCCGTTTTCACATATATCTCAATTAAAGGACGCAATTTAAAATAGGTTTAAATAATTTCTAAAAGATTAATTTGTAAATGTATGAGAAAAGCTAGAATGTAAGAAACGAACAAAACTATGAATTAATATACAAATTCCAACTTACGTAGCATCCAACTGCCTGCACTTTCGTTCACAAAGCACAGTAAGTTCGGAGCGGGCGACTATGTTTGTCACCAGATTACACAAAAAATACTCATATTTTCAAAGTATTCAACATGACCTTATTTGAAGATGTTTTTGATGAACACATTTCATTAGGAAAAAATCTATCTTTACAATAGTAGTTGTAGGATGAAGCCGAAAAATTCTAATTTTTAAAATTTTTGAAAAATCGGCCATTACAACGAATCAGCGCCATTCTCTGAAGCATATTTTACGCTATCTAAGGTCCAAATTTAATCAAACAATTTTGTGTCATTTCTAAGAAAAATGGTTTAGAGAAAATAAAAATTGCCTATATTGGAGACAAAATCTCGTACAAAATACTCATGTTTTTGAAAAATTGAACATGATATTATTTTTAGATGTTTTTCATGAACACATTTTATTAAGAAAATTGTTTACCTTCATAATTGTAGTTGTAGGAAGACACCGAAAAAATTAAATTTTTGCAAATTTCGAAGCATCAGGAATTTTAACGAAAATGAGACCTGCACCATTCTCTTAAACGTTCTTTACAGTAACCAACAGCAATATTTAATTAAAAACCTGAGACGTTTTTTTTAAATATTTAAAATGTTCCAGGGCTTCCCCAAAATTAAAATATTGGTTTCAAATTCAAGGGGCCGTGACATCTGCCAAATCGATAGGGAAATATCAATTTTAGAGAAAATCGGCTGAACGGTTTAGACGATAGCGTTGTTCACAGACGCAGCGCATTTGCACACGGGCAGATGTTTTTCGCAGACGGAAAGAATTTAACAGCTCGATTTATCTACTTTTTCATCACCAGAACCTGGCAATAAGAGGTTTTCTGACAAACATTTGCCACTTTTCCCGCAGCTTTACACATTTGTTTCCCTATGAAGTTCCTTCTTAAGGGCGAGAAAGTAAAAAACCCCTATCCTAGTAATTGAGTTGTAATCTCTACTCCGTAGCAGGAAATTAAAAGTTAAGATTAAATGTGTTTGCGTGAAATAATGTTTTTTCAGCATTACAAACGACATTTTCCGTTTCAAGAAATCGTACATAAAAGGCCATCTTACGGTACAGTTTATCGAGTATTGCTGTTGTGGCACGAATTACGTCATGACACAGATTACTCGGATTCAATAGCGGGGAAGAAGATAAAGTTTATACATGAAAAGCGCCAAAAATGAGGATCTTCAGTTACATCTAACCTACGGTAGCGGTGACAGTGGGATCGGTCTTCAAGACAAGAGGCGAGGAAAAGTGTCAGCATGACACGTATCCCCCTGACTTTAGACAAGGTCTATAAATTTGCAAAACTGTATAATTGATATATTCGATTATGCTTTGTATTGCTTCTGACATTTAAAAGCCTGTACTCGCAAGCTTCCGCGACACTGAGTAACACCGGGCGCGTAGCGCCGCAGTGTCACTACCCTGAGGAAGCCTGCGACATGTCAGGCGAAACGTCGGCCTCCCAGCCAACGACGCAGCGTCTCCCGGATAACCGAGAATTTATTTAAAAGCCTGATCAAATAAGAAATTTCTGTCTACAATCAAATTCTTAAATGATACAGACAAAATGGTTGCTTTATTTTTGATAATCTCACCAAGTTAAGGTTTAAATCAGGAGTTCCCAACTCAGTATCAACTCCTCAAGAAATTGATGAAATTTTGAAGGGGGTCAGTGGTGATCAAGAGCTCAATTGGGGGGCTGCAGGCGAGCAACTGATAGGTATAATCAAGATCCCAATTAACAAAAATATTTATAAACTTGTCAATTAATTGTTTTTTGATATAAATTAACACACCATATATCAAATCTCAAATCCGTTCCTCTTCTTTCGTTGTTCCATCTATAGTTCGTCCATAGGACATTGCTGGGCTGGAGCAACTGGTTCACCACACCGGTCTCCCAAAGAAAGGGGCCGTTAATAAAAACCAAAGTGCACAGATATCGGCAATGAACAAAACAAATCGCATTCCATGCTCATTTTCTCCATTGAACCAGCCGTATTCTTGAACCAATTAGATTTAAAACTCTTAATTTCGATTATTGTAGATATGGACCCAATTTCGACTTTCTTCACCGGAGTAACCGAGAATCTAGTTACACATCTAATTATATTATAGTATGTTTAGAAAACTCAACAAATAAGTATACATTCACAACAATACTCTATCACGGAAGATAGTCCTACCCACAATACGCATTGGAGAAATATTATGGCCAGTTAAAAAACTGCCAATCTTTTTTAACCATTCCTCCACATTGAAGATTGCAATCTAAGCTATTCAAAACAGGAAGCATTTTAATTAATGAAAATTTTGATCTCTACCAGAATACTGGGGGTATGAACATGTTATCTTTAAGACATTTGTGAAAAATTCTTTGTGTTCTGATTGTGAATGCTGTACGAGCAGGGTTGTCCAACTGGCGGCCCGCGGTGCCGTTTCTTGTGACCCGCGAAAGATTATTAGCCAAAAGTGAAAATTCCGTGCATTCCTTGCCCCTGTTATAGATAATATTGTAAGGGGGTCGACGGAACAAACAATTCTTATAAAAGGTATTAATAAAATATAAAGGTTGGGTATTTCTGGTATAAACATTTCTTCAGTCGCCCAGAGAGAAGAGAGCCTTGGCGCAGTAGATCCTTTAATATAAACAAAAATTATCTCTCCATGCAACAGAAAGAACCTGCCACATCGTAACCAGAGGGTTAATTTGAAATAGATGTAAATTCATTTTTGGCTATATTCATATCCATTGATATAAAAAACAAACGTTTTTCTGCCGAAAATTCGCCATTTTCCGGTGCACGATTACACAATTGTCTCTTCCTACAAAGTAGCTTCGTAAGTGCGAAAAAGTAAAACTCGGAGCCCCAAGAATGTCGGAACCTGGAGGAAGGTCTTACAGCTGCCCCTCACCCCATTAGACGCCGTTGCAACTCTTCAATCTCATTGCGCAGAAAATAATCCACAGATACATTATTAGGTATATAGTGGTTTAGTGTTTCCATTTTCAAGAAACAATTAAATAATTAGTTTCATGGGCCAATCTATCACAGAATATTTGTGAATGTGTTTCTGAGTCTCGTGATTCACAATTGCTTATAAATAACCGAATAAATCTTTTAGTTATCGCAAAGTAGTGTGACACGTGCGTCATAGCGATACACCGGATGTTACGATAGCACATTATCTCGTGCACATGCTGAAGATCGTTATTCACTGCCGAAGTCTCGTCGAAGGTAAGTACGTACATCTTCAGTTTGCTTCCAAAAAATTTTCGCATGTATTTTTCTGAAGAAACGGAGAGTTTTTACAATTTGAAAACAAAAGGTGAAGGTAAATGATAATTTCTGTGAAGAAGGAAAGTGCTTCGCAGAAAAAATGTATTCTGCGATTTTTATAATGCTTTTTACTTTTTTTTTTTTATTTTGATCAATAAAGTTTCTACATTATATGCTTGTGAGAAGGCAAGTGTTTTTCTCAGTCGCTCCCTTGGCGTGTGATCGGTACCTCACTCCAATGTCATAACTGTCACGCACAATTTTAGGCATCACTAACCTAAGTGTGAAAATGTATACAAATGCACAGATTTGTACGCGTAGTGCAAAAAGTGTTAAAATCATACGTAACAGTTTATTTATAAGTTCATAGTCTTGTAACGTAGGTCTAATACCAAACAGAGCTGAATTGTTTCATTTGAAATTTAAAAAAAAAAGACCATTTAAAAAATGTGAAACTCTAAAGATATCGATGTGAGCATGAATGTATAAATACCACGAATACATTAGCTAAAGGACATACATTAGGTTTCTAAATCATCTATAAATTAACAGTACCTATATATTCATCGTACTCTTACGCCTACATGTACAATTATTTTAATAAATTATCATTACGCTATAATTTTTAAATTCTTCTAATTATAAATAAACTTTTATAAATTATAGCCCACACTGTTTGATATGCTCTAATATCGTACATTAAGACAAACATTTACCACACCCACAATTTGGCGATTCCATCCCATAAAAATGCATGCTCTAAACACTGTAAGTGCGCACTGTAATGCTGTTTACGCTGAAATCAACCGATGCTCGCTCGTTTCATTAACCTTCGATTTAAATGATAGACATTTGCCTTATATATTATTTCCCCTCGTAAATTCATTTACCTCTGAGGGTCTACTAATGATCGTTTCTTATTCTAGAGTTTCGCTGTGGCTTTCCCCCCTACGTGCGTTGAGCAGCCTCTATGTCTGGACCTCCATCACACCACCACCACCCTCCACCGGCGCCTCCACAGAACATCATCACCACCATCACCACCGACGCAAATGTGTTTGCTGTGGGCCATGTGCGTGCTGTTGCCGGCCCGTTAGATTTGTTGCTGCAGCCAGTTTGTATGCTGTACCAATGTAGGATATTATCAGATTAATGTATGATGGTGTCGATTCTCTCATTAAGCATAGACAAAAGCAAAATTTTTAAAATAAATCTTCGTATTGACGTGTGGAAGTAGCATTCTTTACTTCACCATTCTGTACAACACAACTCTTTCACAGTATCGCCAATAGGCGTTCCCCTGATACAGGAAATATCAGTGATGGTAATGTGGGCGCGGATGAGATAACTGTACCAGTGTTTATACAGATACGCGGAGGAGAGTAATACTCAAGAGTGAAGTTCACTTATAACTCCACGCATTATGTTAAAAAGTATTCTGTTCACCTCTAGAGTTTTAATGTCATATTGAGAATGGTGGAGATGGTACAACACGAAATTTGTTGATTTTTTTCTCGATATATATGAAATATTTTGACACGTTATTTCTAAATATGATTAAAATCATTGTGTAACATTACTTAAATTTTTATACTGTACTCAAGGATGCCAAAGTAAATTATAAGAACAATTATATTATGTGATCGTAATCGACTAAGGACTGTTTCACTCTAAGGGATTGTAAAGTAAATCTCTAGCTCATTTTCCATATTATGTAAGAAATGTGAAATATTTGTTTTATATTAATAATGCTGTATTATATAATATATATTTATATATATATATATATATATATATATATATATATGAATTTATATCCTCTTTGTGTGTCTAGGGCATGTTTCTTGAGAATATAAATAAAATATGTACCTGGTGATATCCAAACAATTACTTTTTTTTTTTCACCTTCAGGGATATAAAAATCATTCCATTATTTTTGCGATTTTTCTGTCTGACTGCCACGGCAAATGCCTTGAAATCATTCATCGCAAATTCCTTGCCTGTTTATCAGAAAGTAGACTTTTGTCAGGAAAACTTAAGATGAATTGTTTAAATTAATCTTTTGTCTATTCTATAGTTCAAGTTCACAGAAGAAATTGAAATTTTCCATACTTATTAATGCATTTTTATTTATTTTCTCTGAAAAATTACAAATTAAATTTCTAATTAAATTTCAATAGAAATCGTGCATTTCAATAGATAGTTCGTCTTTTTCTTTAATATTTGGATAGAATCTATGTAAAAAAATTACATTTGATGAAATTTTCTTCAACGTTAAACCTCATGGTGTTTTAACCCCCAAATGGAAGGCTGTTCTATAGCTTTTGTTGAGATTCTTCGGAGAAAATGATATTTTAAAAATCTTCTAATACCATAACTTGATTTTGAAATGCTTATTTTGCATGATTTTTTACGCGAGTGTGCTGGATTTTGTCCTTTTCCCCATACAACATTATTCTCGACGTAGATCTAATTTGATCAAATATCGAAATCCTAGTAGTATCATTTTTAAGTTAGTTTCTAAAAACATTGTATGGCATTACACAACCTTGCAACTCAACTATGATTCTACAACAGTATATGTGTTTTCGCATTATTTCTAATTTGTATTTTTTGAAAATTCATAGAGTTCAATGAAACTGACACCAGCCTCATTCTTCAAAAAATGTATAGAAAAAATGTGCAGCGGCCTTTGAGAATTTTTTTTAGAATTCTGTATACATTTTTAATCATCTGTGAAAATTACTTGTTTCAAAAGTTCAGATGACCTTTTTGTGACATTGACCGCCCAAATTACTTCAAATTTGGCGCCTTGTTTTTCTTTAACAGGGCACTTTGATTGTTCTTTGAAGGCGTTTCCAGGCAAGATATTAACATTTCAAACTTGGCGCTTCGTAGATGTCTTAATTTTTCCAAAAGCCGCGAGAATTTCTTCTCTTTGACAAACACTCTTTCTTTTCGTTCCTTACGTAGATTGTCAGCTGTTCTTTAGTTCGGAGCGCACCGAAATCGCATCAGCTCTGGGCAGTCCCGCGTAAAATTGCGTATGTCGTAATACCGGAAGTCACCAATTTTCTACCCCAGACGGCCTGCTCGCATTGTCATCACAAAGCTAATGCAGATAGCTGGAGTAAAAACCACAAAATCGTAAGGAAAGGTTTTCATTTCGTTTGAACCAGAGGTAACTGACACATTTCTTCAATACTCGTTAATTCTTTCTCACAGTAACAATCTTTGTCAATTGTGAGTTGTCTCTTTTCCAGACACTCTTGTCTGACAAAAACGACTGGATAGAAAGAGGTGATGTTTCGTTGCAGCTTCTATTAATGCTCTCCCAACTTTTATGTACAATGTTGCCGTTTCCTGCTAACACCTTTTTTCAGAAGCTGATATTTTACAACAAGCTTTTGCTCTACTTCCATTTTGTATTTTAAAATGTTACCTTTTTGCAATTTAAAAAACGGAGAGATGGCTTGAAAATGGACTAGGCTTTACTCACTCGTCTCATGTCTTCTATATAGACTATTACAATGTTACTGTAACGAGAAAATCTTAAAACTTCGGACAGTGTTCTGAGAAAAAATGGTTCTGTCTTTTCAATTGACTTATTTTCGCGCAAAAATTACTCGATAAGAACCTACTCCTTTAAATATCTTCTCAAAAAAACTGTGAATTTCTCGAAAACTTGTTCTGACTATCCTTAGGTCTCTGACCTAGATGAACAGATTTTATAAGCGACCAAATGCTTTACCTTCTGAATCCATTATAGTCTATGATAAGGAAGACATGCCGAAAAGAAATATTAAACTTTCCATATTATTCAAAATTATGAGCCAGTCGTCCGAACAAAGGAGCTCTTAGAAGAAACCTATTATCTATCGACAACAAAATTAATAAAAATGGTGGGGGGGCAGAGGAAGAAGAGGAGGAGGAAGGGAAGAGAGTAAAGTTATGTAACGGACAAGAGAGGGGGAAGAGAGAGTAAAGATTGGGAAAATGAGAGTGGGAGAAGAGAGATGGGAAAAGAATATGAGGAAAGGATAGAGGAAAAAGAGAGAATAGAGATGGAAACTAGAAGAGAGAGAGAGAAAAGAGGGAGAGCCTAAGAGACGAATGTCTGCTCTGGTTTGCAGTTTACTACATGTAGGACAACGAATTACACTTTTCATACTAGGGCGCCGCAACTATTGGTTTTTGCTGTCGCACTTTTTCTTTCGCCGCGGCACTTTCATACGACGCTATCTCTCTCGGCCGTAAAAGTTACGAGAACGTAATAAGCAACCTTTTCCATAGATTACCTGGCAGCATGCATCTGATAGCTACGAAAACAGTGCCTTAATCAACAAACAAGAACCCGGCACCAGTTACCCAACACCCGAGTGAGCTGTACCCTTCCTCTCCTATCATTGCCCCACTGCTATCATAATCCGGCCATCATAAACATCGTACGCCGCTTAGCTTGATCATTACCTTACAAAAACAACTTGAGTTTTCGTATCCACTCTGGTACCCGTTCCATCTATCATATGCATTTATTTGTTTGTCCCAAAAAAAGTCAGAAAAAACCTGGGCGTAAGCCAGAATGCGAGAGCTTCGACAGGATCAATTTGCTCCCTCGTCCCCTCATTACTTATCTAATATTCTGTCCACTATGGTTATGTGAACCCTTGTAGATTTTTTGGAGCGTCTTTGTTGACTATTCTCGGTGCAAATCGTTGTTGGTCTCATTCTTTAAAACGTTCACTTATATATTGAATTTTACTAAGTTCTGGCGCTCCGGAGCACAAAACACAGTTTTTCGTGGTTTCGCGCTGGGCACAATTCTCTACCGATACGCGCCAGCTCACCCATTTGACTCCAAGTTACTACCGTAACGCCACAAATAAAACGATTATGAAGCGTATGGCATAATTCATTACTTGATTTTATAAATTAACTACTAAAAAAGATACATAAAACTTATTTAGCTACGTAAATTTTAATTTCCCTCCTGCATTTGTTATATTTAGAGTGATAATCCATCAGTAATAGGAGCCTTCAAATGACATTTGCCAGACTTTATCGCACCGAGTTAAAAAATACATCGTGCACATTTTTTCGTCTTAAAACCATCTGCAGCAACGTGACTTAATGCATTATCTATTATCGACTTTTTACATCAACACGTTATCTGCTGTTTGGAAAGTTTCAAGTGTGGGACGGAAAGATGGTATTCTTTGATTGGCACGTTGTCTACGCTAGTTGCGACATATTTTAGTAAGAATTTAAATTTCAAATTACTGGGAATCTTGAAACTGCAAATCCTGTACGATTTCTTTAATGACTGCACATGCAACACCCAATCTCCTGTCGCTCCTCCTAGACATTAAAGAGTTTTATAAAACGCAA